>ML800901.1:740551-758132 GCA_009831015.1 Picea engelmannii | reverse complement strand
ATGAAGGAATTTGCGAAGGATTTTTACCATGCCCATGGGGAAGATGTTTCGAACTTGAAGAAGAAGAAGAAGATGAGGATGATGGAGGAGGAGAGGGTGGTGGAGAAGCACCATTCCCTCCATCTCTGCCTGGAGTCTTGTCAGCACCGCCTCCCTTATGCATTGAAGGGTTAGAGCCTTCACCCTGCGACATCATGGTTCGTTCTAGTATGACTTTCATCATATCTCTCAACTATATTAGAGTCTTCCTGAAGTCTGCTTCTTCATCTGGAACACGTTCATGATCTTCTGCATGTGCCATGCTTGGTGAATGTCTCTCAGGAACTTGCGGTGAACGAAACTGCTTCCTCCTCATCGGATAAGAACTTGGCTCCACAAGTTGACCTTCTCCTCGTGTGAGTTTCAACCTTGTGAGCATCATAAACAAAACTTGCAAACAATCAAGTCTTCAAAACCAGAGCTCTGATACCAACTTGATCTAAAAATGAAGAAGACTTGAAACTTGAATAATTATTGCAAGTGAAATGTTATGTGTTTTAAAGAAACCGGATCAATTTGCAACACATAATAAAGGATTACTTATGTAAAAATACACATAGACAGCAGCATAAAACATTGAACATCGGCACATAAACATAGCAACTTGATAAAGGAGTTCACCCCACTCTGGGCTACATCTCCTGGTCCAGCTTTCAATGGATCATTATTATTAAATTGCTAAAAGTGCTCAAAAACATTCCTTAAAATGCTCAAAATGACAAATCGATTTCTCCAATGGCTCTGCAGCGTCCCAAAACCCCTGTCTGGGCTCTTTCGGCATCTGAAACGGTCGAAAATTGAAGAAGATAGCCTCCTTGAAGTCTCCCCCTTCAACTTTGTTGTCTCTGGTTCTACAAATCGCACCCCTGTGCTTCAAACCTAGCACACACACTCTTTAAAGTAGAAAAACCAATTCCCGTACGCAACCACGCACTGGTACAAACTGTAGGACGGTTAAGGCGCCTCCAGCCCCTAACTGCCTCGGTACTGTGTCATATGGTCATAGGACCAAAAGCTGAGCGGAGAAGTGGTTAATTCGTTTGAAAACCGTGGGAACCTCCACAACCAATTTCCCGCACACATATTTACGTTCCAAACAATAGTTATGGGTTAAAATATGGTTATACACATAATATAGTCTGTGGACTATATTCAAACCCGCGCCATTTGTTAACACCGCTCCATATATTTAAACATACGGTTATATGTTTTATAAATAGAACCACGGGCCGGGGCTAAGCCCCGGCCCGACCCCCCGCCCAATATACATTTACAAAAACTTAAATATATGTGAATACATATAGTTAACAATAAACATTGTGTGGCCCAATGGCCGGGCGGTCGGGCTAAATCGTTGACTTGTGGAGAGGTCCCGAGGTCGAACCCCGCGGACTCTCCATAAAACTTTTACACATAACCATATAAACCAGTGAAAAAGTGACATGTGTCAACTTTCGATTGGATAACCACAACCAATAAAAATGCACCACGTCTTCCCTCTGCCACATCATCATGATGGTACGACCCTCCACGTGTCCGTACGGACTGTACGGACAAGTACAGTCAGCATCCCAAATTTTTACCTGTTTGGCTTGGCGGACAGATCGCGATATCTCCTCCATATAGACTCCATTTGCGAAAGTAAATATACCGCCAGAATCAGGAAGACGAGACGGACGCAATGCAGCTATTTTCGTCACATTCCGAACACTTTGAAAATTGAGCAAACTTTGATCTCCTGATCACTTGGCAGCATTGACTCAAAGACGACCCAAGATATGACCTTGTAGTAAGTTAGACGAGAGACAAATAGATTTCCCAACCCAGATTCAAATGACGAACAGGGAGTTTGATGTTCAAGAGCGACTCTTACTGCCACTAATACAAATACAAAGGTATATCCCTTTCCCAAAATCCCCCCCACCATTTATGGCGAGTACCTCTTTATTTTTACACGAGATTGAGGAGGATAACATATGCTTGTTGATGTAAGCTCATCCTTCAGACGAGTCCCTCGGAGTACATTTAACGTACCCTAGGAGGGAGTGGTTCGGTCCCATAAAGGGTCTTTCGATGTTTGTTTAACAAGTTCAAAGATAGAAAACTCGGGGTTTTTCATGTTTTGAGAATCTGAAAAACACTTAAAGAGAACTCTCCCAGTTCTTTTTTCATAAATTAGTTCGACGAGACCGAAAGAGTGATAAACTATCGCTCATTGAACATTTTCTTCAAATACTTTTACGGCCGTGAAAAGAACAAGATCGTTCGACAATCTTTTCATTTTTATGGAGCGTGAAAAGAGCTTAAAGGATACTCCCTTATTTTTGTTGTTTTCATGTTACCATGACGAGTACGAAAAGACGAAAAAAGTATATTCGGTTACATTCTCATGTATTTTCGAGCACCAGAATGAACGAAGATTGAGCTCGAGGTTTTTCCTACAAAACCTTAAAAATATATTCATACATATGATGAAAAAAGGAAAAAATACTTGTACACCGTCATTCAGGCTTCTAGATCACCTACCTGAGAAAAAACCATACTCACAAGGCTATTAGGGTATTAGGTTTTTAAACAAAATAAAAAAAATAATATATAAAAAATCAATAAGAAATAGAAAAAAAATGAATAAATATGGGTGAAAATCCATTTTTACCATTTCATTGTTACTTTGCCAAAAACTTGTCCAACACACCTCTTTTTCTCCAAATTTCTTTGCTCGATTGCAGGAGGTACAGGTGGTCATTTGGAAAACAGTTTCGGCCAACGAGGTAATCTCCTGATTCTTCAACCTTTTCATGGATTAAAATCATTTTTTATTGGTAATTTTAAGTGTTTGAGTCCATTTTAGGGTCGGTGAATGCACTCAAGCATTCTCATAGGCAAGCCATTCGGGACCTGCAAGAACCTAAGATTCTCGCAGGTGAGCTTCAATGTACCTACGAGAATCTCACACTGTGTGTAATCTTCACCTGCGAGGGCCCAAAAATGGATTTCTGTGCAAGTTTTTACTCAATAATAAATTATTCAAGAGGTTAAAAAGAGTTGTTAACTTCCTTCTCATGGATCCATTGCAGGTATTGATCATCATGATGTTGGAATTGAGGGAAAAGGAACAAGAGGAGGATGATGCCATTGCCGAAAATGATCTGCATACAGTTTTTTCCCTCCGGGAATGTGGGCTTTTAAAAAATTTCAGGATCTTGAGCATGAGAGCCCAACTCAGGATGTTAGAGTACCTGGTCCACATGTGGGATGTGGATCAATAGTTATTTCATGTAGGGATCCACATGCTGACACTAGATATCGAGGATATATATTTTATGATGGGGTTTCCATGACGTGGATCCCATGCGAATCTGACCAAAGGTAGGGGTGGTGGACTTCCTATGAGTGAGTATGTTCACCGACATTGTGTTCCTGAGGTGGAGAGAAGCAAGGGTAAATTTGTCATTTAGGGGGTCCAAGACTTGACCCTACGGACTATCTTGTTTACCATTGCATGCATGGCTGGGAGTGCGGCTCCGCACATGGCTCTCTAGAGATATTTCCAATATGCAATAGAGTGCACAGAGCCTCGATTTTTCAACTTGTCGGACGTGGTTCTCGTAGTATGAAGAGGCAACTGACAAAGTGCAGAAGGGGTGACTTGAAGAAGTTCTGGTACGGGTCACTTTTGGTGTCATTCTTCCTTGAGAGGGTCCCACTGCTGCAACTACAGGTAGATTGGTGTTTACCGGCCCCACAAGCTCCGAGGATGTTGAGGTGGTGTAACCTCATGGCTCGACATGTAGCAGGGCCTATAATCAAATATAATGATTCATTTTTTGACTGGTTGAGGCCCCAGATGTTGATGATCGATGACTACGCATATGCCGGCCTGGATTTTCAAGGAGATCCGGATTTGGTCCTGCGTGAGGATGCTCAGTGGGGTGACTTAGGTGAGAAGTACACATTTTGTTCTTTTTAAATGTTTTTGCAAATTTTATTATATAAAATGTTTTTATGTCTATCTAAGGACAAATCAAAAATTTATTTTGATGACACAGATATGGGGCCGTATCGACCTCCAGGATCATCTCCCATTCAGAGACAGGGAGAAGTGGCTCTAGTGGAAAGATGGGATGCTGAAGACTACGAGGCATTTAAACAGAACTTAGAGGGACTGACTGCAGATGTCCCGGACATCACTATTGGAGAGATCTTGAGATGTTATCAGTGCCATATTGTGGGCATGTCTGAGTCTCTTAGTCGATTTCTCCATAGGGTAGCCCAAGCATTTGTATGTTACCATGAGCGTCATCCATGATGATATTTTGTAGAAGCCATGGGCTTCATATATTTTGATATTTTGGTCCTGGGAAGAAACTTTTTGTAAAATTTTTGATCGTTATATATATATCTGTGTGTGTGTGTGTGTGCGTGTGTGTGTGTGTGTGTGTGACTTCTACTGGCTTATTTTGTTTTGTATAATACATGTGATGTGTGATTGTTTTTATAAATGTCTCAGATGTCTGTCTAACACATAATTAGCTAAATCATCAATCAATGTATTAAGACATCTAGGAATGTGTTGGTATTCAATATAATCAAAATAACGTTCCAAGAGGCGAATTTGTAGATATACTCATAATAAAGTAGGACTTCAGATAGCATAGACATTACTTAACTGTAGCACTACTAGCTGTGAATCGAGTCATATAAGTAGGTGGCGGATACGAAGCAAAATAGCAGCAATCAACAATTCGATGACGGTTCTATATTCTGCGATATTATTGGTCGCACGACCAAGGAAAACACCTCATAAACTGATGAGTTTGTTTGTAGGTGCATAAATTTCTCATGCAACAAAAGCTAAGTTCTGAGTACTACGACTAGTGCCATCGGCGAAGCCAATGTGGGGTAGAGAAGACTTCGACATCTAGAAACCAAGCACAATGCAAGGTAAGCGGTTGAGGGAAGAAACCAAATAAAGAAAAAGCACACTAAAGTAACACACAAAAATTATGATACAATAAAATACAAGAACTCATGCACAGATGATCTAAGCATAGTACTTCTTTAAGTAAAACCCATTTCTGGGTTCACTCAAAGGGATACCATAATAGTCCTCTAACTCTTAGGCTCCTTTTTCCAACACCCGTCTGACGATATAAGGGCCTCGCCACATAGCCTCAAAATTTCCGGCTCCTAGCAAATATCGATCTTGTTCATAAAGGAGAACTAGATCACCTTCAGAGAAAACACATGGCTTGACATGCTTGTCGTATTGGGCTTTGATGCATTTCTTCTAGGTTTCTATAACTAGGGTGGCATCACGACGGGTTTCGTCTAGTTGCATAAGATACAACAGACATTCTTCTTCAACAGAAGTGTCCAGGAGAAGTTCAACGGCTAGCTTTAGAGACGGTATCTCACATTCAATCGAAAAGATGGCTTTGAGACCATAGACTAACTGGAAAGGTGTAAACCCGATAGCAGACTTGAAGGATGTCCGGTAAGACCACAATGTTGAAAACAACATCGTATGCCAACTTGTTTTGTGAATCCTTGTCATTCATCAAAGCATGGTAATGAGAACTTTGTTTATTGCTTCAACCTGGCTGTTGGCTTATGGGTAATAGGGTGTTGGGTTTTCATGGCGAAAACCCAACTTTTCGGTGAGTTATGGCATCATGAAGTTTCTAAAGTGGCTACTGTGATCAGTAATGATAGCTTGAGGAACACCAAACTGCTAAATGATGTGATTGAATATGAATAGTGCTGCAGTCTTTCCGGTATTATCGAATGTCGCCATTGCCTCGGCCCATTTCATAAAATAATCTATGGCTACAATAATGTATCCATGCCCTCCGGCCGAGTGAGGGTGACATGTCATGAAATCGATACCCCATTTCGCAAAAGGTCTAATGGATACTACAGAGTGTATGGGAGTAGGGTGTGATCGTATTTTGTTGTTGTAGGTTTGGCAAGCGTGGCCTTTTTGGACAACAATAATACAATCATTGAATAAATAAGGCCAAAAATACCCATCTCGTAAGATCTTTTGTGCAGTAGCATACCTAGACATGTGACCACCACATGCTCCAGAATGGCAGTCATTCAGGGCTTTCTCAACTTCGTCAAATGTGAGGCAGTGTCAAAAAATGGAGTCAATCCCCCGACGATAAAGAGTATCGCCAAGGATAATATACTGACGGGCTTGGTAGCATATGCGACGAGAGTCAGTGATAGACAAATCGGGCCAGAAAGTCTAGGTTTGGAGATATATGATGATATCCCCATACCAAAGGTCATCGGAACTGATCAGAAAAAGGGATTCATCGGGTAATGAATCCTCTGCTACATTTTTCGTCTCAGAATAGGGAAGGTCGCATCTTAATTTGGCAAACACAAAGGATTTCTTGGACTTAGCGCATTCGAATTCTAAGTCAAAATCCTGGAGTATTGCTATCCATTCGGAGTATTTTCCCCCTGGAAATTGGAGTGTAAGAATCTGCTGCATAGGGTTGCAATTAGAAATCATTGTAGTCTTGTGTAAAAGGATATAGTGTCGGAAACGTTGAACAGCTTGGACGGTGGCCAAGGCCAGGTTTTCAACATGTAAATACTTGATTTCGGTAGTCGTGAGACTTCGACTCAAATAATAAATGACATGTTCATCATGAGAATCATCCTCCTGGACTAGAACCATAGCAATGGTAGAGTCTGAGGCTGCGAGATACAGGAGATAATCTCGACCGTAATCGGGTGGGATAAGTAGTGGGGTACGGGTTAAAGTCAGTTTTAAAGTGTCGAAATCTTTGTTGACAGTGGTATCCCATACAAACTCAGAACATTTCTTGAGCAGTCGAGTAAAGCCAAGAGTTAACTCAACATAGTTTGGGATGAAACGACGTAGAAAGTTTGCTTTCCCTTGCAAACTTTGTAGTTAGCGAAGTGAGGAAGGAGGAGGGAGATTGAGAATTGTCTCAACCTTCAAAGAATCTACCTTGATCCCTTGACAATAAATCCCAGAAATCGGTCGAATTCTACACAAAAAACACATTTGTGGGGATTTAAACATATACGGTAAAACCGACATCGAAGGAAAATGGTGCGAAGGAGTGTTGGATGATCTACACGGCGCATGGAATGAGCCAGTAAGTCATCGAGATATGACTGCACAGTGTGCTTTATATCATGAAAGGCATAAGACATAGCACATTGAAAAGTTGCATCGGCATTCTTTAAACCGAAGGGTAGTTTCCAGTAGGCGAAAGTTACCCAAGGAAAAATAAAAGTGGTCTTGTGTTGGTCTACAAGTACGATATTGATTTGATTATATCCGAAGAAACCATCCATCAGAGAGAAGATTTCACTTACGGCACAATCGTCGACGAACTGGTCAACGAAGGGGGTAGGAAAGTTGTCTTTAGGAAAATCTTTATTAATGTCCCTATAATCAACGCACACACGGATCGTACCTTGTTTCTTGTTAACCGGAACAAGATTGGAAACCCATTCAGTTAGAGCCACAGGGTAAATAAAGTCAGCTTTGAGAAGTTTCTCAACTTCAATCTTGATAGAGGCTTCTTTACATGGGTGGACCGGACAAAGTCGTTGTCGGACGGGTTTAGCACCCGGGTATGTCTTAATACCATGTACAACAATGTCGGGGTCAATACTCGACATTTCTTCATAGCTCCATGCGAAGACGTCACACAATTCTTGGAAAAGAGACTTGTAGGTGACAACTTCGTCATGGGAACACGAAGCTCCGATATGCACATTTTCGACAACTCCAGGTTTGATGGATATGTCGAGGGGGATGGTGGGTGATATATTACTTAAGTTCCCTTCATAGAACATATCGTGTGTAGACTCGGGAATGCTATAAATGACGACAACGGTCGACGGGGTCGAGATCTTTTGGTAACTCTCAATGGTGTGTTGTTCCATGAAGAGAATGGAACGATGATGTCCACCATCCCAAGGGGTATCCTCCATGGACATAACATAAATAATCATCTCATCTATAGGAAAAATAATGCGGAATGGATTCAAAGATAAATCACCAAGAGAGGGGTTAGAAGGGGTTGTCGATTGAATAGCTTGATAAGCGAATTCGACCGGACTCAAAGGCATTTGGTCTCCATAATGAAGATGATCACCGGGGTTGGGTACTATCCACAGGTCGTAAGACGCAAGGGTTTCTCGAACAAAGGTGGAAATCATATTGATCGAGGCGACTAACGGATGTGGAACATCAGGTGGTGGAATGGGGAAAGTACCCATCAAAGAGGAATCTTTAAGAAGACCGACATCGATATTCTCATAACTAGGGGGTGTTTTTGCAATGAAAGATACGTTGTTGGTACGTGCATCAGAATTAAAGAAGGACAATTGATTCATCTTAATTACTTTTCCTTGATGTGGGAAACATACAACACGAAAAAGAGTGGACACAACTGCATGCATGGAATCGATCCAGCTATGGCCAAGTAGAAGGTTGTAATCGAGAGGAGCGTCAAAGACCTCCACCTCAACATTGACCATTTTTCCTTATAACGTAATAAACAATGAAGAGAGGACACCATAAGGCTTAAAACCATATCCATTGAAGGCTTTGAGCGTGTTGTGGGATTCAGTTAAGGGAGGAGAGTCGATGGCTTTCCAGTAGGTAATAGACATGACACATGTCGAGGCACCCTCATCAATAACTGTTCTACAAATGTTCTTTTCGGAGACAATAACTTGTATTTGAAATGCGAGTTTAGGGGGTAACCTTGGAATCTAATATTCCAAGTCAAAAATTATTAAATTTGTATCGGTAGGGTCGATTCCACCAATAGCTTTCAACAGTGCCTTTCGTTGTGTAGGACAACTTTGAAGGACTTTGAGGGCTGACATTGCGGATGGTGCTTGGGCCAGATCTTCGACAATACTGTATTTCTGGGCAGCATGCGCATGAGGATTGAAAGCAAAATTTTGGACAACACCCTTTGGGGGCGGGAAAAGAACTGTATCTAGGCTTGGTCGTTCGAGATGAAGAGGACCGTTGGTAGGTGGAGTCGTGGGAGATGGTTGGACCAACAAAGGAGGTATTTCATCAACCTTCTCTTTGGAGGAAGAATAATCTTTGGCTCGAGTGGTAAGTGTGATTTCATTCTTCTTTGAATCACCTGTACACATTAATACATAGGATGTAGTGGAGGGGGAAGGGTGGTCATGAATGACCAATTGGGCTTGCTATTGAGAAGGGAAGGGTTGTGACAACACGGTCAGAGTAGGTGGTTTCGGTGTCCCTTGAAGGAACTTAGTAACCTCGGCTCATCTTGGAAAATCCTTAGTGTAGTGATCATCACCATAGATAAGCCAAGGGTATCAGGGTTTGCACTTATCCTTATCATCAACATGTTGTGTTTTGGTCTTCTCAGATTGCAAATTACTTTTATCCTCCTTGTTCTTACCCTTCCCTTTTTTGGATTTATTCTTTCCAGCAGGGGTAGATTGAACAGAGTTCACCTCAGAAGTCTTGCTGGCAAGAGGGGTAGGAGACGGAGCATTTTGAACATTAGAAGAAATGGATTTGGGGTTGTTTCTAGAGGCTTGTGTGGAGTGGGGTTGGGCATGGAAAGTGCCAATCACATCGTCAGCTGCATGTGAAGCAAAAGGAGTAGTTGAAGTAGCAACAGTAGAAGGACGAGGTGCTTCAGGGAGTAAATCGTAAAGAGTACCTGTTTCTGAGTAAACGAGGTCAAGGTATTGAGCATGACTAATCGCCTGTTCTTCTGTGACAACTCCACCCATGGAAATGTCACGAGCGATGTCATTCACGAAAGATTTCGTGAACCACTCTACCAGTAAATGATCGGGAAGTTCGAGTTTGATGAGACATCGTCTTTGTCGCCACTCATGAATGTGATCAGAGATATGAGTGGCTTTGGTTTGTTTGAAAGAACTCAAAATTTTGGTTCTTGTTTCGTAACGGATTGGTAACTAGTAGTGGGTGAGGAAATCCATAGCGAGGGTATTGAAGTCGATGAAGAAGCCTCGTGGTAATTTTATATACCACTTCATGGAAGAACCTGTGAGAGTTCGCTAAAATAGGCATAAACGAATAGAGTCATCCATCAAAGAGTTGGATGAACACCAAAGGTGAAAATTCATTACATGATTGTTCGGGTCCTCTCTTGGTTTACCATTGAATTTAGGAATGTCGAATGGTAGTTTGGCTAGTATCACGGGCCATTGACGAGAGTGACGGATCAGATCATTTAAAATTCTCGATAGATCAGGAAGGTCCAGGGTGGTTAAGAAGGGTAACTGTCTATTCACGTGTGGGTACTGGTGACTTTGGGGAGGGAGCCCTGCAGGTATACCAATAGGACCATAAGAAGTTTTCATATAATGTGAAGATTTGGGCAAATTCAGTTGTTGGTGTGGAGGCAGGTAATTTAAAAGGTTGTATTGGTTGGGGTTGTTCCCTTGAACAGTGGCATGGGGTTGAGCATTCGAGCCCCAAATAGGATTCGATGTACCTGGATATGGTTGGCCTAGACTAGGGGGCATGAAGGAGATAGCTTGAGGCTGTTTCCCCCCAGTCGAGTGAGGATTGTTTTGGATAATATGGTTCCAATACTAGGCCAAGGATGGAGGTATGTTCTGTCCATAAGGTGGGGTAGGTGGGGGTTTCCCTCCAATCGAGGGTTGCGTCACAATTGGGATTTGTCCTGCAAAAGGGGATTGGGTTTGGCCTCCTTGGTAAAACTGTCCACCAACAGGAATCTAGTAATTAGGTGTGAAAGATAGGATGGTGCCACTAGGTTCGGTGCCTCCGATAGAGGATAGAAGGGGCCCTCTAGAAGGGGGTCGAGCAAGTGTCCGAATGAAAACAGGAACGAGATGGTGCCCAGAAGGAGCGAAAATCTCGGGAGTCCTGAATGGGATTTTTGTAGGAGTGGGAATAGAATCATTCAACGCATGATATCCGGGGGGAAGTGTTGGGGTGAATCTAGGCGAAAGTGGTGTGCCAATGGGATCTTGGCTAGCCACAGTAATCCTGGTGTGATGACTTGTAGTATCTGGGACCATTGTGTAATCGACCATTTGTAGGGGAATAGTCAAGATGTGGTCGGCTGGCGGAACGTCTGAACCAGGAAAATAATAGGTAGTAGTAAAAGGTATTGCATTTGGATCAGATGTTTCGGGAAGCTCAGGTGTGACAGTGATATCAATGCCTGCTCCTGAGCCAAAGAGATCATGTCTAAAAATTCCAGTAGTCCAAAAAGTATCTTGACCCTCAAGTCCTGTGAAAGGTCCGATTGGTAATCCAGAAGACTCAACAACTATTTCTCCAGAAGAATTCACTCGAACAATACATCTCACAGAGTCCGGAGGAAGTCAGAAGTCCTCTCGAGAATTGGTAATTTGGAACCATTCTAAAGAGTTAGTTCTTTCCACTTGTGGAGTGGCTACATCTTGGACTTCACTCTGTTGAGGAGAGCCCTCCGGTGAGTTGGTAGGCAAGGGTTAAGAACCTTCTAGATCTTCTGGGGGTAGTCCTTGCATTCTACTTGAACGGCATGGAGGGTCAATTGTGATCGAGTTAAAATCTTACGAAAGAAATTCCATGGCCAACTTAGGTAAACAAACAACATGTGCTAGTAAAATCTAGGAATCAAAACCAAGCAAACAAGACCTTCCAATTCTAAAGTCACTAGTTGGTGATGAAATCCAACGTCGAGACAAGAAGGGGTTGGGCTAGGGTGGAAAATTTACATTGATGACCATCTTAACAGACTTACACCCTGGTGCAAGCTCCCACACATAATCGTGCGTATACCCTCCAAGGAGCCCGAGTGAATTTGGCCAATGTCGATTCCAGGTACCGTGAAGATTTACCCCTCCACAGTCACCTTGTGTAAGACTCTAAGAATATAGTCTACTGAGGTTACCACAAACAACAATGGTGCATGGGGAAACAGTTGACAGCCCGATCCACACGCAAGGGCAAGGTATCTAGCCCGAAATCAACTTGAAAGGCTTCCACTCATCATTGTGGGTATACCTTCAAGCGACCCCTGTAATACGTGCAATCTCTACACCGAGATCAACAAAGAAGGGTGAATAACTATGTCAATCTCAATGCGACCTCAGGTTTGACCCTTGTGTGAGAAGGGTTTCCTAGGACAAAATGTTGCAAATGTAATTTGACACCCCCTATCACAAGATAATATTGTGTGTTTTTTGCTTTGGAGAGTGTGTCTCACTACCTATTCCAAAGCTCTAGCTTGGATAATGTTGGTGCAAAAGAGCCCTAGAAAAAGTTACTAGTTGAATTTTAAAAATTGTGTAATATTATTAAAGGTCGTTGTTACTCAAGAGGGAGGTGGAAATGAAACCGGTGTTGTGTAAGACTTAGACCCAACAATGTGTAAATATAAATAAATGATACAAAATTTTGTTCGATGAATTCTATCTACAACAGTGAGAAAGGAGTTTTTCTGGAACAATGCAAACTACGATCTACGATTCTCTCTTCAAATGTAGTACCAAACAATCATTGACAATGTAAATTCATTGTTTGTTCTTTTTCAATGTTTTAACGCCAATATTTTCTGAATGATTTCTTAAAAGAACAAAACTTTAAAACTTTATATTTTTTTTAGAAACCAAAAATAGGGATGTAATTAAGAAAAGGTAAGCAACCAATGAAAATACAATACTCAATAAACGCCCAAATCAAATCTTTCAATGGAGATAAAAATAAAAATCGACAAGAAAAATTCTCTTCAAATGTATATGGACAAAGAACTTTTCCAAGCAGCAAGCAATCTAAAGAAATAATAATCCCAACCTTTTATCCGATCAAAGACTTTTGACCAAAAAAGCACTCAGATCTCAAAATCCGAGATTATACCCTCGTTGGTAAAAGGTCGAGAAGTAAAAACTGGGAAAAATGATTAAGAAGAGTTTTCGATCTCTGAAAACTAATCGACCGCAAGATTTGAAGTTAAGAAACAGTCAAACACTAGCAAAAGAAGTTCTTCTCATATGAACAAACAAATCTGGGCATAAAAAAAAACAAGAAGACTTGATCCAAAACTTTTACAAATGGGTTCGCAGCCTAATAGTGGAGTACAGTTCAAGAATGAAGCATTCTCGAAGTCTGAACACTGGCAAGGTGCGAGAAGGTCGCATTGGACTGAATAGTAGGGTGTGAGAATGAATGATTCTCACAGGATATAAAGAGGTACAATGCGAGAAGGGTTGTAAATTATGAAAATTTGGAAAAGGGACAAAAATTTTGAGTGAACTTCTAGGTCTAGAGAGTCTATAAGGGTCTCCCACAGACTCAGAGACAGGTTGGCAATGAAATAGGTATACCAAGAGAAAATGGCCAACAAAAGATAACAAAAATGAGTTGTTTCCCCAGTGGAGTCACCAATTTTGTTACAAGATAAATCGGTATATGCGAACACTAACGGATCTCCCTAGATCCACCTGGATCTAGAACAAAACATAACAGGACATGACTCTTTCCCTAAGTTGTAATCATCGAATCTACTACCAAAAAGGAATGAGTGACATACCTTTATATAACTTCCTTAGGTCTTTGTTGTTCCTACTTCGCTCTGGTGCTCTTGTGAGATCAGGTCCAAGACAACACAAGCCAGCCAAAGTGAAAATAGCAAAGTATATTCAATGACAACCTATGCATATGATCAAGGAGTTATGCGATAAAATAAGAGTGATTTTATGGGAAAGGGACATGCCACTGTATTGTATTAAATGAAAGTAGAATATACAACTAGATCGCCTTGATGTCGCAAGCTTCCTTTCAAGGTTCCTTGGTTCCAACACACACACACTTTCTCTACACTTGCATGAAGAAGATCCAGTATGGCTTGATGGACAAATGGAGGCCTCAAGCTTCAATTCAAATAGGGTTCCTCACACAATTCTTTCATCAATTCTCCATTTAATCTTGCTTAACCTCTTCCTTGAGAAACCCTTCATTATATAAGAGAAGGAGAGATGGTTAAAGGGATGAGGATGATCCCACTAAATCTGAGAAGTCAATAGGATGCCAACTATGCGAATACCAACTCATTTTCTAGAAGATCCTTTTCTATAACCTTCGTAACTTCCTCTTCCTTTTAATATTTAAACCAGGTTCACACTCTACCTATAGAGAAGACTGTGAACACCTCGCAATCTAGGTATAGGGTTTGCTGCGAGAATCAATATTCTCTCACCCTACAACATAGTCAGCCTATTAACTCATCTTAAAAATATGTTTTATGGAAGAAGACAACAGTCACTTCTCTCAGGCAAAAGGTCCTTATGAGAGTCTAAACACATAACTATAGAGACACCACCAGAGTGACCAAAATAATGTGTAACACGGGGTCCAACATTAGTACTCGTCCAAATATCTCAGGGCACCAACTAGAGGCTAGGCCATGCCCTTAGTCTTACTAGCCGACTACCCAGGTACTATATAGTGTCTTCTTGAGTGTTATTCTTGGTGGCACTATAGTATTCATGCGGTTGATCGGTTTATCTACGTAGGGCTTTAGGACATCTAGTTCAATTCGTATATATGTGTTTTCTAATGCTCTACCACTCAAATGGGTACCAATAGGGGTTACAAGGGTGGCCAACAATGTCTGCTTAAGTACCACTTGCATTTCTTGCGTGTATGCTTACCCGAGTGCAGATTTATGCATTGAATGATATATCTTTGTAGCCTTAACATGCTGGAATACATCTCTACCCTGAAAAACAAATAACCCACAATTTTCTTCCAAGGAAAGTGTTGTGATACCACTTCCAAGGTACCATATCTATGATATTATCTCAAAACAAAAATATTGAAAATAATAACAGCAGAACAACACAACAGATGAAACCATAGCACCAAAATAATACCTTTATTGATAGGAAACAATGTTCACTGACCTCTTTAAGGGGGAAACCTCCAAGAGATTAGTGCTCTATTATAATAATTCTCAAGACAAAACTTTTCATTCCCTAATCTCTTATTTATATTAAATCTATCTATCAAAAGAACAATTTAGAGGAAGATCTTCCAGAAGTGGAAGCTTTTATTAGGTCTTCTTCCATTTGACTTATTCTTCCTTATTATTATTCATTATTGATATTGTCCTTTATTACATGGAAAATATATTATTCTACCTATTTAAGGGGTTAGGGAGGTTAGGTCCCTAACATCTTCCACTTTGATCCCAAAACATATCTGCTAGAATGGAAAGAGGAGATATAGAAAACATGTTTTGATCCTAGATTAGCCAAGATCATTAGAATAAGTTTGTCCACTTGTTTAGAATTATCAACACCACAAGATTCCAATATGAATATAAAATATTTAAACTTGGTAAATAAATCCTATATATTATCAAAAGTTTTAGGTTCCAAGGTATTCAACTCTACCTCAAGCATATGACCTCTCATCTTATCCTGGTTTCCAAAGAGGCCTTCCAAAGTGGTCCAGATATGTTTTGGAGTCTTTCATGTGACAACATGAAACCATAAATCAGTTTAAATTAATTTGAGAAGAAGTCTTATGGTCTCATCCTTACGATTTTCCCATCTAGTCTTCTCCATCATTGATGTAGATTTTCTTTCTATCATCATCGTCAAATTGTACAATCATTTTATTTTGAGCTGGAATTTGGCCTTTGTATTCCATTAAAAATAATTTTATGGTGTGAATAATTGGTGTCGTAGCCATCCCTCTTATTGGTTCTGAAAAACCTCAAAATTAACCCTCAATTTGCAAGTGAAAATCCTGTGAAATCACTGCAAAAAAAGTCAATTTGTGAAGAGTGGCGCACCCTGTCTGAAGGACAAACATCAACATTGTCGCACCCTATTGGTAGGACACATAGAGAAACTGTTGCACCCTATGTTAAGGCCACAATGTGACACTTTCACACCCTATTTAAGGCTAAAGTGTGACACTTCCTGCGGCACTTGTAACTTTGTAAGTTTGTGTGCAATTGTCACACCTTTCGAAAGAGAGAGGGCGTGACACTGTCGAATACGTGAATTACATTGGTCGAAACTTCAATTTCCCTCTTCTCTATATTTTCTAGTTTTCTCCAAGCCGCTTGGCTTTGATAACATCTCAAATTTTCATGGAAACCTGCACAGGAGACCTAGTTAAAAAAAGTACAAACAAAACATTTTAAGAGAAGGACGTGAGATTCAATATAGAAGAATGAGAAAATATATTCACACTACTCTAATGAGATAATCAACATTGAATATAATGAATGAATGATATACACTAATATAGGAAAGAACATTCCATAATTAAGAAAAGTGAACAAGAAGTGATATTTTCCTAGTAATGCATGCATAATAGTGATGGTCTAAAATAGAAATTCTAAAATAGAACTAGCTCCAGTAAACTACCACTAAACTAGTAAATCAAAAATAGAAATATTTCCAACACTACATAGCCCAGAGTTTTGATCGATATTGATGGTAATTTAGTATTCATTGATGTCAACAAGACTTGTTGATGTCAATAGATGTGATGGGTGCATTTGATGAATTCTACATGAACCCCCAAAGGTGTGGCTATGCAACCCAAATTTGATCAAGGAATAAGGACATGAAGGATAGTGTAAATGTAGGTAACATACTCATAGATGGATATTCTTCGTTGTGTCATTTCCAATGGTAAGTGGTATGCCATGTGGTTCCTCACAGTTAAGGAGATATACCCTCATGAAGTTGGAAGCCCCGGAGAATGGTTAAGAAGCCCCTATTTGGTTATAAGTCATTAATGAAAGGGTAAATTGGTTGTAACAAGAAAGTTCAAGAAGCCCTAATATTAAGGAGAGAAGTTACTTGGAAAAAGTTTAAATACACCTCAAGGAGTCTCTTATAAGTACATACATTTTATTGAATATATATAAGTGAGCAAGTGATCTTTTGGAAAGTTTGTGATGGTGAAATGTGAGGCAAAGAAAGAGTGATAGGTTTAGGATTTTTAGGATTGGAGAGGAGAGTAGGAATTTCTGAGGAAACCCTAATCTAGATGATCCCCACGGGTCAGAAAACTAGTGTCTTGCAAGGCATCCCCACAATTTGTATAGGGCTCGCCACATGAGTCCCCTATAGACAAGTCTTATTCCCGTGAGGACAAGACAGAAGAGGGAAAATATTCTAGTTCAATGTTTTTGAGGATTGAGGTAAGGCTACAGGTTTGTTTATCAGGATTAGAGGCATAAGGTCAGTTACAATTGTAAAGGTATGTTATTTTTTATGTTATGAGGTTGCATCTTGGTGGTATTGTGGAACATTCTTGAGGCATGTCCTTGTGAGTTTTTGTATATGCCTTAAGGATCATCTTGTATGTATGGTACATGTTGGTTGAGGTATATTTGTTAAGGTAGATTGTTGGTGCATATCTTGGATATATTGATGCATGGTTGAGGCACATATCTTGATTATGATATGGTGCATTTTTAGAGGCACTTGTTGGTGATCTTGGTACATGGTTGGTACATGATTTCGTGCA
>ML800901.1:710033-731179 GCA_009831015.1 Picea engelmannii | reverse complement strand
GGTGCTCAGGGGTGGGTTTGTGCCTATGTTTGGGTGACAATGGTGTAGCATTTTCTATGGCTAAACGAGCACAATATTCTAACACATATGTGGTATTTACATATGATGTTATGTTAACATGTGATCCATTTATTTATATTGACAGAATAATATATCTTGATAAAGATATGTCGATGTTATATTTCTTACTACAGTGTTTCATGATGTGATTGATGCAGTTTTTATGACAGCATGCATGAGCATGTGTTGACTTAATGTTTAAGATGTTGTGGTGGTAATGATGTCATGTTCAATTTATGACATGCAAAAATTAGCATGTGGATTATTTTTCTTTGAGATGATGATGTTATGATTATGACTTATGAATTGCTTATATGTTTTGAGGTGGTGATTAACAAGAAATACACTAATGGGTCAAGAGGTATAGATCATTAAATGATCTCATGGGATCCCATACATATGAAGGAAAATATATACAAAGTAAAACTTATGGGATGTGGACAAGATTAGTCAATAAACCTCTAAAAGTGGTTTGTTTTCCTTGTATAATTATCAATGGGAAATGATACTTTATTAATAAGGCCATACTTCCTAATATTGGAGTTGTGATGCCAAAGTTTAGAACAAGGGTTGGAGTAGTACTCATAGGTGAAGTTGTGTGGTTGGACTTTGATACCTAGGGATAAGTACTTGGTAGGGGTTGGGGAAGAATTCCTTTTGAGGTACCTAGGGTATGCAAGTTATTCTACCAAACTAGATCCCTTCTTGGGAAAAGGAGGCTTCAAACCTTTGCACCCTAGTTAGGTTGATAGGATTAAACTTGTTACCGAAATTTAGGAATATGACTAGATTTATTCTTGCACTTCCTAGAAGTTGTGATGTGGACTTTTGAGGTTTATTTTGGTCACTTGGGTGACTCTTATATTAATTACAACAAAGGATGAGGAGGAAGATATAGGGAAAAAGTAAAAACCTATAAAGTACATAATTAAAGTTAACTTTAGGATGAAGTTCCTTAAAGGAGGGGAGTATGTGATGCCCTATATTTTGAATTAATCTTATACTTGATGATGAAAATAAATAAGTGGTGTTAATAATAATAATAATAATAATAATAATAATAATAATAATAATAATAATGCCCGCAGGGGTGTAGACGGATTGGCAAGTGCCGTGTAAATGGAAGGAAATTTGTAAAATTAGGTCTCATGTTCGATTCTCACCCCGAATTACTTGAGCGTCATTCTTGCGGGTTGGGTGGTTGCACTTGGGGTTATAGTGGAAGCCGACGGGGATCGACCCCGTGTCACACAAGTATGAGAACCGCGCGTTGTTGATTCCCCCAGTAAATAATAATAATAATAATAATAATAATAATAATAATAATAATGATGATGATGATAATAACGATCATAATAAACTAAATAATTTATTATAAGTGGGGATGTAAAAAATAGAGAGAGATTGCCAAAATGAAATTAATGGAAATTATAAATAAATAAAAGGTTAATTAAAATTTGTATGATTAAATAAAGATGAGAATGAATTGCTTGATGAAAAGCGGATCCTATGCATGGATATTTTTACATGGGTGGACATGAATAATAACTAATTAATGGATATTAAGAAGCTATTGGGAGGTATTTTGGTTGGAGAATATTAACACTGAGTTGTTTTCATTTGGAGCTTGAGCTTTAAGAAAGAGAAGAGTAGAATATTGAATAGTTAATTTATTAGGGGATCAACAATTCTCAGTTAAATTGACTGAGGTTGGTTGGGATGAGCATTTTCCCCACACATATTTGAGATTGTTGATTTTTCCTCGAATAGAGATGATGTGTGTTGATGATTGGATATAAAGTAATCCTTTATCTTCACCAAATTCTAAGTTATTTTTACATTCCCCTTTCTATAATAAATAAATGTAAGTATTTTTTTTAAATGCTCTTGATCTTTATATTGGATAAAAATATATTGATGTATTGGATGAAAGTGTTGTATCTAATTTATTAGAAACATCTTATCCAAATGGATGTATCAAGACGTGTAAACATTACATTATCACATGGACCACACTCGTTCATTTTTGAACCTGATTCATATCATATATAGATATCCAACTCAGCACTAGAAGACATTTGGAGGGACTATTTTCACTCTCAAGCTTAATATAAATAAATCATTCATTTCCCAGATAATAGAGAGTATGGATATTGAAAATTTTCCTTATGAGACCATTATTTCACCATTATTTCTACATATAAATTATCTTCCACATTTACATTTTTATTGGTTTATATTCATTCTAAAGTTTTTAAGTGGTATCAGAGTTATGTCAGAAGTTGAAGTTACCGAATGTTATAGGTGTAAGATCTATGTTGATATTTTCCACATTTATCTCAAAAGTTAAAATTAGGGAATGTTATAGATGTAATATCTATGTTTATAATTTTCACATCTTGTTATTCAAAGTGTATTTTTAAATACATTTTGTTAATTATTATTGATTCAAGCGAGAATGGCATAAAGATGTCTGGTCTTGGCTAAACTATTGGGGAATCATGGAAGAAACAATTTTGCAGAATAAAGATATTATTAAAAAAAATGTTAAATCAAAATTTAAGGAAAAAATGTGATGTGATAAAGAGTTAGAGGAAAAAATAAAATTAAGGTATTATAAATATGTAATCAACCATAATCTAGAAGATCAAAATTATCTATCTGTTTTGTCAAGTGTAAAGAAAAAAATAAGCATTGCTAAGATAAGAACAAACTCTCACGAGCTCCATAGTGAAATTGGGCGTTGGTCAATTGCTAAAACGCCATGGGATGAAAGAGTGTGTCACCTTTGTGACAATAAGAAGGTTGAATATGAAAAGAACTTTCTCTTAAATTGTCTAGCCTATACCCATATTAGATCTCATTTTCAAAATATTGATCACAGTACTAAGCTTCCTAACCTCTTAACTCAACAAAAGTATAGTGATCTTGGAAAGCTTCTCTTAATGCTTTTCGAGCACATAAACAAAATTCTAAAGAATCACAAGTAATCACTTACCGTCTTAAAGTCTAATAGACCAATTAAATCTTAGTGGATGTTAATCATCATCATCATCATTAAAATTATTTATTCAAAAATTTAAAATACTTAACTAAAATTAAAACTCTTCAAAACTTTTTTGATTTTATGAAATGATCTGTAGCAATTATAATTATATTTATGTTTATGATATTAATACATTTCATAAAACATACATTATATAATTAATTTGTATACTTTTGAAAATCATTGCTTACAATTAATTACAATTAATAGTTTCACCACTTTGAAAAATTAATCGCATTTAATAGTTTCACCACTTTGGAAAAAAAGGATAAATGGATGGTATCCATAAAAATCTATGTTAAAATATGATCCTTTCTTAAAAAACATATAACATTTCTATCTCAAATAATAATATTGATTAAAATAATATTGTTTTTGCACTCTAAGGTTGTAAAGTTGTAAAATTTTAATTTGAAGAAGAAAATAGTGTCATCTTCAATAGCATTGTTAAAATATTTTGGGTTGAGATTTTAGGGAAATATGAAAAAAATCGAAGTAATTTATACTAAATAACATCACAATTAAATTAATTGTAATATATTTTATTTTATTCTTTTATAATAGTTAGGCTTTCACCCACTAAAAGTAAGGATATAATCAAGTACTTAATATATTAGAACAAACTAATTAGTAGGAATAATAACTAAGTTTAAAAATAGAATATGAAATAATAGAAAAATTAAGAATAAAATAATATTGATCTACTACAAAAAAATAATTAATTCTAAGTTAAAATATTAAAAATTATACATTATTGTCATCTTAAGAAAAACATTAATAATATAAAGATAATAACAAATTGCAATGAGTTTTAGAATGAAAGTAGGTGTTGATCAATGCCTAGAGAAGATTGCAAAGATAAGAACAAATTACAATGAGATTTACAATAAAATGGGGTGATGGTAAAGATTTAGAAAATACACTGTGATGAAATAATTTGTAAAATCAATGACACAAATAGTGTAAATCATTTCTTAAGGTGTAAATAATTCTATCACTTAATTCCATGTCATGTATTAATTCCTTTATATTAAATGAATAAAAAAAGTACACAAAGAAATTTGATCCATCTCACTGTTTGATAGGTACGCGTTTAAGATGGATAAATGTTGGTTTAGTTTTTTAGATGTTATCACCTACATGTATATTTTGGTTGGATAATTGATATTCTTTGAAATATGTGTATGAGTAATGAAGCCGACTTACATATAATATTTCAAATTGTAATTGGGTCAACTTGTATTTTTTTTATTTTTTAATGTAACATTACGTTATATAACATAATGTGACAGCATATCCCCCACACTGAGGTGTAGATAACACATAACATAACAACATATCTCCATAGTGGGTTGTAGAGAAACTCACCACTCTCACTGCAATAAAGACATTAGATCTAATTTTCAAAACATTTGTGATAAAATAAAATTTCATAACTTGTTAACTCCTAAAAATTAAAAAGACCTAAGAAATTTCATTTCCAAGTTATCTAATCATAAAAACAATTTGATAAATAAAATTAAATAATTTAAATTTAAGATCTTGTAAATGGTTAATATCAATAAAATAAAGGGTAATCATCATCCTCATCATCATAAATACAATATCTTCAACACACTCTTTATATATATTTTTATTTCACTTAACCCTTTAATACAAATTAAAAATTAAAAATTAATAGTTAACATATTATATTTATGTTTATTAACTAATTAAATTCATAACTTTGTTATGAATACTTATATATATATATTTATGTAAGATCTTATTTAAAATCTTGAAAAACTATTTGGGAATAAACCTTTTTTAATGTTAAAAAAGGTTTCTCAAATATATTATCAACGCATGCATTATGATAGGAAGTTCTAAATCATGAGTTAGATAATTATCTTCGTGTGGTTAAAGCTTTCTTGAAGCATAGGAAATCATTGTACCTTCTTGTATTAAGACTCCGCCGAAACATTATTTTAAAGTGTCCATACATATTAGAAAATATTGATCCATATCTAATACTTTTAGTATAAGAGTTTGTAACTTCCAGTTTTATTGAGCACATTTTATATTGACTTATTTTTTGAGGACACTTGCGAGTAAGTGATCCGGTTATGATAAATTATGATTATGTTTTGATTATGGGTTATATTGTGATGTCATTATGATTTCTATGTTAATTTCTAGATGTACATCTATTGACAGGTATTGTTTATGAGTTCCCTTGAGTGTGCAGGATACATGATAGGTTGAGGATGTCGATGGCATCAACAGACTTCCTTGGACTATGAATTGAGTCAAGGAGTGGACTTATATTTGGTTTGAGTTTTGAGTATTGATATACATGTATATATGATGATGATTTTAGTATGGATGTTATGTATATGGATTATTGGAAATTTTTTTGTCAGTGGATGCAGGCTCGACGACGCTTGTTAATCCGACTCACATAAGGAGTAAAGGGTTTATGAAAACAAACCAGAGAGATGATGGAGAGGTGTGGCAGCATCCATGTTAGAGCCTACTAGAACTCTCGTCATGACCTGAGTGCATGGTTAACGATTACCTCGTTTTGAGAGGTCCACGATGTCATGAGGGCAGATTGAGACAGCCACTCACGAAGAAATCTAAGGCGTGTGCAATAAGGTAGAATACTTATTCCTTAAAAAACCATTATTCTCTCACAAGGTTGACCAAGTGGAGTGTTGAATCCAAGTGTCATATAAACTTCCAAACTAGTCAAAGGCAAGTGGCAACCTTGGACCATGAAGGTGCGTCTTGAAGGGCACATCGCGTAATTAAATTGTGAATCAATAAAGTTCTAGATTGTCTAGAAAACATATTAAAAAAATTAGACCTTGTTAGAACAAAGTATTAAATTACAAAGTAAGAAATATAACAAGACTCTAAGTCTAAGATGCTTAATTAAATTAAAACATAAAAAGGAAATAAGGGAATTAGACAAGTAAGTTAAGTGAATGAAGAAATAAGAATAAAATGGGTAGATGCACATGTGTGCATAAAAATAATAAATAGAATTTTTAAATAGAATAACATAAAAACATGAGAGAATAGGTGGTTCACGTAGAGTATCATCTTGAGTCAATCTAACACCAATCCCAACTAAAAGAAGACTCCCAATCCAACTCAAACTAAAATCTAGTTAGGGGACACAAATTAAATGAGGGATTGGGGAACTAAGGGACATGCAACACTCTGAGTTTTGAGCCCCATATTAAATAATGTATTGTTAATTGTTGATAGGTCAGAGTGCCCAAACTATTAAAAGAGGCTAGTGTGCCTAAGAAATGTAATGTTTTGATTATTATTAATAATAAATACATTGATGGTTGCTAGACGGACAAGGACTAGAGTTATAGGGGGCTATGATTCCACAAGAGAGGGGGCTTGAAGGGTTAAGTGTTTATTTCATTTTTAAATTACCCATTTTGTTTAAAAGGGGGGGCGAATCAGTTATGTAAGCTTCTTTGGGGAAGGCCAAGAGGTTCTTGATCCCCACGAATTACAAAAAATTGTCCCTGGTATGTGGAAGGTGTTCTCTGGTTGGCTAATTCTCTCATTTGTTTTGGTAATTTGCTCACTCACATGATCATTCCAATTATGGTGTTGTTGTTGTTTGCTTCACGCGTTCATTCACCCTATTTTGTTCATTTTCCATGTTATCTCGTGGAGTCTACACTCCTTTCATTCCTTCACTCACTCATTGTTCCTCATTCGCGTTTGGCTTGGGAAAGGAAATCAGACCATTGAAGAACATCCACAGTTTTGTTGGATGTAGAAATTGTTGGTGTAATCCAGCCATGATTTGAGGCCTGCATGTCTGAGATGTTTATCCTATGTTCATCTTTTCTCATGGATCTGAGTCCTGAGGGTCCTAGCATGGATATTCTGGACCAGCTGCACTAGATCCCTGGAAGGAGAAGGACTTCCTGAGGGACTCCATGGAAGAGAAGGGTGGAGGTCCATTCTCTTGGGTGGTGTAGGCTGGGTAGAAGAGAGTTGGATACTTGGATTTTTATGAGTAATGGAGAAGCCTATGCAATATTGAGTGCTAACTGGTTTGGGAAGCCGAGTAACACTCTAGAACCATCCTCGTGGATTCATAGCCCTTCATTGGGGGTGACATTGTTTTTTAGACTTGCAACAATAGTGTCTACGGTTGGGTGGAACATCCTTGGTCTACAGTCAGTCAGTGGTTCTCTTCTATAAAATATAAGTTCTCTCTGTTATGGTTTCCTTTGCTTGTGTATTTATTTCCGTTGTGTATTAAATTATTATATCTGAGATTTGTACTTATAATATGCATGCTTGCTAGTTAATGTTGTGGATGGTATATTGTGCATGTCTTTTATGTTGTATTATGAATATTGATCATCGCATGTATGTATTTCATGCTTCTTTATTATTTAATTGTTATCATAAATTTGAAATCAACCAAGAGGTGTGTTCTTGGTATCATGAAAGAAGAAATAAACACATGAAGGTTTGTTATTCAAGAAGTGATAGTAGAACTCATAGAAACCACTCACCTCCTTATTCAGCAAGAAGGTCTTATGCATCTGAAGACGCCATAAGTTGTTTAAATATGTCTCTCGTTAGGCACCAAAGAAGAAGGCATGGATTGGACAGTTTGCAAGGAGAGATGAGGAAGATTAGGCCGCCATCCTTTGATGGTGAAAGATAAATGAAATATGATGTTGAAGCATAGTTTCTTCGACTCAGGAGATATTTCCAATTGCATAACTATTCATCAAACCTAGAAGTCAAAATTGCCACCTACCATTTACATGGGAAAGTTGAAATGTGGTGGGATCAACTGAAGAAAGTTGAACATATTAATGAGAATATGATCACTTGGAAGCAGTTCAAGAATTATTTCCAGAAGGAGTACCTCTCAGAGAATTTATATGACAAGAAAATGCAAGAGTTATTTAAACTTAGGCTGGGAAGCATGACTATGGTAGAGTACTAGAAGAAGTTCTTGGTGTTGTTAAAGTATGTAGGTTTTATAAATGATGAGAAGGTTAAAGTACAAAGGTTCTTGAGTGGACTGTCATCCTTTTATAAAGAAAAGATTTGATATGATGAGACCAAGACCTTAACTAAGACCATCGGGAAGGCTAAATACCTGTATGAGCAAGGCCAGGGTAGAGAGTCCATGCAAAAATATTGCAAGGATAAGAAGAAGGAGAAGTCTTATTAGAGGAAGAAGGGATTGAAACCTCCTTTCAATAGAAATGAGCCTAATAAAAATCAGCGAGTCCGGTATACTAAGGATGAATCCAAGAAAAAAGATTTCTTGGGAAAAAGGGAAAGACCATTAATCCAATGTTGGGGATGCAAAGAAGATCACTTGTACAAGGATTTACCACATAGAAAGGATAGCGTGAAGAATATGCACAACATCCAAGAGGCTACAATAGTCGAGGACATGGGAATAATGTATGCATCCTTAGATGATCGACAAGAAGAATACCAATCCAATATGATTGAGGTAGAAGGTAAGATCATAAATCATCCTGTTGTTATTATAATTGATTCAGGTGAAACTCATTGTTACATCGATCCTACAATAATGGATAGTTTACATTTGGAGAAAAGTCAGCTTGGAAAATCAAGTTTGGTTCAACTAGCCACTGGAACCAAAAGGAGAATCCATGAGGTGGTTAGAAGTTGTTCCATAAGTCTTAATGGTATGAATAATAGTGTTGATCTAAATATCATACCATTGGGTTCTTATCATATTCTAATTGGAATGGATTTGTTTGACAAACATCGTGTTGTCCTATATTTTCATAGAAAGACATTTACATGTCTTGATGGAGATTGAAAACAAAGCATTGTGAAAGGAGTTCCAAGACCCATCTCTATAAGGGATATTTCAGCCTTACATTTGAAGAGATGTTTCAGAAAATGATGTCAATTGTATGCAACCCATGTGGAGGAGCCAAAAGATACAAAGGAGCCAAGCCTTGAATATTTCTCGATACTACAAGAATTTGAGGATGTATTCCAAGAAATATCAGGGTTTCCACCAAAAAGGGAAATAGATTTCTCTGTTGATTTAGTGCTAGGAGTTGCCTCGATGTCAAAAACCCCTTACAGAATGAGCACACCAGAGTTAAAATAATTACAAATGCATTTGGAGGAATTGTTGAATAAAGGGTACATACGTCCAAGTGTTTCGTTTTGGGGAGCACCAGTACTCTTTGTCAAAAAGAAAGATGGAATCTTGAGGTTGTGTATTGACTTTCGACAGCTGAAAAAGTATACTATAAAGAACAAGTATCCCTTACCTAGAATTGATGACCTCTTTCATCAGCTAAGAGGGGAAAATATATTCTCCAAGATAGACTTGAGATCAGGATACCATCATGTAATAATCAAAGAAGAATATATCCATAAGACAACTTTTAGAACCAGGTATGGGCATTATGAATTTGTAGTGGTGCCTTTTCGATTGTCCAATGAACCAACTGTATTTATGTGCTTAATGAATGGCATATTCAGAAATTACTTGGATAAGTTTTTCATAGTATTATTGGATGACATCCTTGTCTATTCTAAGTCTAAAGAGGAGCATGAACATCACCTAAGATCGGTATTGCAAGTGTTGAGGGAACATCAGTTGTATGCCAAGTTCAGTAAGTGTTCTTTTTATCAAAAAAAGATCCATTACTTGGGGCACATTATTTTGAGGCAGGGTATAGCAGTGGATCCTGAGAAGATTGAAGCCATTAGAGGATGTCCAGTGACCAAGAATGTTTTATAAGACATATATTTTATGTGGTTAGTCGGTTACTACAAAAGGTTTATAGCAAGGTTCTCTAAAATATCCCATCCCATAACTTCTTTGCAAATGAAGGGAATTAAATTTGAATGGATAGTTGAATGTGAAGAGAACTTTAATTTGTTGAAGGAGTTACTCACTAGTGCGCCTGTTGTAAAAATTGTTGACCCAAATTAAAGTTTTGTGGTATGTACAAATGCGGGAAAGGAAGGACTTGGTGGAGTCCTCACTCAAAATGGGAATGTCATTTGTTATGAGTCCAAAAATCTTAAAGAGCATGAGAGGAACTATGTCACGCATGACTGGAGGTTGTTTCCATTGTTCAGGCGTTGAAGATGTGGAGACATTATCTCATGGGAAAAATATTTGAATTAAGAACAGACCACAGTGGTCTGAAGTATCGTTTTAAACAACCAACTTTGAATGCCAGGAAAACAAGATGGCTGGAATTTTTAAGTAAATATGACTTTGATATCAAGCATATCAAAGGAAAATAAAATAAAGTTGTCGATGCACTTAGTAGAAGAGTGCATCTCATGCATGCTACAACTGTCAGTATGCATCAGTCGGACTTGAAGAGAAGAATTTTAGATGTTCTTGTTATGGATCAGCATTACCTATAGGTAAAGGAAACCTTACAGCAAGGTGATGTACAACAGAAAATGAAAGAGTATGATATAAATGAAGATGTATTACTTATGCATAAAAATAGAATTTATGTTCCTAGCTCTGGAGAACTTAGGAATTTGTTATTAAAGGAAATGCATAATGTTCCATATGTTGGACATCCCAGTTAACAGAAAACAATTACAGCAGTAAGAAACCAATTCTTTTGGCCAGGGGTGAAAAATAATGTTTCTGATTACATCGCCAGATGTATGGAATGTCAAAGAGTAAAGTTTGGGCATAGACACCCAGCGGGTTTGCTACAAACATTACCAATTACAGAGAAGAAATGGGAAGTTATAACCATTGATTTTATAACAAAGTTTCCAAGGACAACAAAGCAACATGATTCCATCATGGTAGTGGTTGATAAATTGACCAAGGTTTCTCATTCTGTTCATGTGAAAACAAATCATACAATAGCTAATATTACAAAAATTTACAGGAGGAAAATTGTTAGGCTGCATGGGATACCTAGGACAATTATCTCAAACAGAGACACAAAGTTTACTTCAAATTTCTGGAAGGGATTATTTAGAGGATTTGGTACAAACATGAACTTTAGCACAACATACCATCCACAGTCACATGGGAAGAAAGAGAGAGTAAACCCAGTAATTGAAGACATGTTAAGAATTTATGTGATGGATAAGCCATCTAAGTGGGAAGATTACTTGCACTTGGTTGAGTTTGTATATAATAATGGGTATCAATATTCATTGAAGATAAGCCCATTTGAAGCCTTGTATGGTAGAAAATGAAGTACTCCAGTAAGTTGGGACAACCCAGCAAATAGAGTGGTACTCAGGCTAGAGTTGCTCAAGGAGATGGAAGACCATATGGTTAAGATTAAGCAGAATTTAAAGGAAGCTTAAGATCGACAAAAGGTTTATGCCGACAAGAATAGGACAATAAGAGAATTTAAAGTAAGAGAGAATGTGCTTTTGAAAGTAAATCCCAATAAGATCTATTTGAAGTTGGGTGGTTGTACAAAGTTAGCAGCCAAATTTTGTGGTCCATTTGAGATATTGGACAGAATAGGGTCAGTTACATACATGGCTGCATTGATTGTTTCCAATAATATGCATAATGATAGAAAGTAATAGATGTGCTTGTTTAACCATAGTCAATATAAAAATATTGTTACCCAACCATAAGCCGAAGCCACTGCCGAGCACCTTAACCTTGACAAAGAATGATTCTGGAAGAAAAAAAATAGCCAACCAAGGCTAATGCATCAAGAAAAGATAACCAATATTGATCAGAAAGTTCAACCATAACCAATAGAAATTCTGAGCCTAAACCAGGAATATAGATTGTAGAAGTTGTCGGTTGCAGTTGCTCCCCAGACTTGTGCACTTGCCCAGTTTTTGCAGTGCGCACTTCTTCCGAGATAAAATTTTGAGTTGTGTGTACAAAATGAGGTCTGGCTACTTGTATTTACATTTTTTTCCTGAGCTGTCTGGGCTGACTTCTCATTTTGGAGGATAAATACTTAATATTAAATATTTCCTTGAGCTGACTTGTATTCTAGGGTTAAGGTCAATTATTTAGGGTTTCTTCTTGCTTCCTGGAATATTCTATTCTTGTCAGGGTTACACATGGAGGTAAATACCTCCCGCAACTACCATAATATCAACACTCCCTCCTAACTAGGGAGGTATTGAAGGCAATGGTCTTGAGAACAAACATACCATTCAACTAGTAGCATCATCATAGCCTTACAAACTATCTCATGATTATTTCACAAGCACCATCATCACTATCATCTGATAGAATAAACTACATCATCTCTCGAAGCCATACTCTATCTAAGTAGTTAGGCATGATGTTGAATAAGTCACTCACTCCACAGATTGATACAAGGTTCATTCTTCTAATATGGGCATATGTCCTAGAAGAATGACTATCCCAACAGATGTTAAAAGCTACGCCATGTACTACACAAACCATTCCTATAGGAATGTCAATCTAGGACTATTTTCCAATCAAGTTATAGAGATCTGTCTCAACCTGTATGCCTTAGAAAATAACGGTCTTGAACCATTTTCCTAATCAGGTCACAATATTTTCCTTAGAAAAATACTATCCCATGACATGTCAACAAACTATCAACCTGAACCATTCTCCACAGAGAGAATACTTGTCCACCAACAATCTATTCTATCTGGACCATTCTCTACCTAGTGAATGTCTGCCCACAAGCACATTGACTATCCATAAGATAATAATAATTTTCAATGCTACTAATAGTCTACATGGCAATCAGAACAATGCCATTCAATAGAACGCAATTGTGTCTATCCATAGTAGTACACAACTACAATCCAGTGGTACACTACCACACCAAGTAGCACACAACTACTTAATTGGTGACACATAGTTACAACTAGTGGAACACATCCACCATAGTAGCGTTCATCTATTGTCCAGAGACATACAATATCCATATCAAAAATATCATCTGATATCAACCAGCACAGAGAAACAATATCATGATATAAACTGAGTCATCTGGGCCATTCTTCCACTCACATCTGTGAGATATGGAAGAACATCTTCCCTCATAAAGTAAAACATAGGCCATGAGCTATCTGGACTATTCTTCTCAAGCATAGAAGAATAATTGTCATGATTTCTGAACCTAGACCATTCACCTATCTGGGTCATTCCTCCGACACTAAACAAAGTACAACCTAGAGAGAATGAGTCTACCCTAGGGAATGTGTGTCCCTGATTGTTGAACCTGGACCATTAACCTAATTGGGCCATTCCTCCGGCACTAAATAAAGTGCAACCTGGAGAAAATGAGTCTTCCCTAGGAAATGACTATCTGGACCATTTCCTAAGGAAATGATTGTCCTACACCTACCTCCAAAACAGACCATTCTTTGTAATTGCTCACAACTGTGAACTTCGAAATAATGATTGCCCGATGAGGAAAACCATTCTACTTGACCACTACTGAGAGTGACTATCAAGAAGAAAGATTGTCCTAGACCATTCCCCACATTGGCCACAAGGGGAATCATTGTCTATGGTACATAAACAATCTATCGAACCATTTTCATTACGAAAATGACCGTCCGATCTAGACCATTTTTCGAACTGGAAAGGAGCTGCTCATCCTGGACCATTTTTCGAACTGAAAAATGACTGTCCATAAATCGATAACACATTAGTGCTCCCTCCCAACCTAGGAGTCATCTATTCCATATTCAATAAGGAATTTGTTTCCATGAGCTCCATATTGTTTCTTGATTACACAAATTTTTCATCTTGGACAGAGGCTTTACCAAAATGTTTGTTATCTACTCATCTGTGGAGATATATTGGAGAACCACTTATCCTTTTTGGACCTCACCATGGAGAATTTAATTCTTGATCTCAATGTCCTTCAGTCTTTCTGGAACACTGGTTTTCTTTGAAGGCTTCATATATCTCTGAACATTATAGTATATCATAGTTGGATTCATCTCTTTTGTTTCCTACTAGCTTATAACATTGTGGAAAGGCTCAAACTAGAACATATCCAAGTGGCACTTCTTCTGTCATCATGAGAGTTTGTCATGGATTAGCAATCCATCATCCTGGAATTTTGTGTAACCATTCTGATACAATATCTCTGTTATGGAAAGTTTTCACCATGATTTTTTTGTGCATTGGAGGATCTCCACCAAGTTGTTTGAATCCATACAATATCTTCTTACATCTGCATACAAGAGTCTCTTTCTGGTATACCTAAAAAACTTGAAGTTTCTCTACATACGCTTCTTGTTTAATTATTTTGTTGTGGAGAGAAGTCCTTACATTCATTTGATGTAAACTCCAACCCATGGATATTGCAGGAGATATAATGGCTCGGGTAGAGGTATGTCTGGTTACTGGAATAATCTATCATCACCATCTAGGAGAACCTTTATTTCTGGATTTCGCAATGCTTCCATTCATGAGTATTCCATACATTGTTCTTCATCACAACTTCCATTTCCTTTACTTGATTGATTCTAGTGGGTTCAGATCTTGTGATTCTTGATATAATGAATGGTTTCTATGGATTTTCTTTCTCCCTTGGAATCTTCATGTTCTTTCTCATGTTTCTCTTTAGCTCTTGGGTCCATGGAGTTTTCTATAGATCCCATGCCCTGAAGATTCCAACTTCTTTCTTTCATCATAGGATCATGGATGTGTATGGATAAGCATGGATACTTTAAGGCTTCTTTTCGAAGAAGACATCTTCTAAAGTCAAATTGAACACGTGTTGTTTTTCATGGTTGCTACCATCAATGGGAACATGGATAGATACTTGATAATCCTTGATGGATCATATTATTTAGGATTATCTCCCTCCTAATCCTTGATTCATGCATGAATTCATGTTATTCTTTTGGAATTATATAATCGGGTCCCTCCACCTAAGAGAGTCCATGCTTATGTCCGCATCCTTATTTCCTTCTGCAAAGTGTCACAAGTTTTTTTTCTAATTTCCTCTTGATTGATGACTTCTTTCTGTTTTTACTTCTTCCAGGTTTCTGCAAGTTTGATTCTGATTTTGTATTATCTTGCAGTTGTTACTTATGTTAATAGCTTCCACATGAATTGTTACCAAGGGTTGTCGATGTACTTCATTTTTTCATGTGTATTGCTTGACGTGTAGTCATCGTGATAGCAATATTTATCTTGTTATCCTTCCATGGGAATTGTTTCTCTTTGAACATCTTATCTTCTAAGAAATAGATATGCAAGATATGTACAGAAACTATGTAAACATGGTATGTACAAGAATTATGAAGAATATTGTTACCTTGTCTTAGAAGAAGAAGTTTGTTTTGTCCTGCTTGGCCTTCTTTGAGGGTTCTCTTTCTTCGAAAAATGTTTCTTCGTCGGTTTCCTTCTTTTTCTTTAACTCGGGACAGTGGTTCATGTAGTGACCATATTTTCAATAGTTGAAGCATTGTATATTTGACATATCCTTTTCTTGATTTGGTTTCTTCCTTGAGCCAAACTTATTCTTATTTATAAAATTCTTGAACTTTGTTGTGAAAGCTTGATCATCGTATTTCTTTTGGGATTTCTCTTTTTCACTAATTCTTGATTCTTCTTGTGCACAACAAGTCTAAATTTCTTCAAATGTGGGATACTCCTTTCTTGTGTTCATTCTTGCAGAAAATGCATCCCATGTTTTGGGAAGGCCATTGAGTACTATATTTACCAGTTCCTTCTCTGAAATGATTTCTTCAATGGCTTATAGTTAATCTCTTAAATGAAAGATTCTCACAAGGTATGATGTTATAGTGTCACCATTATTCATTTTCATGTCACAGAGCTCATTCTTTAGACTCATTACTTGTCCAATGTTTCTAACTGAGAAGAGGTTTGTTAGGGCATCATACATCTTCTTAGATGAGTCAAGATGGGATATGTAGGGTATCAAGTGGTCTTTTATAGAGTCCACTATGATACTCATGGCATTGATGCCATTGTATTTGAACTTCTCCATGACTGCAACGTTATGAGGTTCCTTCTCTTTTCCTTCTTAGAACTGTGGTTCCACGATCTTTCCTTTCACGATGTCCAACACTTTATTCTTGTAAAGGATGAGGTAAATCCTTGTCTTCCACGCTATGAAGTTAGAAGCCCCTTCTAACTTGTTTTCTGATTTCATAGAGTAAGTCATGACTGCTTTGACTTGGTCAACCTTTGACTTTGACCAAAAGCTCAATCTTAACATCTTAGCTTGTTGAGAGTACCAGGAGGTGTGCTAGGCTAGGGCGTACTGGGCTATCCAAAAATTAGGTCAATCTCTTCACTTAAGGTGCCTCAACAAGAGGGTTAGGGTTTTGTTGTTGCAGCAAAACTGGCTGCAACTGCAACTGTAACTAAGCAAATCCTCCCAATCTATCTTCCAACGGTTAGACTATCTGAAGATAGTAGATAGTGTGGGCCCATAACCTGTTAGAAAGTAATAGATGTGCTCGTTTAACCATAGACAATATAAAAATATTGTCACCCAACCATAGGCCGAAGCCACCCCCGAGCACCTTAACCTTGACAGAGAATGATTCTGGAAGAAAACCAATAGCCAACCAAGGCTAATGCATCAAGTAAAGATAACCAAGACTGATAATAAATTCCAACCATAACCAATAGAAAGTATGAGCCTAAACCAGGAATACATATTGCAGCAACTATCGGTTGCAGCTACTCCCCAGACTTGCGTACTTGCCCAGTTTCTATAGTGTGCACTTCTTCTCAGCTGAAATTTCAAGTTGTGTACAAAATCAGGTCTGGCTACTTGTATCTATATTGTTTTCCTAAGCTATATGGGTCGACTTCTCATTTTGGAGGCTAAATACTTAATATTAAATATTTCCTTGAGTCGACTTGTCTTCTAGGGTTATGGTCAATGCTTTAGGGTTTCCTCTTTCTTCCCGGAGTATTCTATTCTCGCCAGAGTTACACGTGGAGGTAAATACCTCCCACGGCTAACATAATATCAACACATAATGTATTTCATGTCTCTTTTCTAAAGAAATACGTACATGATCCTAAACATGTTTTTGATTGGCATGTGATTCAGGTAGAGATAGAGGGATACTTTCAGGTCTAGCTAGTGTGAATATTGGACATAAAAGTCAAAATAGTCCATAACTGAGTTATAGAGCTGGTAAAAGTTCAGTGGACCTGCTACAGTCCTGAAGATGCTACATGGGAGCATGAATATGCCATGCAAGCAAAGTACCTGCATCTTTTTTAATAAATTTTGGAATTTTGATTCTTGTTTTGTATATGCACTGAGGACAGTGCCAAAATAGGGGGGGGGTGTAACACCCTAGGTTTTGAGACCCATATTAAATAATGTATTGTTAATTGATGAGAGGCCAGAGTGTCCAAACATTTAAAAGAGGCCAGTGTGCCTAAGAATCGTAATGTTTTGATCATTATTAATAATAAATACATCGATGGCTTGTAGATAGACAATAACTATAGTTATAGAGGGCTATGATTCCACAAGAGAGGGGGTTTGAGTGGATAAGTGTTTATTTCATTTTTTTAATTACCCATTTTGTTTAATGGGGGGGGCGAATCAACTACATAAGCTTCTTGGGGGAAGGCTAAGAGGTTCTTGATCCTCATGAATTACAAAAATCCGTCCTCTGTCTGTGGAAGGGGTTCTCCAATTGGTTAATTCTCTCATTCGTTTTGGTTATTCACTCACTCTCATTCCTTTCCTCATTCTGGTGTTGTTGTTGGTCACCTCACATGTTCATTCACCTATATTTTTTCACTGTTATTCCTCTCTCGTGGAGTATGCACTCCATTCATTCCTTCACTCACTCATCTTTCCTCATTCGTGTTTGTCTTGGGAAAGGAAATCAGAAAATTGAATAGCATCCACAGTTTTGTTGGTTGTAGAGATTGTTGGTGTAATTCATCCATGATTTGAGGCCTGGAAGTCTGAGATTCTTGGCATGTGTTCAACTTTGCTCACAACTGCGAGTCCTGAGAGTCACAACATGGAGATTTTGGACCAGTTTCACTGGATCCCTGGAAGGAGAAGGATTTCCTGAGGGACTCCATGGCAGAGAAGGGTGGAGTTCCATTCACCTCGGTGGTGCAGGATGGGTAGAAGAGAGTTAGGTACTTGGATTGTTGTGAGTGTTGTAGAAGTTTGTGAGAGCTTGAGTGTTGACTAGTTTGGGAAGTCGAGTAACACACTGGAACCGTCTTTCTGGATTCATAGCCCTAACTCGGGGGTGACATTATTGTTGAGACTTGGAACAATAATGTCTATGGTTGGGTGGAACGTCCTTGGTCTACAGCCAGCCGATGGTTCTCTTCTATAAAAGATAAGTTCTTTCTGTTATGGTTTCATTTGCTTGTGTATTAAATTATTGTATATGAGATTTGTACTTATAATATGCATACTTGCTAGTTAATGTTGTGCATGGTATATTGTGCATGTCTTTTATGTTATAGTATGAATCTTTATCATTGCATGTATGTATTTCATGCTTCTTTATTAATTAACTATTATCGGAAATTGAAAATCATCCAAGAGGCGAGTTCTTGGTGTGGCATGCCCGGCCCGTGGGAGGTTGGGTACGTTACAGGAAAACTAAGAAAAAAAATAGGAGCACTCTGGGGAATGTGAGGGAAAATGACCAAATAAATTAAATAAAAAGGGAATTAACATGTGCAACTTGGGGAGAGTGTGACACATGTAGAGGGTGAATAATCATTTAATTAAATTATTAAAAATTAATTATTTGTGCATGAGGACATGTGTCATTGGGGATTGTTCTATAAATGAAATTGAGAGGAAGAGAGAAAAGACTCACCTTGGGAAGTATTGTTATGTTGTCAAAAAATTTCTGAACTAGTTTACTTGTTGAGAGTTAGGTTCCAAACTTGCTAAAGAGTGGAAGCTCATCCTTGTGAGGAACGTTTGGTGCTATTGGTTTCTGGTTTACTGTGTGTGGCCCATTTGTGGCTCGGGGTGATAAGTGGGAAGAAGAGTACCCCTAGAATTGGTTGGGAGGTACCGGTGAGGTCACTCAATTAACAAATGAGAAGAATCAAATTGGAATTTCGACTTCAAGAATCAACAACAACCGGTTATGGTATTTCATTTTAGTCAATTTGTTGTTAAATTTGTGGTTATTTTTATTAATCTGAACTGAGAAAAATAAACATTGTAATTTGTATCAGAATTTCATATGAAATTATGTTGTATATTCCATTAAACTTCACAGTTGTATACATAAATTTCATTAATTGTATTTGTTTAAAGGAATGGTTTCAATTCCCATGATAAAAAAATAAAATCGTGTATCTAAATCGATTGAAGTAATAAATCATGTGAGCAGTGTTAGATATGTTGTATATATGTTTGTTGTAGTTTATATTGTAATGCTTCTTAAATTGTTTCAATGAAAATGAGAATTTGTGTAATCACTCCCCAAAGAGTGTTGTTGTATTATAATTTTGACCTTTTGTCTAAGCATGGTAATAGGAATTTAAAGTAAGAAATGATTTTATTTTGCAGGTTACATCTTATCTGGCGAAAGAATTTAGTATTTTATTAAAACCCTTCTCAATAGATGGGTGATGCTACATAGTTAATTGAAGGTAAGGATACCCTTAGTAGGATTAAAACATGTTTTCTCTCTGTTGAATTTAAGGTCGTATCAGTGGCTTAACTATTGGAATGACTTGAGAACCTTTGAAAGGCTAATTTTGGGAGACTTCAAAACTCTGATAATATCAGTTTGATTGGAGAGTACCTTCTCCTTAAAAAAAAAGAAATATCGATAGTGCTTCATTCTCAACATACCAGATTCCATCTATGTGTACACAATCGATTAGAATCGTCTTCTCTAATTAGTTGGGTAGGGGGGTGTTGACAACTTTTATCTGGGTTTTGTTTCTGATTGAATTAAGGTTGTTTTTTTTTATCTTTGTGACAATACTTTTAGTTTCTTTTTATCTTCTTGAATACCCTAAAATATATTATCACATTTAATACGCACATCCTTTTACAGTGGGTAAGCTTCACATTACATGTTTGAAAGTTTAAATTAAATATTAATTCGTGATCCCTACAAGATTGGTAATGAGTGTTGTTGTATTGTGCCCATTATTAATTTTTTTGATCTTCGTGTTAAATTACGTAGCCATCGATTTTATCTCTGGTTGATGCGGAATTATTCCACCTTGTTTACATGATTGGCATCCAAAGATTTTATTTTCTCAACGATAAATTCCATCGAGTATGAATTGCTTAAGAATCTAGTCACTTGTAGACCCATTATAGCTCTAGTTGTTGGCTTAATTGTACACTTTTGGTGGGGTGATCTAAGTAAGTGCGTTGTCATTTAGTCTTGAGATTGGAAGTCACGATTGTTCTAGAACTACTCAACAAGTCTTCTTTATGATCATGAGATCGATAATTAAAGACAAGGATATTTAGTTAGTCATTCTCTTATTTTACAAGACATAACAATTATGTCATTCTTCCCAGTATATTCTAAATTTAGTATTACACTAGTAAGTAAAAAAAATTGGGATTTATTGAATTCCAGAATGTAAAACTCTGTTCCCAAACTAGACCGATCCGAGAAACTCAGTCGCAGTAGATCCAGTGGAGGTAGAGTTTGTGTATTTTCTTCGTTGTCTTAGCTAAGCCTTACTTTACTAGTATACTTGTTGCGTTGGCTATGACTGTTGGTTTTACAGTAGGATAACAATTGTAAATTGTTAGTGGACAACGCAGGTGATGTCCATGTAAGCTTTGAAGGGTAAATTATAAGATTTAAATGGGAGATTTTCGTCTGTGAGATAGATCTAAATTATTAAAATTAAAAAAAAAATTATTTTAGTAACTATATTATTATCGTCAAGTAAGGTATTGGTCAATCTTATTTCAAGTTCAAAAAAAATTGATGAGGAACTTCTTAATTTCCATTCAACTTTAGCGTAAGAAACTTTAGTAGTGATTACATGGATTGGAAATCTCTGATATTTGGGCACTCGATTCTTTAACTTAGAGAGGGGTTGATTAATCCTTAT
>ML800901.1:682711-699470 GCA_009831015.1 Picea engelmannii | reverse complement strand
TGGTTTTCCCCGGGGGGGTTTTATCCAGGGTCATGTGACCAAAAATACCTGTGTCTACACATGCATTTTAGTTGCTGTTAGAAGCTCTTAATTCTGTCCATATTTCAGCATTAAAAGATAGAGTAGGTGTGTTGTTGTTATTGGTAAGTATAAATGTAATTTATCTAACATAAAAACTACTTGCAAGGGCACCCAATCATTGACAACAACCATAACACATCAGCAAAACCAAAACTACAGTTGGTTGTTATAAAACAACAGAAAACAAACTTTATGACAGCAGAAAACTTAGTGTCTTAGCTTGGTCAAAGACAGACCAAGAAGACTGCTGATAGGACCTGAAATTTCTACAGATTGATCACTTACATTTCAAGGAAGTTAAGAAGGCATAAAGAGAATCATGCAACACATGATTTGGAGTTATTAGCAATCATTTATGCCTTGATGGTTTGGAGACATTATCTTAGTGGATGAAAAATCGAATTAAAGAATGATCATTGTGGATCACAGCATATTTGTACTCACAGTGACGTGAATGCACGAAAAAGGCGTTGGTTAGAACTACTTAGCGAATATGAATTTGAGATTACTTACATTAAAGGAATGATGAGCAGAGTAGGAGATGCATTGAGTCGAAGACTATGCATATTATCGGTAATACCTCTTAAGACAAATCTTTGTGAAAATATTATAGCATTATAGATAGACGATGATTGGTACAAGGAAGTTAAGGATAATATTGGACAAGATACCATGATGGTACCGAAGTTTGAAGGTTATTATGACAAATTGTTGAGGTATAAAAACATAATTTATGTACATCCTAACGACGAATTGAGAAATTTTATTTTGAGTGAAACTCATCGAGCAGTATATATAGCTCATCCTAGAGTCATGAAGATGAAGCCAAACCTTAAGCCTTGATTCTTCTAGAAAGGAATGAAAGAGGATATAGTTAATTATGTGGTGAGATGTCTACAATGTCAGCAAGTGAAGGATGAGCATAGACATCCAGTGGGATTGTTACATCCACACACGATTCCTGAATCAAAATGGGAAGTCATTTCGATGAGTTTTTTTGTTATATTTCCACTAATGGCAAAGAGGCATGATTCGATTTGTGTAGTCGTTGACACTCTAACGAATAGTCCACACTTTATTCTAGTGTGTACAATGTATCATGCATAGAACATAGCTAAAGTTTTTTTTGGCGAGATTGTGAGGTTACATAGTGTACCAAGCAATATCATCTCTGATCCAGGATCGGTGCTTACTAGATGATTTTGGACTAGTTTCCAGGAGTCTTTAAGAACATAATTTAATTTTAGCACATCATATCACCCCAAGAAAGATGGTCAAACTGAAAGGATGAATCATATTTTATAGGATATGTTGTGTATTTATGTAATGGATCAACAAAAACACTAGGAATAATTCTTACCATTAGTAGAATTCGCGTACAACAACAGTTATCATAGTTCGATAAAGGTGGCACCTTTCAAGTTTCTTTATAGACGACCATGTCGAAAACCTATTAGTTGGGATATAATAGAGGATAGGATTCGAGTAGGGATAGAATTGATCCAAGAAATGGAAGAACATATTCAATCAATAAGGCGAAGAATTAAACAAGTGCAAGATCGACAGAAGAGTTATGTTGATGCGCATTGTATTGACCACAATTATGAAGTTGGAAACAAGGTTTTCTTATGAGTGAAACTGCATAAGAGTTTGATAAAGTTTGGAAAGGGTGTTAAACTCTCTCCTAGGTTTGTGGGACCTTTCAAAGTTGTTAAAAGGAAAGGACCGGTTGCTTACCGACTAGCCTTTCTTGATTCTTTGGGGCGTATACACGATGTTTTTCATGTATCAGGTTTACGACATTATATTTCAGATCCGCCACACGTTATTGACTTGAGTTGTTTGCAGGTGTCCGATGAGGACACTCTCATGGTGGAGCCAATTCTCATTCTTGACCATTGCACTTGACAGCTATGGCATCGAATAGTTGATCATGTCAAGGTCCAATGGGACAACTATAGTTCACACTCGGCTACATGGGAGGACGCATATGAGATGCGTCAATAGTTTCCTCATTTCTTTGATAGATTGGATATTTAGATTTGATTTAGATACATTTATTGCTTTCATTTAGATTGTACAAACTTCGGGATAAATTTTAAAACAAGAGAGGGTTTATGTAACATCTAATTCCACAGACAACATTTTATATTGACTTATTCTTTGAGGACACTTGCGAGCAAGTGATCCAGTTATGATACATTATGATTATTCTTTGATTATGAGTTATATTATGACATCATTATAATTTCTATGTTAATTTCTATATGTACATGTATTGATAGGTATTATTGATGAGTTTCGAGGACTGTGAAGGATACATGACATGTTGAGGATGTCGATGGAATCAACGAACTTCCTTGGACTGTGGATTGAGTATGGGAGTGGACTTGTATTTGGTTTGAGTTTTTAGAATTGAGATACATGTATATATATGATGATTTCAGTCTTGATGTTATGTATATAGATTATTGAAAGTGTTGTTATCAGTGGATCCAGGCTCGACGACGATTGCTAATCCGACTCACAGAAGGAGTAAAGGGGTCATGCACAGAAAATAGAAAGATGAGGGAGAGGTGTGGCAACGTCCTTGTCATATCCTACTAGCACTCTCTTTGTGACATGAGCGCATGGTTAATGATTACCTCATTCTGAGAGGTCCATGATGCCATGAGGGAAGACTGAGACAATTACTCATGAATAATTATAAGGGGGGTGCAATAAGGAGGAATCCTTATTCCTTAGACAAACCTTAGTCTCTCACAAGGTCGACCAAGTGGAGTTTTGACTCCAAGTGTCAGAAAAAATTCTAAACTAGTCAAAGGCGAGTGGCACACTTAGAGCACGGAGGTGTGTCTTGAATGTAACATCACGTAATTAAATTGTGAGTCAATAAAAATCTAGATGGTCTATAAAACATAACAAAAATATTTAAACCTTGTTAGAACAGAGTATTAAATTACAAACTAAGAAATATAACAAGAGTCTAAGTCTAAAATGCTTAACTAAATTAAAACATAAAAAGAAAATAAGGGAATTAGACTAGTAAGGTAAGTGAATGAAGAAATAAGAATAAAATGGGTAGATGCACATGTGTGCATGAAAATAATAAATGGAATTTTTAAATAGAAGAAAATAAAAACATGAGAGAATAGGTGGTTCACATAGAGTAGCATCTTGAGTCAATCTACCACTAATCCCAACTAAAAAAAGACTCATAATCCAACTCAAACTAAAATCTAGTTAGGGGACACAAATTAAATGAGGGATTGGGGAACTAAGGGACAACTAAGAGAAAAAATAGGGCACTTTTGGGAATGTAAGGGTTAATGCCTAAAATAAATAAAATAAAAAGGGAATTAAAATGTGAAACTTGGGGAGAGGGTGAATAATACTTTAATTAAATTATTAAAAATTAATTATTTTTTCATGAGGACATGTGTCATTGGGAATTTTTCTATAAAAAAAAGGAGAGGAAGAGAGAAAAGACTCACCTTGGGAAGTATTTTTATGATGTCAAAAAAATTCTGAACTAGTTTACTTGTTGAGAGTTGAGTTCCAAACATGGTAAAGAGTGGAAGCTCTTCCTTGCAAAGCAAGTTTGGTGCTATTGGTTTCTAGTTTGTTGTGTGTGGCCTCTTTGTGTCTCAGGGGACTAAGGGGGAAGAATAGTACCCTTAGTGTTGGCTAGGAGGTACCAGTGAGGTCACTCGATTAGCAGGCAAGAAGAGGAGCATTGTGCAACTATTTCAAATTGGAAGGTCGACTTCAAGAGTAAAAAACAACTAGTCACAATATTTAATTTTAGTCATTTTGTTGTTAAATTTATGAGTATTGTTATTAATCCGAACTGAGAAAAATAGACATTGTAATTTGTAACAGAATTTCACATGAAATTGTGTTGTATATTCCATTACAATTTCTGATTGTACATAGAAATTTCATTAACTGTATTTGTTTAAAGGAATGGTTTCAATTCCCAAGATAAAAAAATAAAATTGTGTATCTAAATCGATTGAAGGAATTAATCATGTGAGCAGTGTTAGATCCATTGTATATATGTTTGTTGTAGTTGATATTGTAATGTTTCTTAAATTGTTTCAATGAAAATGAAAATTGTCATATTCGTTCTCCCTGGACAGTGTTGTTGTATTATAATTTTGACCTTCTATCTAAGCATGGTAATAGTAATTTAAAGTAAGAAATGGTTTTAATTTGCTGGTTACATCTGACCTCACGAAAGAATTTAGTATTTTATTAAAACCCTTATCAATACATGGCTGATGCTACATAGTTAATCGAAGGTAAGGATACCCTTAGCAGGATTAAAACATGTTTTTTCTCTGTTGAATTTAAGGTCGTATCACTAGGCTTAATTGTTTGAATGACTTGAGAACCTCAAAAAGGCGAATTTTGGGAGACTTCAAAAATCTGATAATATTAGTTTGATTGGAGAGCACCTTCTCCTTTAAAAAAACAAAATTCTCGATAGTGTGTCATTCTCAACATACCAACTTCCATCTCTGTGTACACAGTCGATTAAAATCATCTTCTCTAATCATTTGGGTAGTGAGGTGTTGATAAATTTTATCTGGGTTTTGTTTCTGATTGAATTAAGGTTGTTTTTTTTTCTCTTTGTGTCAATACTTTTAGTTTCTTTTTATATTCTTAAGTACCCTAAATTATATTCACATTTAATATGCACATCCTTGGGTGGTTTGTAAGCTTCACCTTGGATGTTTGTTGGTTTAAATTAAAGATTAATTAATGATCCCTACAAGATTGATAATGAGTGTTGTTGTATTGTGCCCATTATTAAAATATTTTATATGCGTGTTAAATTATGTAACCATCAATTTAATCTCTGGTTGATGCATAATTACTCCACCTTGTTTACATGGTTCGTGTCCAGAGATTTTCTTTTCTCAATGGTTAATTATGTCGAGTTATAATTTCTTAAGGATCCAGTCACTCGCAGACCCATTACAACCCTAGATGTTGGTTTAATTGTACACTTTTAGCAGGGTGATATAAGTAAGTGCATTGTCATTCAATGTTGAGATTGGAAGTCACAATTATTCTAGAACTACTCAACAAGTCTTCTTTGCAATTAAGAGATCAGTAATTAAAGACAAGGATATTTTGTTAGTCATTCTCTTCTTTTACAAGACATAACGATTATGTCATTCTTCCCAGTATATTCTAAATTTAGTCTTACGCTAGTAAGTAAAAGTTTCTTAGATTTATTGAATTCCAGAATGTAAAACTCCTTTCCCAAGCTGGACTGATCCGAGAACCTTAGTGGTAGTAGATCCGATGGAGGTAGAATTTACGTATTTTCTTTTTTGTCTTAGCTAAGCCTTACTTTACCACTATACTTGTTGTGTTGGGTGTCAATGTTGGATTTATAGTAGGATAAAAATTGTGAACTATTAGTTGATGCAGACCCCCTACCTCTGCTTCGACAGGGTCCACTGACCTCCCCATCAAGGATAGTTCTTCAATCTATCAAGTTGAAGAAGCTCTTTGATTCCCTGTTAGAATCCCATGAACAAATCCACAGGTCCTTTATGAAACTCTGCTTGTGTGACTAAGCATCAAGCGTAAGCCTCACTTCCACATGACCACGGGTTGTGACCGCATGCCTACGCAAAAGGTGCATCACGATTTCGCATGTCGGGATGTTGCAAATGAGCCAAACCTGACTCCCTGAATCCCGAAATGTCGATATTTCATAGCTCCTGATCCGACGGTCCTGATTCCCCCCACGATATGATAGCTCATATCTCGTCGAGATTTTGCGTATCACGAGGTCGAAAGACTTTCTACCTCCATTATTCTGATCCCCGAAATGTCGAAATTCTTCCTGGACAATCGATGGTCAGAATCTCTCCTTGATCAATGGTTATAATCTAATCATGAATTCTCATGATTTCCTCTTTTGAATTTTCCCTCTTGCGAGTCAACGAAATGTTGATCTCTCACCACGTGTCCCTTTCAATGGACGGTTCTGATGATGTTGTGGTTTCACGACCTACGACCTCCCAGTCACGACTTCCTTCACATTCCCGACTACCGAAATGACGATATTTTGGAGCACCCCCAAATCTGACGGTTCACGCTCGTCTGGATCTAACAACTCAGATCAAATCGTGATTTCACATTTCAAGAGTTCTCATGACTTGACCTTTTACTCCTTCAAGTCACAAGTCAGCAAAATGTTGATCTGTTTCCACCTATCCTCTGACGATGGACAGTCCTGGTGATTTCAGGACGATGGATGGTTATAAGGATTTTGGGACTTAGTGTTTTGTGATGTCCACCATCCTGTGAAACTTCAAAGGGTTAAACCTCATTCACGTTCCTATGGATCCAACGGTTGTTGGTCCATGCACTCATATCCTACGGTCCAGATCTGATATTCTCTTGTGCGCTCTTCTGAGTGTCTGGATGTGAGATTGAACGGTCTAGATCCCTTCCTTTGTAGTTAATATGGCAGTTGTTATGCTCCTCCTCCCAAGCTTGTGATTTCTTCCTGACTTGGAAGACTTTCAAAGTCTCAAAGGTTTCGACCTTTGATTCCTGTACGAGCCCTGTGACTTTGGGTCTCGTCTATGTCTTGAAAACGTTATCCCTCCTGATATTTCATCAATAAAACTTGAACTTGGCCCTAACACATTCCTTGTGCTCTATGTGCATATTCGTTCTACCTCTCCTGAGATTTTATACTAACTCATATCTCCAAAGGGGCTCAACCCTTATCCTTCCTTAGAATACTTCTGGTGCTCCTTCGACACAGTTCTGCGCTCAACCTCCTGAGCTTTGGAGCTTGAAACAAGTTCACTCTGCGCGCACTCTGTGTGCTTTGACTGGTCTTCAGTTGGTTGTCTTTTCAACACTTCTTCTGAGTGTTGGCCTAGTGCACCCCTTGCATAGGTCTTAATCAAGAGTTTTCAACAACTCTTCTTTCCTCCTTGAACTTCAACTGCTTGGACCTCAAAGGGATATAATTTCCCTCTTGGCAACTTACACTCAAGCACTCCTTGTTGAGCTAACAGAGTATTCAACAACTATGTGATCGTCTTCTCCTGGACACTTCTCTCCTCTCTGAAATTGAACCAGAGTTCCTTGGTTCACTCCTTGCACTCGCTCAATGCCCACCTGACAGAGATTTACATAACCTTCAGTAGTCCTGTCTCTTTGTGCCTTCCTCTGCACAGTCTTCCCTTAAGAGTATTCAGTAACTCTGAGGCTCCTCTTGAGTCTACAAATTATTCTAGAGTGCCCTCCTAGCAAATTCTTCTCTGACTCGTAAGATTTCAGTTACGCACTACTTGTGTTGGCTCACAGAGTCTTCGACACTCTGTTGTGCATTCCTTTCACTACCTAAAGAACCCAGAACTATACAACAAACTCAAACAAAGATAGAGAAATCTATCTTCCTACTGTAAATGAAACTTATCATACATATACAACATTCATTCATGAAATACATAAACACACTATATGTAGGAAAAACTAATTTTCTATTATCTCTATGTGTCTATATAGATGTTTACATAAAAAATTGACTGTAACAAAGTCCCAATTCCCTCAAGCTCTCTTTCTCAGAACTTCTAATACCTCCTAAGGCCTCTCTCTCCCTTCCTGAGATCTCTCTCCTATCTCCTATTTTCTATATCCTAATTACAAAACGATGGCTCTACGAGCTTATCCTCTTCAACCCCTTAGTGCCATCAATGTCTCAGTTACGCCACCCTACCTCTATGACTAAATTCCATAAATGAATGTCCAGACCTAACTACGCTCTGTACCTGCTAAAGGAAACCATTTAAGGAAACCCTAGCCACTACCTGTATGAAGGAATGCCCTGACATGTATCATCCTTACAACACAAAAATCCATATAGGATCATATTTCAAATTTTTAAAATGGGAGGGTCAGCGCCTCTCCCTTTCTCCCTTGCGTGTCTATGTGTTGGTGTCCTGGTGCAATTGTTGAGGTGGAGCGATGCTCCTGCATCATTAGTGGACAGCTCAGGTGAAGTCCATTTAAGCTTCGAACGGTAAAAGATAAGATTTCAATGGGATCTTTCCTTCTGTGAGATCGATCTAAATTCTTAAAATAAAAAAAAATAAAAACTTTTAGAAACTACATTAGTATCATCAAGTAAAGTATTTTTCAAGCTTATTTCAAGTTCAAAACAAAATGATGAGGAACTTCTTAATTTCCCTTCAACTTTAGCATAAGAAAATTTAGTAGTGATTACATGGATTGGAAATCTCCAATATTTGGGCACCAGATTCTTTAACTTAGGGAGGGGGTTGATTGAAGATCCATTTGCAGTCTTATTGGAGGAAGTAAGCAGTTCAAGTGTCCTTGATTTTTTGAGACTTGAATTTATGAATGGAATTTTGAATGAATTATCAAAAAAACTTCAGTACAAGCAAGTGCAAAGAGAGAAAATAGTGGATAAAATGATGTCATGGTTGCATTGGAATTATGATTTCACTTGATTTCGCAGTTCGCTTCAGCAGTTAGGGCAGGTAGGAGTGTGTGAATAAGCTTGTTGGTCAGGAAATCATTTTTTTAATTTCTAGTAGTATGCGGTATTTTTGTTCAACATCCAGTTGAAAGTAGTGTGCAAAGTTCGGTTTTAAAATTAACGCTTAGTCTCCAAGACATAACAGAGTACACACACATGTTTTGAAAGAATCTCAATGAAGAAGGAACCTAGTCTACAGTTCTTTGCTACCTCATAGGGAGGATAGCATCCCCAATACGAGCCTATGTTATCACCATAACAATTATACATGAAACACGAGTTTCGGATTTAGCGAAGTACTAAAGCAGTGTAGAGACGAGGTGCGAAAGGAAAGACCAGGAAGAGTGTAGATTTTGAGGTAGCCCAGATCAATGGCCGAGACCCATATCGGGCAGTGAAATAGCACGAAGTTTAATTGTGTGAAGGCAGGCTGGGGAAAACTATTGTGGTTCCATTCGTGGATGTGTGGCGCCCATAGAAGCACATCGGGGTGAAAAGCGGTCTACCTAAAACCACTTTCTCCAACCCTCAATGTCACGTGTCAAAAAATAATTTGATATGTGTCATTCCCATAGATTGAATTCAAAAAGGGGAGAGTTGACGACTTATTCGGTCACATCAGTATCGTTGCTCAAGTACTTCACGTCGTGCAACATCGGGTAAGCACCGCTAGAAGGAAAATCCGGAGTCTAATCATTTTGAAGCTAACAATCGAGTGTGATAGGCTAGAATTTGGACAAGTACTGTCATCACAGTCTGTTATTAAACACTCAATGACAACCATCCTCAAAATTATAGATAAATTTGTCTCACTTGAGCAATTGACATTTCATTCGGAATGAAGTAATTAATAAGACCAAGAAGACGAAAATCATGTTTTCTGCAAAACTGGGAGACATGGACCAGGCCGATCAAACAACATCCAGTGAAACAGGATTTTTGACTAACATGACAAATCCATCAATGAGTAAGAAAGAGAAGTCGATCGCTCGGATACTAGCAACCAAATTCCATACTGACCCTGCGACAAAACCATAATCAAAGGTCAGACTAAATCCTATCATGAGGAATTTAATCATCAATGGACACGTGGAGAAGCACTAAAAACAAGTAGAAAGGGGGAAGCAGAGCAAGCGACAGAAGATAGGAGTCAGAGCTGAGGTGGTCGAAAGCGTTGGAGAAAATAAACCTGTCTAGTTGAACACCCTGAAAGAAGAAATATCCAGGCTGGAATAAGTTCTCAGGTTGAAATGAGTACATTTCAGAAAATTTTGTACATATGGCATTCAATAAAAAAGCCTCATATATGTCAAACCTGTTTATAATGTTCCCTATAAAGGAGGAGAATAACAGTGATATGTGACTCTTTTGTGTAACCGATCTCTATCTTTAGGTTGAGGGAAAGTTGAGTCATTTTGAATCTTGCATGTAAATTTTCTATATATATTATCCCTAGGATAAAAAGAAAAGGAGGAGGGGGCCTGCCCTCGTTGCAGGTAGACTTTGTAATATCATGGAACTAAACTGAATATATGATGAAAAAGAAATATTTGAACTATTTATGAAAAGATTCTAATAGGTTGTGATATGAGTTATGTATTCTTTCATAGTGTGTGTTTCCCGTGTCTTTAAAATTCCATTTGCAAGTTCCTCTTTTAAATTGGAGAGTTAAAAGTCTGGAATTCATCTGATGATGCTCTAGACTTAGCAATTTAAATTCATGTGATTCTCTTCTCAACTATTTCAGAATTCATTTTAATATGCTTTGGAGCAATTATGTGTTTTCCTTTTTCTTATTTTTCCATGCAAATTTCAATTTGAAAACTCAGACTCATTACCTCACTTAGCCTTTCTCCTATAGATAAGTTCTAATGACCTACCACTACATTATTTATTTCTGACTCCATAGCCCAAATGTTACCCCCTACTTCTTCAACAACTTCATCACACGCCCCAAAACAACCCAAATCTAGCCAATGATTTCCAAAGAAATATCAAGTGACATGAGAGAGTCCTCTCTGATTTGAGCAGGCTAGTGCCCAGCTCTAAATTTGGTTGAAACAGTTACCTCTGTCGTTTTTCTATCAGTCGGAAAAATTTTACAGAGTTCTAACATTCTGGTGTCATTGTCAGGGATGAAATTAAAAACTTTCCCCTAGGAAAGAACGACATGGTTGAGTTCTAAGGTTTGAGAGAAGTAGACACTAGGGAACATATTGGTTGTATTCCTACTATGGCAACTCCACACATCATAAAATCATTTTGAAGGTGATTCCACTGGTAGAAGAATATAGAAATTTAAATTTTCAATGGTGACTCCACTCTCAATACAGAATCCAACTTCCAAAACATTATTGGCGACTCCACTCAATCTTCAAATGTAATTTAGAGACTCCACTGGAAAATGAGATCCCTTGACAAAGGTATGAAAAGCCATTATGGAAGAAAACAAGTACTTAAAATTGGATTTTTTCCAAGGCATTTTATTGTTTGTTATAAGTTGTCTCTACTACTTCCTTGAACATGCCATTTTACCAGCTGCATTCTAATGATGATCATGAGAATCTTGAAATTGTATATCCTCATCTTAAAGTTGTACATGCATATCCTCATTGTATCACTAATTTTGATAAAAAAACTCCATCTGGGCCATGTGATGACCATAACCAAGTTGATGAGCCTCATGAAACCAGGGTTGATATTTCATCTCCTGTACTTGATCCAACACCCTCCGAGACCCATCATAGATACATACCCTTAAAGTTACCCCACATCCTTCATGATTTTCCTCCAAATCATTATGAATGCCTACCTATGTTTGTTGGGGAACATGATACCATCTCAACTGAAAAACACATCCAAGGGTTTGAGCATTTTATAGATTTTTTTGAGATCGACCATGATGATGTTTGTATGAGGGACTTCTCTTAATCCTTGAAAGGAGACACCAAAGACTGGTTTAAACATTTGTAGCCAGAGACAATTAGCTCATGGGAGGATTTGAAGGATGTCTTTTTAAAGTTTTGGGGCAGAAAGAAATATTTGGATATACAACTTATAGAGTTCTATACCTTAAAAAAGTAGAGCAATGAAACTATATTTACATTCAATGGGAGATTTCCCAATATTTACTACAATTTGTCCAAACAAAATTCAACCCACTGAAGTTGCTACCATGCTCCATTATGCAACTACTCTTCATCCAGATTTGTCTTTCCTTCTGATGGAAAGAAAACCTAAGTCCTTACAACAAATGTTTAATGATGCTCAGCACATTCAACACAACATCCAAGAATGTAAACAGATCCAAAATGAGGAGTTCAATGCTCAAAAACATGAAAGTGAATATGAAAATAAAATAGTTGATTAGGATCTTGAGCATAGAATTGACAATATCATAGGTCCTCTTGAAGTTTCCAATGCTCATGATTTTGCAAAAAATTGTATTCCACTTGTTGAAAGAAGAGGTGTTGATTTAGCTTTTGATCCATCCCATGATAAGCATGAAGTTGATTATTTTATGTATTCATTTGTAGACAATCAAGAAAATGAGTTTGCAAATCAGTTTGTTGAAGAATAGGTTGATGTTCCAAGTTTGTTCTTGTTAGATGACATTGCATATGTTGTTGATTTGCATATATATGATGAATATGATGGTGATTATGATGTTGACTCCCTAGAGCAACCAACTACATGTTATCTATCAGAAAATATTCAATTTCAGCAGTATAATGAGAGCAATCAACCTACATATCACAATTACAAAGAAGAAAGTATTGAATCATCCGAAGGGAATTCTTTACCTTTTTGCTTTTCTTCATTCAAATTGTTGAAATAAAATCCTAAGATCATCATCGAAGAAAAGGAATGTGTGTTAATGCCAAATCACATTGATTCACTGGAACAAGTTGACAAGATATTGCAACAATCTCCTCATATGTCTGATGACCTAGTTACTTGTTATGTAGAAGATCTTGTCAGTTCAAAATTGCAGCCATTGGTCGAAGATAAATCTGAAAATGAGTGTATTCGGAAATCCAAAGGAATTGACAACAGGGAAGAAAATGAAGGAGGTTTTGAATCAGGTGAAAGAACCTTGTTGTTATGTTTTTCTTCTTTAAATTTGTTGAAGAAAAATGTTTATAATGTTTCAAATCAGAAAGCCTCCAGGCATAATGTTGAATATGAAGAAAGAAGTGGACATATAGATGAAAACTATCTTCCTTTGAATGGTTGAAAGAAAATCATGAGAGAACAAAAGAAACAAGGAAATCCAATTGCATTCACAGTGGAATTGTTTTACATAAGGAAATTGTTATCAGTAAGGAAGACCAACAACATTCACATGCATTGGATGATCATGTAGTTGATTACTTGGAAGGATATTCCAACAGGAAGTTGCAATCTATGCTTAACCACCGAATCAAAAAATAAGAAGAAGATGATCAATAAATTGTTGTTAAAGATTATTTTCCTTCTCCTAAAACTAACATAGATATTCAACAATATTTCCAGCAAGATAAAGTGTTTCAAAGTTGTCTTTCTTCCCCTCAAAATGACATGCTGGTCCAATTTCTAAGTGACCTAGACATGGATGAGGATTCTGAAACTACGTCTATGGAGACTCCAAGCATCGAAAAAACAAATGATATAGAGTTTCAAGAAAGCAACATAATGACTCCTACCATTTCTCAATCAGAAATACTGAAAGATTATGAAAAGGATGATGCACATGATGTGGTTGTCATATTTGAAGATGTTTGAGACTGTATGAATGTTTTTTTTAATATGTATGGAAGAGTAGACACACCTATTGTTGTCATTCCATCCAAAAACATTCCCAAGATTGTAAAAATGAAGCAAGAGAAGAAAACCATTGTGAAGGAAGCATGTTTTTCTATCTTAGCACCTAGAAGGGAAACATTCTTTCATCTGTTTCATGATTCCATGGCACGTTATATGGAAAAAAAATTATAATCAAGATCTACAGAGGATAGTGGGTTGCAAGCTTAAGGATGAAGGGAGTGAAGAATCGGTGTCTTTATTAAATATGGGTCGCTTTACACCAGACAATGTTCTTCAGCCATGGTTTTCTTGTGTTTCAAGAAAATATCATTTACATACTTCTCAGCTAGCCCTTCAGCTTCTCGATGACAATCAACAGGTTAAATCGCATGAAAACAAGAGTGTGGTGGGAGGGGTGAAACGAGATAGTTGTTTTGTGCATCTTTTAGAAGATCCATTTGCAGTCTTATTGGAGGAAGTAAGCAGTCCAAGTGTCCTTGATTTTTTGAGACTTGAATTTATGAATGGAATTTTGAATGAATTATCAAAAAAACTTCGGTACAAGCAAGTGCAAAGAAAGAAAACAATGGATAAAATGTTGTCATGGCTGCATCGGCATTATGATTTCACTTGATTTTGCAGTTCGCTTCAGCAGTTAGGGTAGGTAGGAGTGTGTGAATAAGATTATTGGTCAAGCATTACTTTTTTAATTTCCAATAGTATGCGGTATTTTTGTTCAACATCAAGTTGAGAGTAGTGTGCAAAGTTCAGTTTTAAAATTTGCTCTCAGTCTCCAAGACATAACAGAGTACACACACATGTTTTGAAAGAAGCCTGATGAACAAGGCATCGGGTCTACAGTTCTTTGCTACCTCACAGAGAGGATAGAATCCCCAATAGGAGCCTATGTTATCACCATAACAATTATACATGAAACACGTGTTTCAGATTTAGCAGAGGACTAAAGCAATGTAGAGACAAGGCACGAAAGGAAAGACCAAGCAGACCGTAGATTTTGAGGCGGCCCAGATCAATGGTCGAGACCCATATCAGGCGGAGAAATAGCACGAAGTTTAATTATGTGAAGGCAAGACAGGGAAAACTACTGTGGTTCCATTCGTGGACGCATGGCTCCCTTAGAAGCACATCAAGGTGAAAAGCGGTCTACCTAAAACCACTTTCTCAAACCCCCAATGTCGCGTGTCGAAAAATCATTTGATATGTGGAATTCCCACAGATTGCATATGAAAAGGGGAGAGTTAACGTCTTGTTTGGTCACATCAGTATCGTTTCTCAATTACTTCATGTCGTGCAACATCGGGTAAGTGCCACTAGAAGGACAATCCAGAGGCTAATAATTTTGAAGTTGACAGTCGAGTGTGATAGGATGGAATTCAGACAAGTATTGTCGTCACAGTCTATTATTAAACACTCAATGACAACCATCCTCAAAATTATAGATAAATTTATCTCATTTGAGCAATCGACATTTCATTCGGAACGTAGTAATTAACAAGACCAGGAAGACAAAATTCATGTTTTCTACAAAAATGGGAGACATGGACCAGGCCAATCAAACAACATCCAGTGAAACGAGATTTTCAACTAACATGACAAATCCATCAATGAGTAAGAAAGAAAAATCGATCGCATGGGTAATAGAAACCAAATTCCATACTAACCCTGAGACAGAACCAGACTCAGAGGTCAAACTAAATCTTATCGTGAGGGATTTAATCATCAACATACACATGGAGAAGCGCTACAAACAAGAAGAAAGGGGGAATCTTAGAAAGCAGAAAAAGATAGGAGTCATAGCTGAGGTGGTCAAAAGCATTGGGGAAAATCAACCAGTCTAGTTGAACACCCTAAAAGAAGAAATCTCTAGGCTGGAATAAGTTATCAGGTTGAAATGAGTATGTTTTAGAAAATTTTGGACATATGGCGTTCAATGAAAAATCCTCAGATATATCAGACCTGTTTATAATTCTCCTTGTAAAGCAAGATAATAGTTGTGATGCGTTACTCTTTTGTGTAACCGATCTCTATCTTTAGACTATGGTGAAGTTGAGTCGTTTTGAATCCCGCATGTAAATTTTCTATATATATTATCCCTAGGATAAAAAGAAAAGGAGGAGGGGGCATGTCCTCGTTGCAGGTAGACTTTGTAAAATCATGGAACTAAATTGAATGTATGATGCAGAAGAAATTTTTGAATTGTTTATGAAAAGATTCTAATTGGTTGTGATATGAGTTATGTCTTCTTTCATAGTGTGTGTTTCTTGTGTCTTTAAAATTCCATTTGAAAGTTCATCTTTTAAATTGGAGAGTTAAAAGTCTGGAATTCGTCTGATGATGCTCTAGAATTAGCAGTTTAAATTCATGTGATTCTCTTCTCAACTATTTCAGAATTCATTTTAATATGTTCTGAAGAAGTTATGTGTTTTCCTTTTTCTTCTTTAGCCATGAAAATTTCAATTTGAAAACTCAAACTCATTGCCTCACTTATCCTTTCTCTTCTAGATAAGTTCTAATGACCTACCACTGCATTATTTATTTATGAATCCATAGCCCAAATGTTACCCCACACTTCTTTAGCAACTTCATAATACCCCCCAAAACAAACCAAATCTAGCCAATGATTTCCAAAGAAATATCAAGTGACATGAGAGAGCCCTCTCTAAGTTGAGCAGGCTAGTGCCCAGCTCTAAAGCTAGTTGAAACAGTTACCTCTGTCATTTTTCTATCTGCCAGACAAAATTTACAGAGTGCTAACAGGTTGGGTGGGTAGACATTGTTACTTTTCTTTCTTCATATGTTATGCTTCTAGAATTTACAAATGTTATATCATTTAAGGTATCGATGACAATGAATCATAACCTAGATGTGATGTTTATATTGATTTAAGAACAAAAAAAATGTTCACTTCTTCATCATGTTTAATACTTGTGTTGTCATATGGAAGGGTCCTGTTGGCGTTCGGAAGTCACTCCTGGATTGCTAGCAGGAGTAGAGCCCGAAGCCCATCAGAATTAATGTCACGGTTTGATTTAAAGGGTGATCAAACGGAGGGAAACTCAGAACCATATCGTGTCAACTCAGAAACCAGACCAGGCATGCATGAACGAGTGAGGTCTTGCATAAACTCCAAACAGTGAGTTGCAATAAAGGGCGAGTAGGTGGAAGAGTCACGCGAGAAGAGCACTATGATCTATTACAGACATTCGGTATGCAACAGATTAAAGAAGAAATGAGTTCAAACGCAAAATCCTTTTACATTCAAACACGTAAAAACCAGAGGGCACGACAACTCCACAACAAATCCTTTGCTGCAACAGTTGCACTACT
>ML800901.1:634890-658871 GCA_009831015.1 Picea engelmannii | reverse complement strand
TATAGAGTATCATCAACCAATTCTGACGAAGTATCAACCAGGAGCTTCAAATTTGTTTCCATGGGTGTGTTCATGGATTTACATTCCAACATGTCAAATCTCTTCGGTATTTCAACTGCATACTTCCCTTGGTTAAGGAAAATATTCTCTCGGATTTTCCAAACTTCAAGACCTAAGAAATCATGCATCAAGCTTAGGTATTTCATCTCAAACTCTGCAGTGATCTTCTTCTTACAATCGTTGATGATTTTTTATTCTCCTATTAAGAATAAGTCATACACATACAACAACAATATAATTGGCTCATCATTCATAAACTTGAATTAAAGGTTAGAATCATATTTACTCTTGGTAAATCCCAAGCTCATCAGCAAACTACGAAATCTTCCATACCAAGCTTTAGGACCTTGCTTCAACCTATACAGAGTTTTCTTCAACTTGCAGACATGAGTCTTTCTATATTCAACTTCAAACCCTTGTGGTTGTTCTATATACACTTCTTCTTCAATAACACCATTTAAGAAGGTTGTTTTCACATCCATCTAGTGTAACTTCCACTTCATTTTGGCTTCAAGAGCTAAGATGGTTCTAATAGAAGTGTATCTGGCTACAGGAGCAAACGTCTCTTCATAATCAATACCTTCCTTTTGAGAAAAACAACGAGCCACAAATCTTGATTTATGTTTTTCAATACTTTCGACTGTGGCATGTTTTATCTTGTATATCCACTTGGAAGATACCACATATTTTTTTCGTGGTATGTGAACTACTTCCCATACATCATTCTTTATAATGGAATGGTATTCTCTTATCATGGAATCCACCCATTATTTATTTTGAATGGATTCTTCAAAGCAAGTAGGTTATTTTTCTATGAGATCACACATCAACGCCATATAACTGGAGTCTGGCTTAGGTTTATTGTTTTGTCTCGTGGTTCCTTCTGTGGAACCATACTTCTCTCCATATTAAATAAGTTCCCTTTCCCAGGTTGGCTTTCTCTTGTGGGAGATATTCATCCGGGAAGGTTCTTGAGATTCTATAATATCATGATTTTCTGGAATCTCATGATCAGGGATAACTGTAATTTCCTTCACAGGTTCTGCAACTCTGGAAGCTACAGGTTCTTCTTCATATACATCTTCAAGTTGGAATTTCCTTGATATTTTGAGTGTTTCATATTCATAAAAGGTTACATCTTTTTTTATCTCAATATGATGGTAACCTAGTATGTAATTCTGAAGGCCTTAGAAGCCTACAGTCTCCAACAAATATTCTCTTCTTTAATGAAGGATCCATCTTAGTTCTCCTTTATTTCGGAATGTGTACAAACACTAGACAACCAAATATTTTTAGATGTATTACTTCTGGCTTCTTTCCGGTGAACATTTCTTCCGGATAATTTATTTCGGACATAAACTGTTGTTCTTGTTGCATCAGCCCATAAGTGCATTGGAATATCTTGGTCATGAATCATAGTCTTCATTGCTTCCATAATTGTTCTATTGTTTCTTTCTACTACACCATTTTGTTGAGAATTATAGGGAGTGGTGAGATCCCTCTTAATCCATACATCTTTACAAAATATTCCAAATTCATTTGAGGTGTACTCTCCTCCATTATTTGACCTGAGTATCTTGATTTTCTTTCAGAGAGGTTTTCTACAAAGGCTTTGAATTCATTTAACTTTCTGAGTACTTCATCTTTTGATTTCAAGAAATAAACCCAAGTTTTATGAGAGTAATCTTAAACAAATGATACATAGTATACATAGCCACTTAGAGAGGTTGATGACATTGGACCACATACATATGAGTGGATGAGCTCCAAGATTCCTTCTACTTTACTATCTCTCTTTAGGAAAGGATTCTTTATGATCTTTCATTGTGAACATCCCTTGCATACACCTTCATGATCAACCTTAAATTGTGGTAAACCTGTAACTATCTTGCTTACATATGGTAAGGTTTTGTAGTTGGTGTGAGCTAGTATTCTATGCCAAAGTTCACAAGGAATCTCTATGGAGTGAGTCAAGGTTGCATCTGAGTGATCTTTTAACTTGTCACCTTCTTTTCTTCCAATAACAATTGCATATTCTATGGTTTTTCCTTTAGTCCACATAAGAACTTCACCATCTATGAATGCAAACCTGAAACTTTTATTATCTAGAGATGAGATAGAAAGTAAGTTCTTTGTCAATCCTGGAACATAAAGTACATCCTTCATTCTCATCAGAGTCCCTAAATCAAGTTTGTAGGTGGATTCTCCCATTCCTTTGATAGGGTATTGATAATCATCTCCAAGTGAAACTTTATGGGGGAAGTCATTTTCGGTAAGACTAGAGAGAATGTATTTCTGACCTGTCATGTTCTTTGATGCACCACTATCTATGAACCAAGTATCCTCTCTAGGTGTCACAGATCTTAAGAGGGCGGGGAATAAAACATAATCTCCAATCTCTTCTTTAGTCAACTTCTTGAGTGGCTCATCATCTTCAACTACATGGGCATGATGTATTTTGTTATTTCTCTTCTTTTATTCTTCCCTTCTGGCAAGACAATTCTTAGCAATATGTCACATCTTATCACAATGATAACATTGATAAGAGGAGAAATCTTTTTCCTTTCTTTGACCCTTATGATATTTATGGAATCACTTTGGAGGGTGAGATTCTTTATGGAAGTGGGTGAATCTATTTTGGGAGTGACATTATTTATAAAGGTGGGTCTCCTTTTGGAAATAAGACCTATCCTTTCCTCATTTAGCATGAGTAGCTAGGAATTGATAATCATCCCTTAATAGTATAGCTTCTAAGTTGGCTACTCTTGCTTCTTCTTGAACACATTCTTCCCACAGACTGTCAAATTGGAGTTTTTGTTTTCTTGCACAGATAGTTTGGATGAAGGAATCCTAAGGTATTTTGAGACCATTAAGAGTTGTCATGATGAGTTCATCTTCATCCAAGTTTTATCCAATTTCTTCTAACTGTTCCTTGAATTGAGTAACCCTAGAGAAATAGTCTTGAATTCTTTCTCCTTTCTACATCTTTGTATTCTTGAGTTGGGTTCTCAAGTTCATCATCTAGTTGATGTTATTTCCTTCATACATTCTGGTTAGGGCATCAAACATCTCTTTTGGAGTATTCTTATAAGACACTTGAGGGATCAAGTGGTCATTAATGGAATCTACAATTATCCTTTTGGCCATAATCATATCCTTCTTGTACTTCTCTTTAGTTGCTTCTTCTTCAAGTTCTGATACATTTTATTATATGAATTTTGCAAGCTCATTCTCTTCAAGAATTAGTCCAATTTTGTATTTCCAAGAACAAAAATTTTCCACACCTTCTAACTTGTCAACAAGCTTGGTTCTTGCAGACATCTTGACCTGGAGCTAGGAAAATGACCAGAAAATGAAAGTTCTCAGAAAATGAATATGAACTTACCAGGAGATGCGATGGGTGGGGAATGTTGGCTAGAGCTGACTGTTTCCAAAAATTCCAAGTTTTACCCCTTGAAATTTGACCTGCGCAACTCTGGACTAGTACTTATGATACTAGTTCTAGTTTCTTGGTTTTATGGTACCAATAAAAACTAGGCTTTGAATTTTTGGAGAATCTGGCCATTGAAAAGGTGTGCTCAAGCTGCCAAAGGATGCACTAGGGTAGGGTGCACTTTCCTGATTTGCCAATACAATGCCAAGACTAAGACCAAACCACCAAGAATAAACTATGATTGAGCATGCGCCTCTCTTCTCCTTCTTATTGCAACTACATATTCCTTCAAAATATGTGCACTAGAAGTGTGAGTGAGTCAGTGAACAAATGAGGCACCATCCTCACTTATAAATACTTGTTGAGGAGGTGCTAGGGTTATGTCTCTTCACTTAGTAGGGTCAACTTACTCCAAGAGTAGCTAAAACCACTTTATAAACCCTAGGGGACAACTTTACAAATACCACCATGTAAATATGGTTTGAACAATCCACAAAAAGGGATTTGGTCTTATACAAGATCTGACATGATCGATCCACACAAGGGGATTTGATCTATAAGATAATAAATCAAATATAATTATAATATTCTTCGAAGTTAAAAATGTTTCAATACAAATATCATTGGCACTCCCCACAATGATATACTCGGATGAATAAATCCCAAGTCTAAGAGTTTGTGGACTTGCATTTTCAACTCTCAAAACTTTGTAGTCATCGAGGGGTAAGGATCCTTTGTGATAGATTCCGCTCTCGATTTGAATTCAATTGTGAACTGTATCTTTCTCTTAGGTGGTAATCTATTTAATTCTTATAGAAACACATCCAATAATTTAGGTAACATGGGATACTACTCTACATTTATCATATCCTCTTTTTTATTCATAACAAATAAAACATACAACTTGCATCATTTCCACAAACTTTTGTTTAATTAACATTTGAAAAAAATCTTAATGATATGCATTTATTCACCCAATGATTTTTTTATGTCCCAAATTGATGCAACCCCCCTCCCCTCCTAGGGGTTACGCGACCTCATGGTCTAGGATCATTCAATTCACTGAGCCGAATCAGCTCTCTGGGCCCTTGCTGGAACCCAAAACCACTATACACAGGCCCCCTCCTTATGTGACCTCAGGATATTACCTGGGGATAAATCCTAAAGGCACTTTGGGCTTCAGGCTTCGGTCGTTTTCACTTCACACTGCGTCCAAATATTTCAGAGTCACTATCCTTTGAAAGCACGGAAATGGGATTGATGGTCCTCATAACTCATCGAGATCAATGACTCAGTCTCTTTTTTCAGAATTTTGGATCTGGCCGAATCCGCATGCACACTCCAAAAATACTTAGAAGTGGTTTTCCAATGGAGTGAACCTCCATCCTCCATGCGTCCCCTCACAGATCAATGGTCCACGCTCCTCCTTGGGATCAACGGTCTGCAGTAACTTCAGGGTTCGGTGCTTTGGGTAATTCTAAACATCCTCTCAAAAAAACCTCTGGAGTGCTAGCTAAATCTCCATACTAGCAGATCTTTTCCACGTGTCCTCCTAATCCGATGGTTCATATCAACTCCACACTTCGCCCTTCGGGAGTTTTCAGCTCCTCGCTTCTCTTGTACTCCTTGGAGTGTTCGACCTTCAGAGTGAGGGATATTCTTCCATGTACCCTTATGGATTCGACAGTCTAGATCAGTTTGCTCTTCGCGACTTCGCGAAGTTATCTCTCCTCTCCACACCAATATTCTGGAGCTCTTCCTCACAAACTCCCTCGGAACAATGGATAGTTCTAACTGGCTTCAAAGATTTGGCTATCCTTCTCACCTATGCACTTTAAAAAGATTTAAAGCTCATGCACTTACCTGGATCAGACGACTATCGATCCACGCACTCAAATCTGATGGTTGGGATCTGCTCTCCTCCTTCGTGCGCTCCTCGTTCGTCATGGACCCTGATCTGATGGTCCAGATTGCTTCCAATAGTAGATATGATGGTTTTTGTTGCTCTTCCTCCTGATATTGTTTGTGAATCGGACCCCAAAGTGTCTCAGCCTTCTACTCCTCTCTGCTAGAAATTTGTGCGCAAAGGCACTATCCCCCTGAACTCTATAAAGTTGAAATACTTTAACTTTGGCACACTCCTTATTCTCTCCCTTCCGAGTTTTGTTCAGGACTTTGATGAAGTGTGAACGCGTCCTGACACTTCTCCCATAGTCTAGAACTCAGACTGTCTCTGCCTCGTGTACTCCTTGCATAGGCCTTTATGTGCATGATGGCACTGACTCTCTTAAGATTTGAACTTGCTCAACTTTCCTAAGGATCTCAGCCCTTGTTTTCTCCTTCAAAGAAACTCTGGTGCCCTCCTGGAAATCTTTCTCCCAGAAATCGAATTAGAGTTCTCACACACTCCTTGCACTCGACTGAACCTTTCGACTGCTTCATAATTTCAACACTTTATATAAGTGTTGGTCTTGTGCACTCCTTGTGCAGGTCTTCCTCATGCTTCCTGAAATCCTTCAGGTTCACTGATGCATCTCCTGCATCCTCTCAATGCACACTTGCAGATCTCTCCTACAGAGTGTTCAGCAAATTTATTTCCTTCAACTTCTCCAACACTTCAAAATGGTGTTGGCTCTGTTCACTCTTTGCACTCGCTCAAAGTACTCCTGGTTGATGCTTTCCTTCAGAGTGTTAAACAACTATGAATTCTCTCTCCTAACTATTTACTAGAGTGTTCAGTAACTCTGGGGTGTCTTATCCTTAACACTTCTCTTCTCTATGAACTCGAAAAAAAGTTCACTTATGCACACTTGCACATGCTCAATGCCCTCCTGGAAAAGTCTCTCAAAGTACTCAACAACTCTGGTTGTTCTTTCTCCTGCACAAACTTTCCCCCCCAAGGTGTTCAATAACCTTGAGGCTCCTCCTAAGTCTGAGACTATCCTGGTGTGCCCACCTGGAATGTTCTCCTTTGAACTTGAAGCAGATTTCAGATACACACTCCTTGTGTTGGCTGACAGAGTTTCCATTACCCTGTTGTGCACTCCTTGCACAACCTAAAGAACCCATAAATAATTTAATAACTCTCACAGATTGAGAATTTTGTCTATCCTTGCAGATGTAAACCTATCATGAACATCTACATCATAAATAAACATAAACAAACACATAGATAATCATTCATCAAATACAGAAATTCATAGAAAACTCATAAACAAGGAAATTTGTTCTATTTTCATTAATTTGAATGTCAATTTACAATGTGTGTGAGCTCGGACTGCAGTAGAGTCTCGACTCTCTCCTCTCCTTGGATTACAATGATTTTTCTCTCTCTCCTTTCAACAACAACCACCTCTATTTGGCATATAATACAAAGCTTTATACAAGAGTGGATCATTGAGCCTTTCCCTCCAACTACTCTAGTGGTGTCTAATCAACATTTACAGTGCCTAACTACTGAGGCTTATTACATTGAATGAACATCAACATTTTAGATCTGAGGTGTTGCTCAAGATCTGTCCAACTCAGGCCTATTAAAGGAAATCACATCTACAACCTGTACAAAGGCATGAACTCGACTCGTCTAACCTTACAACATTTAATTTTCTTTTAATTACATTTAAATTTTAAAATTGAGGGTAAAATGAGAGGGTTGTCATCTCTCCCCTCCTTATATTCACATTGATGTGTTGGATAGATGGTGTTTTTCTGAGGTGGATATATGCTCCTTCATCATACTCCGTTGCTGGGAAAATCATGAGCTCCTCTGCTCCATTGTTGAAATCTCCCTGGATCCCAAACTCTCCTTTGGATATGTCATCCTGCTCCTTTGCTTTGATACTACTGTTTCTTCCCTGATTCTCTTGCAGGTCCTCCTATGTTCAAATTCCTCCTATGTTCAAATTCCTCATACTGACAACTTATTTTGTTGACCTCAACATCAACCTCCTTACCTCATGTATCACCTCTTTCAGCTTCTCTATTGGCTGGCTTCTGTGCAGTCTATCCTTCTATTTCATCTCCTCATGCTGATCAAAGGGTAGATCAACCTGATCTCCCATGATGCCTTTCTCTCTTATGGCATTGGCTTGCCACTCTGCTACAGATTCCATTTCTGCAGGCTCATCATTGATTTATTGCGCAGCTTCCTCCTCTGACAGATTGAATTCTACCAACTTCTGTTATGTTGGTTCCTCTCCATCTACTCCCTAGACTGGAATTCTCCTTCATCTGTTTCCAACCTGTACTTTTGGATGTGTTGTCTTTTCACTATCACCCTTCTCTCCATGGATTTCAATTCTTTGTACAACTCAGTAAATTCCATGTTGTTTGCTTCCTATTCTGCTGTAGGATCCAGTGTTGCAGTCATCTCCTGTTCATCTTCCTGGCTGAAATTTTTGAGCAATTATGTTGAATTCTCTTCTCCTTCAATCTACATGATTGTCTCCTGGCAGACATCTTCTAGTTCTAGATCATTCAACCAATCCTCCAGCATCTCCAACTCTTTCTCCCATGGAGTGAGCAACCCAAATGCATGCGGGGAAGACATCAGTGTATGCTCCTTCTCCTCCTTAATGACAGTCATAGTTGCCTATCCTTATGTTGCCTCTACAACACATATGTTATCCTTAGTTTGGAAAGTTGGAAGGAATATCTTGATTCCCCCAATGATCAGAATAATCCTATGATCCTCCTTTGTCAGCACTCCTTGTTGATCTAAACTCTCATCTAAGATATTGAGACTTTTAGATAGTATCCTCTCTTCTCCCTTGCCCACTTAGAAAATTGGGACTTCTATCCTTCCCTCCTAGAAGCTCATGAGATCTTCAACTGATGTCTGCTCATTTCCCACCCAGAAATCTGAAAATTCACCTCTTCCCTCCTGGAAGTCTATGAGATCTTCAAATGATCTCACTTTATTTCCCACCTAGCAATTTGAAAGTTCACCACTGCCCTCCTAGCAATCTACAAGATCTCTTCTTGATCTCTTCTCCTCCTCATCATAGAGGCTCTCTCCAACATCTGGATCGCAAATGCAAACCTACTTCTCTGTGTCACTGAGGGTTTCAGCATGCCTCAGCCACCTTCTCAACACATGTTATTTCCTTTTGACCAACAACTTTTGAACAAGCCACTTTACTTTTTGCTTCATTGGACATTCAAACCTCCAGCGTACTTGAGACTCCTATTGCATCTTCAGTGCTAGCCTGTCAAGATCCGTTCTGATTTCCTCAAGCTCTTTGTCCATTTATTCCTTGCTTTTCTATTGATGGTCTCCTTCTCGACCTCTTCCATGGCCTTTAGTAGCCATTTTCACCTCTTCCTGCCCTCCTAGAAAGTCTGCGGATTACCCTGCATACCTGGGACTCATGTTGCATCTTCAATGCTAGCCTGTCGAGCTCCGTTCTTATTTCCTCAAGCTCTTTTTCCATTTATGACTTGATTTTCTACTGACGATCTCCTTCTCGACCTCTCCCATGGCCTTCAATAACCATTTTCACCTCTTCCTTCCCTCCTAGAAATTCTGTGGATTACCCTGCAATTGAGAGCACCTCCAGCTTCTCCTGCATCCCGCATGGCTGTTAAATTTTTGCTGCCTACTTGAAAACAGATCTCCATGAATAAAGCATCAACACTCTTCCTTCTCCTTCACCTGATGTCTACAAGAGAAATTTAGCTTCTGATACCATTTGATGTTATCAGACTATCTCCTCTTTCCTTTTCATGTTTCCTACAAGAAAAATCAAGCTCTGATACCACTTGATGCAGTCCCCCTCCCCTCCCAGGGGTTGCGTGAACTCCTATTATAGGATCGTTCAATTCGTTGAGCCGAATCGGCTCTCCGAGCCCCTACTGGAACCCAAAACCACCATACACAGGCCCCCTCCTTATGCAACCTCAGTCTATGACTCGGGGCTAAATATTAATGGTGCTTCGGACTTCAGGCTTTAGCCTTTCTCACTTCACACTGTGTCCAAATATTATGGATTCACTATCCTCCAAAATCACGGAAACATGATCAACGGTCCTCGTTCCTTGTCGATATGGACAACTCAGTCTCTTTCTTCATAATTTTAGCTTCATCCAAATATGCATGCACTCCACAAATCCTTTGAAGTGGTTTTCCAACGGAGTAAACCTTCGTCGTCCACGCGTCCCCTCGCAGATCAATGATCCACTCTCTTGTTTGGGATCAACGGCCCACAATAATTTCGGGCTCTGATGCTTCGAGTAATTATGGACCTCCTCTCCACAAAAACTCGGTAGTGATAAATCTTCGGACTAGCAGATATGTGCAACGTGTCCTCTCGATCCAATGGTTCATATCGGCTCCTTTCTTCTCTACTACTCTCCAGAATGTTCAACCTCTGGAGTGAGGGATCTTCTGCCACATACCCTTCTAGATCTGATGGTCTAGATCACTTTGCAATTCGCGACTTCACAAAGTTAGCTCTCTTCTCCACACTAATCTTTCAAATCTCTTCTTCATGAACTTCCTGATCTCTCGCCACCTATCCCTCCGGAATATGGACAGTTCTGACTGGCTTCATAATTTCATAACTTCAACTATCCTACTCACCTGTGCACTTTAAAAAGATTTAAATCTCATGCACTTACCTAGATCAGATGGTTGTCAATCCACATGGTTAGATCTGATGGTCGGGATATTCTCTCCTCCTCCACACGCCCCTCCTTCATCCTGGACCCTGATCTGGTGGTCCATATCGCTTTCGACAATAGATCTGACAGTTTTTGTTGCTCTTCCTCCTGAGCTTATCTGTGGCTCAAACCCCGAAGTGTCTCGGCCTTCTGCTCCTCTCTCCTGTAATTTTGTGTGAAAAGGCACTATCCCCCCTGACTCTGTAAAGTTGAAATACATTACCTCTAGCACAATCCTTGTGCTCTCCCTTCTGAGTTGTGTTCAACACTTCGATGAAGTGTGAACGTGCGATGGCGCTTTTCCCACAGTCTAGAACTCAGTTTGTATTTACCTCCTGCACTCCCTGCATAGGCCTTTTTGTGCAGGATGGAACTAACTCTCTTGAGCTTTGAACTTGCTCAACATTCCTAAGGGTCTCGGCCCTTTTTGCCTCCTTCAAAGAAACTCTGGTTCCCTACTGGAAATCTTTCTCCCAGAACTCGAATTAGAGTTCTCGCACACTCCTTGCACTCGACTGAGCCTTCAGGCGGCTTCATAATTTCAACACTTTATCTAAGTGTTGGCCTGGTGCACTCCTTGCACAGGTCTTCCTACTGCTTCATGAAATCCTTCAGGTTCACTAATGCATCTCTTGCATCCTCTCAATGCACACTTGTAGAGCTCTCCTACAGAGTGTTCAACAACTATGTTTCCTTCAACTTCTCCAACACTTCATAATGGTGTTGGCTATGTGCACTCTTTGCACTCTCTCAAAGCACTCCTGGCTGATCCTTTACTTCAAAGTGTTCAGCAACTCTAAAGTCTCCCTCTTATCTATTTACCAGAGTGTTCAGTAACTCTGGGGTGTATTCTCCTTGAAACTTCTCTTCTCTCTGAACTCAAAATAGAATTCACTTGTGCACACTTGCACCTGCTCAATGCCCTCCTGGAAGAGTCTCTCAGAGTATTCAATAACTCTGTTTGTGCTTTCTCCTACATAGAATTTCCCCTCCAAGGTGTTCAGTAACCTTGAGGCTCCTCCTGAGTCTCAGACTATCCCAGTGTGCCCACATAGCACATTCGAAGCATAGTTCAGATACACACTCCTTGTGTTGGCTCACAGAGTTTCCAATACCTTGTTGTGACCTCCTTGCATAGCCTAAAGAACCTAGAAATAACTCAATAACTCTCATAGATTGAGAATTTTGTCTATCACTGCAGATGGAAACCTATCATGCACATTTACAACATAAATAAACATAAACACACACACAAATAATTAGTCATCAAATACATAAACACACAGAAAACTCATAAATAGGGAAATATGTTCTCTTTTCATTGATCTTAATGTCAATTTACAATGTGTGTGAGATCGAACTGCAACAGAGTCTCGGCTCTCTCCTCTCCTTGGATTACAATGATTTTTCTCTCTCTCCTTTCAACACCAACCACCTCTATTGGGAATATAATACAAAGCTTTATACAATAGGGGCTCCTCGAGCCTTTCCCTCCAACTACTCTAGTGGTGTCTAATCACTATTTACAACGCCTAACTATTGAGGCTTATTACATTATATGAACATCAACATTTCAAATCTGAGGCGTTGCTCAAGATCTATCCAACTCAGGACTATTAAAGGCAATTACATCTACAACCTGTACGAAGGCATCAACTCAGCTCTTCCAGCCTAACAACATTTAATTTTCTCTTAATTACATTTAAATTTTAAAATCGAGGGTAAAATGAGAGGGTTGGCACCTCTCCCCTCCTTAAATGTGCATTGATGTGTTGGATAGTTGGCGCTTTGCTGAGGTGGAGAGATGCTCATGCATCACAAATCATCTATGAAGTAAATCTTATTTTCTTTACAATCTAATACTACTTAATTACTTTCTAACAAATCCATATTATAAGTACATCATAGTATTCCAAGGGAGTTGAATATAGTAATTCTTATATTACACATACACTAAGGTCAAGCTCACAATCTTTAACCAATTGTCCTACTCCTTGCGTAAATCTAGAGGCAATTTTACTTGGTTGGAATCCTCTTGATCAATTACCATCATTTTTTATATTAATAATGCATTATGAGAAACAAATTTTATGTTACTCCTAGATCCTCTTTTTTTTATATGTGGTTTAGAACACCGAAGACTGGTACTCGCTACATCCACGAAATCCCCCACCCCCCTAAAATCCGCGAGAGAAGATGGGAAGGCCGATCATTTTCATAATATTGGAGGTTCAACAACAAGAGCATCATATAGACCCATTTAATGGCATCACATGTCTCTTACAAGGAATTGAACCTAGTGGGGAGGGTAACAACCATTCCTCCCAAACACCCAAGCTACATCCAATGGACCTATTACTCCTAGATCTATTAATAATGAAAACTTTATACCATTTATCTCACTTGATGCCTCGAATATTGTATATTGATGCTTAGCTTGATGATTATTCATTGTTGCATGGATCTTGTGGGATTTTCCCTTATCATCTACAATAGTTTGGCTCTTCTTGCAACAAACTCCTCTCTATGCATGTGGACATCATTTCCTCAAACTTTTCTTCAATTGGAACTCTGAAATAAATCTTAATGATACTCCTTTATGCATCCCTACTAATATTCTTGTATGTCCCAAATCATCTATGAAGTAAATATACTTGTATTTACAATCTAACACTACTTCGTGATTTTCTAACCAGTCCATACCTATAACTAGATCATAGGATCCCAAGGTAGTTGAATACACCAAGGTAAATATCACAATATTTCATCGACTATCACTCATTTGTTAACTCTAGAGGCCATTTCTACTCAGTTGGCATCCTCTTGATCAATTACCATCATTTTTTATCGTAGTAATACATTATGAGAAATGAAATTTTATGTTTCTCCTAAATCTATTAATAATGATAAAAAAATATATCATTTATCTTATTGTAGCATGATGTCTCGAATAATGTAGACTAATGTTCATCATAATGGTTATTCATTAATGCATGGATCATGTGGAATTTTCCCCTGTCACTTACAATATTTTGGTTATACTCTCAACTAGCTTCCCTATATGCATGCGGACAATCCCTTTACAAATGTAGCTCTCCACTAAGGAAAATTTTAAGAATCACTCTTAAATGTATAGATATAATATATGGTCAAATTCCCATAACATGTTAAAAAATTTGAAAGTTATTTAAATCAACAATACAATATATATATATAATTTTATGGAAAATATTTTATTGAATAATAAGATCTTACAAATTCTTGAAAAATCTTTCAATAGATTATGAAAATATGAAAAATCATTGTCTTGATAAATATTTCATTAAATGTCACGTTCACAATATCATAAGCTCAAACTTACCATCCCTTCATGAGATTTTATAAAAGATTAAAACAAAGGATTGTATTAAAAATCACATATAAGGACAAAACTGAGATTGAAAGAGTGTTAGAAGATGACTATCAAAGGAAAAGGAGATATATGTTGGAATTAAAAACCAATGTAAAAAAATAAGAAAGATATCAAGAAGATTATTTGAATCAATAGAGAGAAATATCGAAAAAATATTCAAGATTAAACCCAAAATAGGGCATTGTATACCAAGAGGAGAAGTTTAGATGAGACAACATTGAGTCACAACGTTTGGGAAAAGGATAAGACAATTAACACATGGTGGGAAATGTAAAAATGTGAGAGCAAGCCATAATTTGAATAGAAAAATGAATATCCAACATAGACAACGCATAAATGAAATTGGATGTCAAATCAAAGAGTTCAAAATCTATCACTTGTTAAAAAAATAAATAAAACGCTAGTAAATGGGAATTGAATAGACAAACGGTGAAGCAATTACACACATGAATAGATGGACAAGTAAAAACAATTACACATATGAAAATATGTACAAGGAAAATTATTGCATACATGGAGATGTCATCAAAAACCATTCAAGCATATGTAAGGTGTAGAAGATTAAAATTTCCAATCAATAAGTAATTACAAAGAAATGAATAATTATTAAAAAAAAATGAATAACTATATAAAAAAACAAAGAGATCCTATCAATCGATTCGTAATAGCACACATAGCGCACATTTCCAATCAATAAATAGTTTTGATGCTCAAACTTGATAAAAAATAATGAATAGTTATATAAAAAACAAGGGGATCTATCAAAATGATTGGTAATAACACACTTTTTCTATTGAAGTGCAACTAATCCAAAGATAATTTAAGTGGTTATGTAAAAATTGAGATGGCCACAATACCACATTTAGCACATAATGATTGCATGCATCTTTTATATTTATTTTTTTAAAGTTCATATTTAAGAAAAGTTTTAATAAAAATAAATAACATTGTTTTATTTTTTTAATGTAAGCTAAAAGGAGAACTTTTATTACTTCAAAAAATATAGTACAAAAAGAGTGGAACCAGGGGGGCCTATCTCAAAGGGAAACCATGCCTCTAAATTTTGTACACGCAATTTTGTTAGTGCATATGGGATAGACGAGAGAATATCTATCGAATAACAAACCATGAACCTGCAACGACGAGCATTATCATTATCATAAATTCTTTGATCCACACCAACAAAAAAAAGGAAATCTGAAAATGAACTAACATATACTCGACCTTAAAAAGAGATTCCTAAAGAGATCCTAGGGTCCTCTGCATTAGACTCTGGATTGAGCTAAGGCGGTTGGTGGGCTCTTGCTTAATTTTTCTTGCTTCTACTTGGTAAGGGAAGACTTTCTATTGTCGGCTTGTCTCCTCTTCATCGTCAATCAGGATCAGGCTATGCAGAGTTCCTGAGGGGTAGACAATTTGCTTTCCTCTCTCTCATTGGTCCTGGCGATGATCTAGTTGGCTAACTCGAAACTTGATACCATGTTGAGAATGACATAAGAGATCAAATTTTCCTTCCAGGACTTGGACTTCCTAGAGGAGCTCCACATTTTTCCTTTGGGTCTCAATGATCGCCTGATCCACCATAGCTTTGTTCATCCAGTAGGCTTCCACCATCTGGAAGTACTTAGTGTCCATAGTGCAAGGGTTTCCTAGATCAGGAACCCACTTGGTCGCCTCTTGAATTATCTCCTCATCCCTAGTTCTATGTCTTCTAGACAAAAGACGGTCCTCAACTGCATTGGCGGCCTCAATCTCGTCCAAATCGCAATGGGTTTATAGTTGTTATTATGTCGTCACTTATTTTTCTTCTCTAGTAGGGAACCAGGGGGCGCACAAGGATCTTGCTTCCTTATCATGGTGACCTTGATGGCCTCTCTTTTTCTTTTTAATCCAATATCGAACCATGTTTTTACTCATACTAACTCGAATAATCAAACTGATAGTCATCTTAGGGACGACCTATAAACAACAATGAAAGGAGAGAAGGATGAAATTGTTCTCTCGACGGTGAATTTAAGGGGGGTGATATCATCATCTTTTGTACACGTTGTAGTATTATGGATCCGATGCTATCCTTGGGAATATTTCTCACTGCTATCAATGATGGCAATTATGTTGAATGGAGGTCTAAACTTCATCTTCCAACTGCCAATATTTCTTGTGATATTTTTGCAATGTAACCAACTATAACTAACTTTCCCTTTAGGGCATTCCTTTCTCATTTGAACATCTTGGCCATTATTCAACAAGAGGAGATTAACCAGTTTCCGGACCATCCTTTCCCAAAGAGTCTCTATTGCGTTTTTCCTTCTGTTTTAATGGCCCCATCTTGTCACGCATGTTTCCCAACAGGTTCCCATCTGTTGTTTTGTTCTCGGATGGCATGTCCACTACTTGGCAGCTGCTCCTAATCTCCACCATCGAAGTTTGAGCCTCTCTATGCCATCTTTCCAAGGTTCGCACATCATGCAAAGGGCCCTGTTCACAAGTGTCCTCACTGACATGTTTTTGGGCCCTCTTCCAATTATTTAGTTTGTCTAGACATCCACGTTGGATCTGTCCTTCCATTCCACTTAGCAATGGGTACCCTAGGAGCTAGACCCGTAGTTTCTCGACCAAGTTGACACCTATGTTGGCCATGCAATTGGCTACCGAGTTGTCTTCCCTCCTAATTGTCTCTACTACGATTGCTGAAATGGAAGCCATCAAAGTTTCAAGGGAGAAAAAAACATGGATGAGGTGCGAGTTATGTATCATGTTCTCCATCTTTCCCCCATTCATGAGGTGCTCTATACCTCTTATTATGAGAAGAGAGTCTTCTTCCACCTCTAGTGTTGAGAAGCCTTTCTCCATGTCTATTTCCAGACCTCTCTTGAGGTAAGTTAACTCTGTTATGTTGTTATATGTAGTTCCTAGGGGGGAAGCATAGAGGAGAATGGGTTCGCCATGATGGTTTCTGAAGATCGCTCTTGTGCCTGTTAGGTCGAGTTACCCTTTGAAGAACCGTCAAAATTGACCTTGATGAACCCTACCTGTGAGGGTTTCTAGTGGTCCCGGACCTTGGCGTGGACCTTCTTTTTTATCTAGGGGATCTTATTCATGTCGGAATCCAGTTTCCATCTCTGAGGATCTCTAATTCCAGGGAATGCACCTGGAGGTCTTTCGCAGGCCATTGAATCACTGCAATTGATTTGGTCAGATTCCTATAGATAAGCTCCCATAGTTAACTAATGTAAGTCTTTTGTCTTTAAAAAATAGCCCATTCCTTTCTTTACAATCATTCCACATAAGGAGTCCTGGGAAAATATCCCAAAGTTCATTGATGATGTCATTGTTAAAAGGATTTTCTCTCCAGTGTTCTATGGTTGCCACCACATTTTCATTTTGGAGGTTTGTTTTCCTGAAGTTAGTAGCCCCTATGTCCCATAGTTTTGTGGTGAAGCTAGAATTGGTCAAGATATGATCTTGGGTTTCTTTTTTCTCCCTGCAGAGGATGAACCTTAAAGGTCCAACGAACCCTTTACTGAGAAGCCAATCCCACGTTATAATTTTTTTGTGGGGCACCAGCCATAGGAAAGGAAATTTTTTTGCTCCAATTGGGTTTGTTTTGTTGAGTTCCTACCCCTTGTAGAATCTTATAAGCAATTTGGGCTATGAATTCTCCATTACCCTGGGGACCCCAGTGGATGATGTCTCCCCCTGCACGAATATTGATTTGTCTCTCCTGGATTGTTTCAGAGATAGAAAGCTTCATATCCTCTTTCCATTGCACTGGCCATTCCTCTTAACGGTTTCGAGGACCTCATGAAGGTGGAGTTCGAGGGGGGTTCAGTTTCCAAAAATGGTGAAGATTCACCCATTCCACCCAGTCAAGGGCATTTCTTAAAGATAAGAACCAGCCATCTCCTCCTAAAGTGGGTAGTTGTTCCCACGCATTGTCCCAAAAGAGAGTAGACTTCCCATCATGGAATTTCTAGAAACAATGGGCCTGGACCAGATTATGATTCTTCCAGCTCTTATTCCAAATCACTGAGCCCATATTGATACCCCTCTGCATGGATTAGGCTTTGGAGAGGATTGTGAGGGGTATACTTTGACTTCCAAAGCTTGGCCTAGAGGGTTGCAAGGGGCTTGATACAACTCCACCAAAGCTTGGCTACCAGTGTAGAGTTGGTCAAATGAGGGTCCTTGAGACCCAGACCTGCTTGAGACTTTGGCCGACAAAGAGAAATCCAAGCAACTAGGGTCCATTTAGAATTTTTTGAAGGCCCGCCCCAAAGGAATTTTTGTTGAAGGGACGTCATCTTCTGAAGGTACTTCACCATCGCTGCTAGGAGAGAAATGAGATACATTTGGAGGGAGGAGAGGACCAAGTTGATCAGGAGGACTCTCCCTGGAAACGATAGAGAGCGATGAGTCCAACTTTTCAGCTTGGCTTCCATTTTCTCTAGAATGGTCTCCCACGATGGGTTGTGGCAGGTTTTTAAGAGCATGGGGGCTCCCAAGTACTTGGATGGGAGATTCAAGATAGGAAAGCCTAGGAGATAGGCTAAGTGATTTTGCACGATATAGGGGGTATTAAAGAAGAACATCTAGGACTTTTCTTGGTTTATGTTAGCTCTTGAGGGAAGGTTGAAAAGGTCTAAAAGGGGCTTAAATCGAGAAACATATTTAACCTTTGGGGCACCTAACAACAGATTATCATCGACAAATTGAAGATGGGGAAGATCCTCTTCTCCCTCTCTAAGGGGAATACCTTTGATTACTCCTACTCTTTTAGCCCGGGAGAGGATACGGCCTAGCCCTTCTACCAGAATTATGAAAAGGAAGGGGGAGAGAGGGTCTCCCAGATGAAGGCCTCTCGAACCATTAAATGTTTTGGTGGGAGATCCATTTAGCAGGATTGAGAAGAAATCCTTCGAGATCAAATTCATCACCCATTTAACCCAATCTTCTGCAAAACCAAAGGCTAACAACATCCTTCTTAGGAAATCCCAGTTCATCTTGTCATATGATTTAGACATATGCATTTTCATCATCATGGCCGCCTTTTTGGAAATTTGAAGAGAATGTATCGCTTCATGCACTATTATGATGTCATCAAGGAATTTACTTCCTTTCACAAATCCCCCTTGTTCCTAGGAGATGATAACTAGGAGGATTGGTTTGATCATGGAAGCTATTAGTTTAGAAATAATTTTATAAATGACATTACATAAAGGGATAGGGAGAAACTTATCTGCTATGTTAGCTCCTTTGACCTTCAAAATGAGGGTGATGAAAGTAACGTTTAAGGCTTGAAGAATAACTTTGGAGGTTCACAATTACTCAACCACCTTCCAAATGTTTGGACCCAAAACTGCCTAGCCCGCTTGGTAGAAATCCATTGTAAATTCGTCTGACCCTGGAGACTTTTCGAGGGCCATACTTTTCACAATTTCCTCCACCTCTTCCAACAACGTTGGATGCATCAGAACCTTAGATTGTTCTGCTTGTACAGGCCTTGGGATGGCTCCAATGATCTTTGATATTTACACCTTTCGATTGATCTTCGGCTCTGTAAGAAAATTTTGGAAGTAGTTGAGAAGTTCAAATTCTACATCCTCTCTCCTGGTTTTATTTCTTCCATTGGGGGCTTTAATGGCTACAATTATGCTTCTATTTATTTTTTTAGCCATTGAATCCTTGATTTTTGTTTCCATAGGATTTGTTCCTGTATTTCTCTTTTGGTTATCTTCTATATGATCCTGGACTCTTTGGTTGGGAGGTCCGGGGGACATAAGCCTTGAATTCCCTGTTGTTTAATCTCCTTCAATTCTTGATTTAGTTTCTTTTTTTCCTCAAAGATATTCCCAAAAACTTCTTTGTTCCATTTCTAGAGACATTGGTGGAGTCACATGTTTCATCCTTTGTTGGAACTGGAACATATTTGTTCCATGGATATTTGGTTTCTCTCGCCACCAACATTCTAGGTTAGAAAGGAAATTAGGATGGTCCAACCAAAAATTCTCACATCTGAATGGTGTGGGTCCATGTTTCCATACGTGGTCCCATTCCAGGGAAATTGGCCAGTGGTTTGATCCATGGAGGGGGAGGACCTCAATCGCTACTCCTTTTTTTTCTGTGATAGCATTTTTTGAAAGTAGGAATATGTCCAACCTAACTGCAATTATGTGGTCTTTACCCCTTCTGTTATTCCAAGTGAAGGTACCATTTATGGTTGGGACGTCCACTAGTCCTAGATTTTCTATGAGTTTCCCAAAGTCCTTACTCACTTGATCTAGTCCGTGGATACCTCCCTGCTTCTCCAAAGGGGAATTTATCATATTCAAGTCTCTTCCTAGGACCCAGAATGTGTTCCTCAAGGAGTCTCCAATTAGGTTTAATCCGTCCATGAAATTTCTCTTCATATTAGTCATATTTAGGACAAAAACTGTGGTGATGTATCCTTCTTCCTATGTTCCAATACACCTTCATTTGAGAGTCAAGTACCTGGATTTGTAAGAGAAGTATTTCATTTCTATGAGATCGAGATCCCAAAGTGTCACTTGTCCACCTAAGTTTCCTTCCACTGCCATCCATCTCACCTCACTATTGGGCCATATTTTCTCGATAATCCTTTCCATGATATCATTGTCCCATTTTGTTTCTTGAAGGAAGATTATATTCACCTTTATCCTAGATGTTTTATATTTTAACATCCCATGTTTGGAATAACTAATCATTCCCCTAATATTCTAGGATGTAATCTTCATAATTAACTTTTTGGTTGGGGGGGGAGTAGTTGTCCGGGAGACAGAACACTTGTCCAGAGTCCACCATTTGAGCTCATGTTTCTTTTATTTTTTGGTGATAATGTTTTTTTCCTCTTCTTTTCTCTTCACTTGATTGCTTCTTGGAGGTGTTAAGGGGAATGTTCTTGATACACATACCTCTAGATGACGACAGTGCGGCCTCTATGGACTTTCCTTTTCGTTTTACAGAGTCCATCTCAGATTGCAGTTTACAGATATGATCAATCATTAGGCTATTAATTATCATCGATTCATGAATATCTCTAAGTCTTGAAATATATATCTCTATCTCGTCCATTTCCATTGTGTTATATGTCTCCATATCTAACTCCTCCATTGAATCTTTCCCTGATTCTTGGAACTCCCTCATCTGAACTTCTATTTTTTTTGTCATTTTATGCCCAATTTATTTTGCAGCCTTGTACGTCTTTTTTACTCCTCCTCTTTGGATCCATAGGTTTCCTTTGCTGGTGTTTTAGGTTCCTTTTATTTTTCTTTCTTGATGGTTTCACTGGGTTCTCCTTCCAAGATTTGAAAACTATTACTTGTGATTTTAGGTTGATTTACTGTCTGTTGTTTGGGTTATCTTCTTCCCGCCTTTCTTTTACTTGGGATTTTTGCAAATCCCTATGTATTTGTTTCTCCTTTTCCCAAATTCCCTTATGGGTATCATTAAGGGGGAAATCCCTAAAGAGATGTCCATGAGTTTGTAATTTTCTGCATAGAAATGGGATATGTTCATAGTCTAAGGTCTGAGTCCATTCTTCATCCTGGTATGAGATTACTATAGATTTGAGGAGGGGAGATCCCCTACTGCATTTGTGTAAAAATAGATCCCGACATAAGAAACATACCTAGTTGCCTTGGTGATTTATGATGTCTTAACAAAGGCTTCCAGGGTATTACCAATGCCTTCGATGGTTTCTAGTTCACAGAATTCCCTTGGGGGAGAATACAAGTAGATCCATACCGATGCCTGTGTGAAGGTTTATTTTTTTGGGGCGAACCTCCCAGACTAGTATCTCATGTGCAGGTAGAATATTTGAAGAATTAGGGGCCTTACTCAAAGACTTGTTCTCGTTCAGAGGGATTCGAGAAGATATCTTTGAAGAACCCCTTAGAACCCAGTTTGAGGTCTATCTTTCCCTTTACTTTCCATCGAGCCTTGATCCAAAGCAAGAGGGATTTCGTGGAGAGACAAATACCCATAATTTTACCTATCAGGGTGTGGTCTTTCATGTATTTGATGTAGTTCCCTATGCCTTGAGAGGTTACCTCATATATCAGGTTTTCTGCGGTGTTAGGTAAGCAGTCATTTTGTAGACGTCTATGTTGCTTTTGTCCTTTCTCTGCATTTTCTATTTCTGTCATATTTGTCTGGCCTTCCTTCTATCCAGGAACTACTCCCCCCATCTCAGTACCCTTGTCCTTGTTGTCTGGCCTACTATTGACTACGTCCTTAAAGGACTTTTTCCCCGTCCTATTTCCTTTTGTCTTCTATTTTTCTAAGGATGTTGTTGTCTTGGGATCCACCATCCCAGGGCCAACTCCTTTCGTCCTAGAAGGAATCATGCCCTCTCCCTATCTCAATAATAAACCCTAAATCACCATTCTCCATTCCTTCTTCCAAAGCTCACCCCCAACCCTGGGAAATTCCTTTTTTTTTTAAATAAAATTGTTGATATCACATTATGTAGTATTTGTATGATGGTTTTTCAGTATTATAAACCCAAGTGCAAAAATTCCAATTGCATTCTTAAGTGATAATTATACTTGTGTGAAAAATCTTTAATGCATATCCAAGTTTTGGAAACTCTAAATAATGTTAGAATAAGAGACTAAAACTTATCTAGTCACAAGTTTATTATCACATTGTGGAGTATTATTAACATTATTGATAGAAGTGTAATACATTTGACTATGCATTCAAAATGTACTTTTGAATGATGTGTATCCGTGTCAAATTATCTAAATTGTATATCTAAGTTTTGAATATTATAAATATCTTAATAATGTTCAAGTTTCCAAATGAAAAGCCAAGCTCATCATGTAATGAAACATTGTGTTCCAAATAAAAGGCCAAGCTCATCATGTAATGAAACATTGTGTATGCATATTATATTATTACTCGTAAATAAAATGTTTTGAACCATTGAATTATATATTAATCATTAGTATTATAATAAATAAATAAAAGACCATACATGGTTAAAAATACATACATAGGTTTTTTTCGTTTAAAACATAAAATTGGTTATTCAAATATAATATTACATATTAATTTTATTATTGTTATTTTTATTATTGATGAATTTTAATTTTGTTTATTTAATTCTCTTAATTATGTTAATTTAATAATATTTAATTGTGGTTGAATGTTATTAAATATTTTTTATCTTTTAAACCATGTCAATTTAATAATATTTAATTGTGGTTGAATGTTATTAAATATTATTATTATTTAATTGTGATGGAATGTTATTAAATATTGTTATTATTTAATTGTGGTTCTTAATTATGTTAATTTAATAATATTTAATTGTGGTTGAATGTTATTAAATATTTTTTATCTTTTAAACCATGTCAATTTAATAATATTTAATTGTGGTTGAATGTTATTAAATATTATTATTATTTAATTGTGATTGAATGTTATTAAATATTGTTATTATTTAATTGTGGTTGAATGTTTTTTAAATATTATTAAATATTATTATTATTTAATTTTGGTTGAATGGTTTTAAATATTATTATTAATCATAACTAAATTGTTTTGAACAATTGACTTATTTAGTAATCATTAGTATTGTAATAAAAAAGATCATACATAATTAAAAAGGAACAAATTGTAGAGCATCTTTATTGGAAAGAAAATACATATATTTATATTTTTCCTTTAAAACATACAACTTTTTTGTTATTCAAATATAATATTACATAGTATTTTTATTGATTAAAAAAAACAAATTGTAGAGCATATTTATTGGAAAGAAAATACATGTCTTTATATTTTTCCTTTAAAACATATAACTTTTTTGTTATTTAAATATAATATTATATAGTAATTTTATTGTGGTTGGTGTTATTATTTTTATTGATATATTTTATTATTATTATTTTTTCTTTAAAACATATAATTTTTTGGTTATTTAAATATAATATTTAATAATAATTTTATTATTGTGATTATTTTTTTTTGATGAAAGCGGTTATGGATTATATTAAAAGGGTGGCCTGGCCACAGATTCAATTACAAAATAGGCCTCGAATCTTTTCGGGCCTTCTTTTATGAAAATCCCTTCTAATTCTATAGCTATATACTTTGAAATTGATCTAAACTTCTATAAACCTTCAACAGGTACAGAGTTATTTACAGCAATGGCTTCTATACGTATTCAGAAAACGAATCATCTTCTTGAACTAGAACCATACCTATAGTTGACTTTGCGGCAGCCAGATACAATAGGAAATCCTTGTTATAGTTTGGTGGCCGTAGCAGAGGTGCGGTTGTAAGGGCGTGTTTCAATGCGTCGAAAGAGCGTTGCGCGGCTTCATCCCAGAGAAAAGGAACGTCTTTCTTCAGTAAACGCATGAAGCCCTTGGTTATTTCGGCATAGTTGGC
>ML800901.1:595311-605788 GCA_009831015.1 Picea engelmannii | reverse complement strand
GAACCATGTCAAAAGCTTTTCTAAAGTCAACAAAACAACAAAAAAGATTGGTTTTAGTATTGCAGAACTCCTCTGCAATGATCCTAAAGGTAACAAGATGGTCCACAGTTGAATGATATCTCCTAAACCTGGCCTAGCCTTTAGCTCTTTTACCGTGAATTTCTAGCCAAAGGCTAATCTTATTTTCCAAAATAATTCCATAAATCTTGACTAAAATCGGGCTAATCATAATGGTCCTATAATTAGAGGGAGTGTTTCTATCCTCATTTTTAAAAATAGAAACAATGAGGCTTTGCGTCCAGGGTTTAGGGAAGCCCTGCTTGACTGCCAAACTGAAGATCTTGTGTGAGGGATAAGGATTGGCCCTCCAATTTGAAGAATTTCAGCTTGGTAGCATTCAATGTCATCTAAAGAGAAAACTTCTTCCTTTGTAGGGACAATAGGAATGGTGTCCATGGAATTAGGGAACTGGTAAAGACTTTTAAGGTAGGAATTACAGGTCCTTAAGGGAATCCTATTATTTTCTTTAGTATAATAATTAATAAAATATTACGTAAAAGTATTATGAATATTTATTAAAATAGTACTTTAAAATCATGATGTTATGGTATTGAGGTGAAAATTATGTTTTGTTTGTTATTATGGTATTGAGGTGAACATTATTTATTGTTTATTATTAGTCGAAGTATTATTTTAATTTTTGTATGGAGTTAGTTTAATAATTATATATTTTAGCCCTGGATGAGGTGACACGCGGCAACGCCTCGCCACATGGCTCAGCATCAAGACACAGCTTAAATGTTGATGGCCGCCACCCATCCTCTCCGCATTTACAATGGTAGTTGGCCATTACAGTCGCTATACGGAGGAGGGACTCCTCCCTTGCGCGAAAGCTCTCGCTCAGACCGCACTCGATATGAAAGGGTTAATGGGAAGCCAGGCGAATCCGTCATTTGGTAATTCAAAAATTCAAGAGCCTGGACAGAGCTGGTTCGCTCTCGTTTTGGACCTCCCCATCGGTTGGGAGCTCTGGTGCAGCTCTGGTTCCCTATCTTCTTGGCTCACTTTCATTTTGGTGCATTCTCTCTGTATTTTTATCCACCCCTCATCAACAATGACAAGAAAGCGAGGCAGGCCTCGCCGAGGCTCAGCCTGGTACACCCACAAAGAGCAAAGGAAAAGCAGGAAGAAATTGGAGCGTGCTCTGTCGATGGCGACTTCCATTCTCCGACAGAGGGCACGTGCTGACCAATTGGCACTACACGCCATTATCGTTGAGCTTGGGACAGAACGTACCATTCATACCATGGCAATTGAGTCTAGAAGCAGTCTAGAGGGAGGCGCTGCGGACGAGTTTCCAACCTACTATGTTGACGAAACAACTTACCTGGAGGACTTAGCGACCACCCTGGAACCCCAAGCCATGGTGCCAGATTTACAGGCTGGTAGCGGTCCTAAAGACGAGTCGGCAGACGAATTCCCTGTTTGTATTTTTGAAGAGATACCGTGGACGGGTGACTACAACCCCACCAGCCATGTTGAGAAGGAAACAAACGAGAACGAGGCTCAAGACAATGCTTGTGCAGAAAGGAATGTGGACAAGACCAGAGCAGGGATGAAGGTGGATGCGGTCGGAGCAGGATTGAATGTGATCGAGGCCAGAGCAGGGATGAACGTGGAAGTGGGGAACCAAACCATCGACAAAGCAGGTAATCATGACTTGCATGGTCCACTCCTTCGTGCAGAGCATCTGGCTCTGGTGTTCGAACTCTGAGGCCACGTGGCAGACCAGGAGCACAGAGCCCTCCTCATGGAATAGCGTCTGGACTTGCTCCTTGACGCGTACTCCAACGCTCCAGCAAAGAGGAAATGTTCATTGTGTGTGCAGTTGTTCGCCATCCCAGCCAGATCCACGTGGCAGACAGGCAAGGGCGACAGGTCACCGAGTATCTAAGTTCTCCTATGCTAGTTTGTTTTATGTTTAATCATGTTGTTGCTACATGTAAACTTGAACTATGGCCATCTATCCTGGTTTCCTTCGGGCAGGACAGAGGGCAAAACAGTTTTTAGCTTACCCTCCTAGACTCATCTCACTCCAAACTATGTTGGTTTCCGATAAAACGACAACATTTTTGGTGGCTCGGGATGACTATATCTCTGTGTATTTTGTCAATGTTTCTCTGATAACTTAATATAGCAGGTACTATCTTTTTTACTTGAAATTTTTTTTTTTTATATATTTTAATATAAAGAGTCTTAATAAATCTCAATCATCATTATTAAAAATAACATTACATTTTATTTATTTATTGATATTCCAAATATTCAATTATTAATTATTAAAATACATTAATAATTAATAATAAAATATTAGGTAAAAGTATTATGAATATTTATTAAAATAGTACTTTAAGATCATGATGTTATGGTATTGAGGTTAACATTATGTTTTATTTGTTTATTTACGGATATTCCAAATATTCAATTATTAATTATTAAAATACATTAATAATTAATAATTAAATATTAGGTAAAAGTATTATGAATATTTATTAAAATAGTACTTTAAGATCATGGTGTTATGGTATTGAGGTTAACATTATGTTTTATTTGTTATTATGGTATTCAATTATTAATTATTAAAATACATTAATAATTAATAATTAAATATTAGGTAAAAGTATTATGAATATTTATTAAAATAGTACTTTAAGATCATGATATTATGGTATTGAGGTTAACATTATGTTTTATTTGTTATTATGGTATTCAGGTGAAAATTATGTTTTATTTGTTATTAGTTGAAATATTATTTTAATTTTTGTATTGAGTTAGTTTAATAATTATATGTAGTTTTAATAAATCTTAATCATTATTATTAAAAATAATATTACATTTTATTTATTGAGATTTTAAAAATAAACAAATAATTATATTAAATTTAAAAAAACATAATATAAATTAAATTATTATTTATTTTATTTATTTATTAATATTTTCAAAATAAATGATAATATCATTTTAAATTGTGATTATTAAACTAAATCAATACAAAAATTAAAATAATACTTCAACTAATAACAAATAAAACATAATGTTAATCTCAATACCATAATAATAATAAAAATATAATGCTAAATTTCAAGTGGTATTTTTCAATTTATTTCCATTGTTGTCTGAACAAAGCGGTTTCGAGCTGAGCCCTGTAACTGGTAAGAACTAACTTTCCTCTCGGTATTTGTATTACTTTATGTGGATAGATATACATAGCCATTTGTTAATTCAGAGACAATGCCAACACAGTACATAGACACCAAAGAAATCAAGTTAGTCAATTTCATATTTGCTTCAGTTTTTCTGTTCTTTATCGATTTCAAGTTAGTCAATTTCATATTTGTTTCAGTTTTTCTGTTCTTTATCGATTTAGGATGTAGAGCCACAACTCACTATGTTTTCCTTTTCACAATATTTTCTTCTTTGGTGTTTGGCAGAATATTAGTAGGCACTTTGGAATGTTGGTGCAGCCCAATGATTTGGATATGGAGTTGGTGGAAGTGTGCATCCCAATGATTTGGATATCGAGGACTGGCTAGGTAAACAAGAGCAAGCATATATGTATGTGCTTGGTTAATTTTCTTGATTGAACTTCCCTTATTTGAATATTGCCCAATGATTCTTCTGTAGCTATGCTTCATTTGATTTCAGGTTAGTTATCCAGTGAATGAAAAGAGCCTATATTGCTATATTGCATGAAATAATTGATTACAAATGGAGAAAACATCAACCTTTTCATTAAACTTTCGATTTTCTACGCCTCTTAACTCTGTATTCATCATTTCAATTTCATGGGAGACTATCAATCTCAATTTCCAAATCAAAACAAGGTTCCATCCATTTCCATATATTCTTTGCAAGGGTTGGTTTTTCTAAGATTGGTTGGTTGCAGATGTAAAGAGGAAATTCTTGGACAAATTCAAGATATCATTATAAACTGAGTTATCTACGGTTGTAATGATTTGAACCATTTCCAGAATCACAAGGTAGCAAGAGTTGTAAGATTTTTAGCCTACACTTTGTGGTTTAAATCTGAGATGGAATGTTAGAAGTGCCCCAATTTACCCCATGAGCTCAATACACTAAATAGGCACTCAAAATCATTCCTACAACCATCCCAAATTTCTATTTCAACTCCAAATTTTGTGGTCACAGATCTGGTAAGTTTCATGGCAATATCTCTGTGTCAAACCAGTTGCCCTGTACTTTCAGGAATAAATTTTTGATGGCTGGACATGTACTTTCAGGAATAAATTTTTGATGGCTGGACTTATTCTTAAGACCACAAATCTGCCAAGGAAATAATTTGAAATTCTTTTATGAGAGCAGATTTGTTTGGCAATGGTATGCTGATATTGTTCACTAACAGAGCACTCCTACAGCCCTTGTAATGCCACGAAGACTGCTCAATAAGTGGCCATATTTCCAAGGGTGACCAAAATCTAAGAGGACAAACTTATACATTGTTGTATGCAAATTGTTTGAGGAAAGTTCTGAGTGAAGTGTTTCAAATCTACGTAAAAGCCTATACTTCTAATGCTTGTATGTTGGTTTTTGCAAGTGTAAAATTCTATCTTTGCGCTTGGAAGTGTATGTCTCAAAATTTGATTTTGAAAATACATACTCACTACCAACATCAATCTGATATTGTCAAACCAACGTCATTGAAGCATACAAGGTTGCATGACAAGTATTTGACAAAACGTATGAATGGATTTTTCTCACAGTGGCTATTGAGTTTTTGTATTGAAGGAGGATGAGTTCACAGTACTTATTTTCAACACAAATAAACTTTAGGTCTCCATTAGGTCTCCCTATGTTCACAGCAATAAACTTTAGAAAGATAAGCAGAACGGTGTGTTGGTTATAACAGCAAAACGCACTAACAGACTAACAGTTTTAAGCGCATGAACAGAAAATTCAGGAATTATAATACCCAACATTGGAACCAAATCTCGAAGGCAATTCAACAGAATCAAATTTGCAGCATATTGAAATTTGTTCCTGAATTTATAACAGCCCCACATTCTTTGTTTACACTTGAAATTTAGCATTATACGATATTAAGTATGTGTAAAATTATTATACACAGAAAAAGACAAATACAAAATACATAATATAAATTAAATTATTATTTATTTTATTTTTTTATTAATATTTTCAAGACAAATATTAAAATTCAAAAAACATAATATAAATTAAATTATTATTTGTTTTTTTATTGTTTATTAATATTTTTGAAATTGTGAACATAAAAATAAATTAAAAAATAAAATTTGAAATTTAACATTATATGATATTAAATATATGTAAAATTATTTTAAATTGTGAACATACAAAATAAAAAAATAACATTTGAAATTTAGCAATATATCATATTAAGTATGTGTACATATAATATAAATTAAATTATTATTTATTTTTATTTATTATATGATATTAAATATATGTAAAATTAAGTATGTGTACATATAATATAAATTAAATTATTATTTATTTTATTTATTTATGAATATTTTCAAAACAAATATTAAAATTCAAAAAACATAATATAAATTAAATTTTTATTTATTATATGATATTAAATATATGTAAAATTATTTTAAATTGTGAACATTATAAAAAATAAAAATAAAAATAACATTTTAAATTTAGAAATATATCATATATTACGTATTAATTATGTGTACATATAATATAATATAAATTAAATTATTATTTATTTTTATTTTTTATTAATATTTTTATAATAAATATTAAAATTCAAAAAACATAATATAAATTAAATTATTATTAGTTTGTTTTATTGTTTATTAATATTTTCAAAACGAATGATAATATCTTTTTAAATTGTGAACATAAAAATAAATTAAAAAATAAAATTTGAAATTTAACATTATATGATATTAAATATATGTAAAATTATTTTAAATTGTGAACATTAAAATAAATTAAAAAATAACATTTTAAATTTAGAAATATATCATATATTACGTATTAAGTATATGTACATATATATGAACAAACAATTTTTAGTCTTATTCCCTGAATATGAGAGGGAACATGGAGGGCGAACATAGAGGCGATCTTGGAGGTGAACATGGAACTTCCTTCCCAGACTCCACCTGAAGTTTACTCTTTACGGGATCCTACAGTATTCCATGGAGACTTTCTCTTGGTAATAGGACTCTGTCCTCCCTTGCTTTATCGATTTATTTTAGAGACTTTTATATTCAGTGAGTCTTTGTCCTCCACACAGCTCTAGTCTGTTTCGGGTTTTAGTGCTTTGAGCCTATCCTATTTTTGCCTCGATTTTGTCTTCTTGTCCAGCTACCGTTGCACAGGGATTGGTGATATATCCTTGTTAGGCTCTGTTTTCCTGTCCTGTAACTGTTACAGTGTGAACTTGTCGTCTTCCCATACGGTTCTCTCTCTGTCCATTCTTTTCCCTTCATCGTTGATATTGATTATTGCTGGTGGGCCTGCATTGGTTACCAGCTTTTATCTATAATGGAAAATCAGTTCAACAATCTTATGCCTCCTTCCAATGAAATTATCTGGAAATAGGTGGGTCTTTTTGAAAAACTGGATTCTCTCGAAAACAAGCTGTTGAAAATTCCCTCCATTCCAAACAGCTCTTCCTTTCCCGCCGAACTCCCTGTTGAACTGGTCTCTCCTCCACTGACGACAGGCAATGCTCCTGTGACTGTTCCTTCTGTCTCTGACAGGCCCCTCCCTGCTATTAGTCCTTCCTTACTTCATGATTGCACAAGCCTCCCTTCTTTTCCAGATTTTCAAAAAGCCCCTACTTCCTCTTTTCGAGTTGCCTCCTACGGTCATAAGGAGTGGAAATCAAATACAAGAACAAAGCGTTTGGTGCTAGGAGATGGAGTGGGCTTAGAAGACCTGTGCAAAATGTCACTCTGCGCTCTTGTGGGTCGTATCTCCTACAAAATTTTAAGCACACACCCTCTTGAGGACTGGATTAAGTTGCACTGGTATCCTCTCTTAGGTTACTCCCCGGAGGTCCTTTATATCAAAAAAGGATGGCTTAGATTTAACTGTAAGTCTCCTGAGGATGCTTCGTTGTTATTAAATACATTGTGGGTGTTCGGTGGAAGCAGCCTCATGCTTAAGCGCTGAAGAATGGCTTTCAACGCTGACACTAACTACTTTCAGCACAGACACCTTTGGGTACTACTTCCGGGCCTTCCTCTTTATCTCTGGAACGAAGGAGCCCTTCGAGCTATAGGTCATTCTCTGGGAAAGTTCATCGCCTTTGATGCCTAGTCACTCACTGGTCCTATGAGGAAAATGGACAGAGTTCTGGTCGAGATGGACATTACTGCTGGTTTACCAGAAATCCTTGAGATCGAATGGAGAGGACAAAAAATATTGCAGACTCTGGACTATCTTGGACTCCCTTTCCACTGCAACCTTCACCGTGAAACTGGCCATCTTCGTCGCTCTTTCCCTGGTAAGACTTTGATCGACCCCTCCGATGATGTTGACTTGCTCTTAAATCCTCCAGACTATATGGATGAAGATCCATCCCTTACTTTCTTGGAAACTCCCTATGAACCACCCTCCCCTCCCTTACCTGGACAATCAGAAACTCTGTCGTATAAGCTTAACTAGCATTGTCCTCTTCTTTTTAAATCCCTTTCCGTTGCAGAGAAGGAATCCATTAGCTCCCTTTGTCTAACTTCACCCATTCCAAAAGTTGATCCTTCCCCCTTGATGCCTCAGCCTCCTTCTTCTTTCGTTCCCACTGCAGTCGCCTCTCTTCCGACTAGTGTAGACCCTTATGTTTTCCCTGCTTCCTCCTCCCTTTCGCTTCCCCTCCCTCCTTCTCCGGCCAAGCTATCCAGTCTCCCTTCCAACTCTGTTGATTCAGAAGGCTTCCCAGCTATTCTTCCAGGATATAGGCAGCTTAAGGAAGATGAAGAAAACCTCTTGGCTACGCTGAATTCTTCTTCCTCCCTCCCTTTCTCCCTGACAACACTACTTTGTTACCCATCTATCGGGGTAAGGAGCTCATCGCTCCCTCTTCGGAGGTAGGCACCTCGTCCTCTCACCACTCTGGAAAAGAGGTTAAAGCATTTGCGTGGTCGCAAGGTATTGGCTCTGAACTCTCCCCTCTACAGACGCGAAGCTCCAGAAAGAAAATGGATCTTTTAAGTACTCAACCGAAGGAATCTGTCATTCCTTCTCGGGATGGAAAGGCCCTTAGAGCATTGAAATCCTTGGCACATTCCAAGTGATGACTATGCTCTCTTTAAATATTCGAGGGATTGGAGGCACCCTCAAGGCTACTTCCTTTCGAATATTGCTTGAGCGATTGAAGCCTGATATCATCTTTCTTCAAGAGACCCTCTCAGTCGAACAAAAGCCTAGAGACTTCTTGCATCTTTTTCGCTCCTCCTGGGTCACAGCGGCTGTTAACTCCATTGGAAACTTCGGTGGCCTTCTGGTTGCGTGGGACCCCTATCTTTTCGATTTGAGACCCTTCCTGACGAGCAGAGGCATTCTGTTGGTAGGTCGTTGCTTATCTACCAATCAGGAGTTGGCGTTTCTCATTGTTTATGGCCCTTGTGTGGACCGAAAGCAATTATGGACACTTTTAGCCAACAGTGGTATACTTTCCATTCTGAACCTTATTCTTGGCAGTGATCTAAACATAATTCTTTCTGCAGATGAACACTGGGGAGGTTCCTTCTCGTCTGGTTCAAATGAAGAATTTTACAGAGATCTTTTTGCCTCACAGAACCTGATCGATATCTTGCTGACTTGTTTGGTCCCCACTTGGCGAAATGGGCGCTCTCGATCTGAAGCAATTGCTAGACGTCTGGACAGATTCTTAGTTTATGATGGTTTTTTGACTTCTTTAGGATTTTCAAATTCGTGGGTGGAACTCCCTTTTGTTTCCGACCACGCCCTCATTCTCCTTCATTTGAAAATTACCCCACTGCTCAAATCTTTTCCTTTCAAGTTCAACCACCACTGGCTATCGGATACTGACTAATCTATTTTAGTTCAAAATGTGTGGATGGATCCTTGCTTCCTGCGTGAAGAAAATCCTCAGCTGCGAATTGTTTGGAAATTGAAGGTACTTAAATCTCAAACTAAATTTTGGTTTAAAGATGAAAAGACAGTAAGGACGCTCTTGCTGAATAATCTGGATTATGAGATTATTCAACTCATTAATAAGTCAGCCACTTCTACCTTAACCGTGGAGGAATCTACTAGTCTTAAGGCGTTGGAATGTAGGAGAGAATCCATTCTTCGTGAGGAGGAAAACTGTTGGAGACTTCGCAGCAGAGCTACCTGGTTAGGAAGTGGAGATTCAAATTCAAGATTTTTCCATAAGGTGGACAACAAAAACAAAAATTTTATTTGGTCAATCGAAAGCGAACTCTCTAGGCTCCTTCGTGGAAAGGAACCAATCAAAGATGAGGTTGTCTCTCACTTTGAACACATTTTCAAAGATAGCATTAATCACAATCTTAATGAGAAAATCAGTACTGTCAGTCTTTTCCCACAGTTGGTTACTGAAGTTGAAGCTATTGATCTCTATAAACCTGTCACTCTACCGAAACTTAAAGAAATTCTGGATCATTTCAAGAAAGAGAGGAGCCCTGGCCCTAATGGATGGACGACTGAGTTCTTCATTTTATTCTTTGATCTTGTAGGATTTGATCTCCTTCATATGGTGGAGGATTCTAGTTTAAAAGGCAATATTTTTGGTAGCTTAAATTCCAGCTTTCTGGCCTTGATTCCAAAGGAAAACAACTCGGTTTCTTTCAATGACTATCGACCGATCTCACTTTCCAACCTCATCTATAAGGTAATCTCAAAAGTTATTTCCAATAGAATCAAGTCGATACTTGAAAGATGTCTTTCAGTAGAACAACTGGGATTTCTAAAGGGCAGAAGAATTCAGGATGCTATCAGAGCAGCTCATGAGAGCGTTCACAGCATTAAACAGAAAAATATTAAGGCCTTGGTCTTGATGCTAGATCTCAAAAAATCTTTTGACAACATTGACTGGGAGTTTTTGAGGATAATCTTACTTAGAGTGGGCTTTGGAGTCAAGTTAATCGATTAGATTATGTCCCGTGTCACTAGTGCAAATTCTGCAGTGTTGATTAATGGAGAGGCGACAAAGTTTTTCAAAAGTGAGAGGGGGCTCCACCAGGGATGCCCACTCTCACCTTACCTTTTTATCATGATAATGGAAAGCCTTAGCTTGCTTCTTTCAAAAAGCATCTCTGAACACCATATGTTAAGGTCCTAACCCGCACATAGGTAGATTAATGTATTCGGATGTAATAAAGGTCAATATTAATAAGACCTTTCAATAAAATAGAATAAGGCGGATGTAAGAAGACCTAATAGAAGCTTCTGCTTCTAGAAGGATCTT
>ML800901.1:573663-590432 GCA_009831015.1 Picea engelmannii | reverse complement strand
TTTTTGTTCAAGTGCTATTTTTGTTGCTATTTCGTATATCATTTCTGTGTATTGTGAAGATTATGCTGGATATTTTACTGTTATTCTGTTATTTCTAGCATTTCGTTCCTGTTCTGCATATTTTATATATCTGGTATCTTGCACCATATATCTGGTATAAAGGTTTCAAAGTTCTTTAAGATTGTTCATCTGATGTTTGTTGACAATGTCCTCTTAATGACAAAGGCTGATCTAACGGAGTGGTTAGTGATCCTAGACTTGCTTCAGGCTTTCTGTTCTGCTTCGGGTCTGTCCATCAACTATTCAAAATCCACAGCTCATTATTGGGGACTTAATGAAGCCGAGCTCTCTTCACTAAAAGACTCCATCCCCTTTTCCTTCTTAGATCTGAGTAAAGGTTTCAGATACCTCGGTTACGAGCTGAAACCTGGATCATCCTCCTCTGAAGATTAGCGCTAGCTTGTGGCTAAATTTGAAAGGAAAATTGGTTTTTGGTGTAACAAGTGGCTATCACTGGGTGGGCATTTTACCCAGGTCAAGTCGGTGCTGGAAAGCCTCTCTGTCTTCTGGATGTCATTAGAGCGGATCCCCAGCAAGATCATAAACATCCTTCATAGGCTCTCTTTCAATTTTCTGTGGAGTGGTCCATCTGGTAAGCACCGATTCCATTTTTGCAGCTGGGATTTATTGTCAAAGACATTAAGGGCAGGGGGTTGGGGACTTAAGAACCTTTCCATCTTCAACACGGCCCTACTGGCAAGCTCATTTTGGAGGGCGCTCTCGCATGACAGCATTTGGCACCGCATTATTATTGACAAATATCTGGGATCCTTGCCTCTTCACACCTAGATATGAAAGCCTTCTCTTCTACAAAAGCAGGCATCTTCTATTTGGAAGGGTCTAATTTCTTCTTCTTTGGTGATCCTTCATTGGCTTCGTTGGAAGCCAGGATCAGGCTCTGATATATTGATTGGCAGGGACAAAATCCTCGGGCTGGAGGAACATTCGATTCTTTCACCAAGTCTGAGATCTCATCTTTACTCCTTTAATTTTTTGTCTTTGGCGCGGGTGAGAATTTTGGCCAGCGCGCTCCCTCTTCCGGATAATCGACTGGGCAGTGGCTATTTGAAATTTAGCAGACAGGATGCCACCAACTGGGACTCCTATACCACTGCTCTTAGAAGTGTCGGTATCTCTCTCAATGATGAGCCAGACTCTTTATTATGGGTTGGAGGAGACATCGCGGGAGTCATCGCTATTAAAAACATTTACACCGCCCTCCTTCATGCGTTGGACTTTGGTGTTGACAGCACTTGGCTCCATCGACTGTGGAAGTGGCCGATTCCACTCAAATGTAAATTTTTCATTTGGCTCTCTGCAAAAGAGAAAGTCCTCACCTGGGAGATGCTCCGGAAGAAAGGCTGGGAAGGCCCTGTGATCTGCTATTTCTGTAACCGCTCCTCAGAAGACATACGTCACATCCTTATCCATTGTGATTTTACGAAGGTTGTTTAGCAACGCTTGCTTATGCATTTTTCACTTAATTTACTTTGGAATGGCTCCACTGTCTCAGATTGTTTCAATGTATGGTCCACAGAAAAATCCGCTCCAGTTTGTTTCGTTGTCTATGCCTGCTAGCAGATTTGGATCAAAGGGAATAAAGTGCTCTTTCACGATCACCCCCCCTTCGTTCTCGCTGTAGTTCACAGAATTTTGGCTTCTTTCTCCTAGCAGTCGTCCACTATTAAAATATTCCCTTTCAAAGCATGTGAGTTAATGCAGGCCGAAGGTTACACTTTAGCATGCTTTGACGGTGTAGCTCAATCAAATGGCTTATGTTGTGGGTCTGGAGACATCTTCAAGTCTCACCCGTCGAGGATCACAAAGTGGTTCATCAATTGTGGAGCGGGAACTAATACAAAAGCTGAACTTATGGGTTTATGGGCATCCCTCACTCTGGCATATTTTTGGTCAATCTATCACTTACAAGTCCTTGGTGACTCGAGAGTTATTATTGACTGGATAAATCTTAAAAGAAAACTTCAATCAGTCAATATCGAGTGTTGGAAACAAAAAAATGAAGGAATTGTCTAGAAACTTCATTAATATTAGCTTCCATCACATTTCTAGAATTCACAATAGAGAGGTTGATGCCCTCTCTAAGAGGGCTCTAAATGAAGTGGTAGGGAGGCTTTCGGTCTACCACTGGGATAGTGGGAAAGAGAGTCCCATCTCCTTTATCAATATCTTTGAATTTTGATGGATGTACTTTTTAGTGGATAGTCGGTAGCCATGCAAGTATTAGCTAGTTTTCTCTTCCTACCTACACTCTTGCTTATTACTTTTCTTGGTTAGTTTCTTCGAAACATTGTTGTTTCTTGTAATGGAACGTTTACCATTGCCCTCTCAATGATCTTGTTGCAGCATATTGTAAAGGAATTTATACCCTATATAAATTTGAGATAATTGTTTCTTGGAAAAAAGTATATGTACATATAATATAAATTAAATTATTATTTATTTTATTTTTTTATTAATATTTTCAAAACAAATATTAAAATTCAAAAAACATAATATAAATTAAATTATTATTTGTTTGTTTTATTGTTTATTAATATTTTCAAAACAAATGATAATATATTTTTAAATTGTGAACACAAAAATAAATTAAAAATTAAAATTTGAAATTTAACATTATATGATATTGAATATATGTAAAATTATTTTAAATTGTGAACATAAAAAAAAATTAAAAAATAACATTTGAAATTTAACAATATATCATATTAAGTATGTGGGCCTAATGGTTAAGAACATGTGTTTCCTCTTAAGAGGTCACAGGTTCAAATCCAGAGGGGGGTAGGGTATGTATACCTTCGTAGACTTTACCAGTCAAATTGTTGGGCAGAGGGTGGTGTGTTGGCCGTGACTTTAAAAATAGATTATTATTATTATTATTATTATATATAATGTAAATTAAATTATTATTTATTTTATTTGTTTATGAATATTTTCAAAAACAAATATTAAAATTCAAAAAACATAATATAAATTAAATTATTTTTTTTATTGGTTTATTATATGATATTAAATATATCTAAAATCATCACCCGAATGGGGTGACAAATGGCAAGTCGGTGGGGGGAGTTAATACCCCAAGCCTCCACCCCCGACGATATTAATTCCCCATAGAATACACCATAGGGGGTATTAATTCAGTGCGCCTGCGGAAGCCCATGGAGGAGCGCTCCAGCCAGGCCACTAGTACTAGAGGCTTGAACCAGTCACGTCAGCCTTCAATGGCGAAGGGAGGGACTTCAATAGCTCTCAACGGCATAAAAAATAACCAAGGTGCCTTTTCCTACTCGATGTTTGCTAACTACCTCCTTGCTATGTGCTTCTCGGCCCTTCTGGCCTCTTCACTTACCTTCAGAGCGGCCTCTGCATTTCCTCAGACCAACATTTCTCTCACTCCCTGATCCCCACCATGCCTCGATATAGAGGCAAGCCAAGGCGTTCCACAAGGAACAAAAATTCCTTCACTCGAGATAATCATCTCAAAACTTCTCAAAGAGCCTTGATAGCTCATTTTAGTCAACTCCGTAGACCCTCCAGCAAAGCTCAATCCACCCTGCTTATTCCAAAAGAGGAAAACCTACCCAACTTGCCCCAGACTCAAGCTTTGCTTCCCCTACGCATCCCCAAACCCCGTCCTCGACCAAGCTCTCTCCTCAGCCATCCCAGCTCACTTCGACTCTCCCCAACACAGTCAAGGAGGAAGCCCTTCCGTCACCCCAGTATTCGGGCACGAAGGTGGAAGAAATTGAACCACCTCCTCAGCTTGGCCTAAGCTGCGGCTCTCAACCCCTCCACCTCCCGAGACTTTCAGCCTCGCTAGTGGGAAGGGGGCTGCATTGTGGAGGAGGAGATCCCCCCAAGTTGGCAGCTATCAAAAGAAGGCGAAGACACAGGCGAGGCTAGAGCTGAAGAAGACAATGGCGGTGCTGAAGACACAGGCGAGGCTGGTGCTGAAAAAGGCAATGAAAGTGCTGAAAACATAGGCAAGATCGTTGAAGAAGGCAATGATGGGGCTGACGATGGCTGACACCACATGTTTCATCTCGCAGCGAAGCACTTGGAGCTTCTCTTTGACATCCGACAGCGGCAGGACGAGTAGGAGTACTGCCAAAGAACCATCCATCAGCATTTAGATCTACTGTTTGAAGCACTCTCAGACACCCCTTCTCAAGCTCATTGACCCACTTGCAAGAAGATGTTCATCCCGACCTTCACCGTCTATGGTTGTCCAGGTTCACCAAAAGCTTGACACGACCTACCCCTGTCTCTGGTTCATGTCAATTCTCATTTGCAGAATGAATAATGATTTTATTTTTACTCTTTTTGACAATTTTGTAACCATCATAGAAATGGCAACTCTGGAAGAAGTCTACCTTAGGCTAGTTATGGAAAAAGTTTGCCTTAGGCTAGCTACGGGGAAAGAATCTCCTGCTAAAGCTTTCAACTTTTGCTCCAATTTTTGTAATTTGAAATATTGCAACTATGGTCATACCACCATTTGGAGCCACCTGTTCTGATTTCCCTTATGTGTTGGAACAGGTGACTGCCAAATGAAACACAAATGTACACACATGCTGATATAATACAAGGATCTATTTTTTTATTTACAAAAAAAATATATATCTAAAATTATTTTAAATTGTGAACATAAAAATAAATTAAAAAATAATATTTGAAATTTAACAATATATGTGTACATCTAATGTAAATTAAATTATTATTTATTTTATTTGTTTATGAATATTTTTAAAAATAAATATTAAAATTCAAAAAACATAATATAAATTAAATTATTTTTTTATTAGTTTATTATATGATATTAATATTTATTTACTTATTTATTAATATTTTTAAAAGAAATGATAATATCATTTTAAATTAAATTATTATTAATTATAATTTCAATTAATTAATTAATCAATTATAATATCAATTAATTATATGATATTAAATATATGTAAAATTATTTTATATATATATTAAATTGTGAATACAAAAATAAATTAAAAAAATAATATTTGAAATTTAACAATATATGTGAACATATAATGTAAATTAAATTATTATTTATTTTATTTGTTTATGAATATTTTTAAAAACAAATATTAAAATTCAAAAAACATAATATAATTTTTTTTTTATTGGTTTATTATATGATATTAAATATATGTACAATTACTTTAAATTGTGAACATAAAAATAAATTAAAAAAATAACATCTCAAATTTAGAAATATATCATATTGAGTATGTGTACATATAATATAAATTAAATTATTATTTATTTTATTTGTTTATAAATATTTTCAAAACAAATATTAAAATTCAAAAAAGGTAATATAAATTAAATTATTATTTATTTTATTTGTTTATAAATATTTTTTAAACAATTATTAAAAATTAAAAACATAATATAAATTAAATTATTATTTATTTTATTAGTTTATTAATATTTTTAAAACAAATGATAATATCATTTTAAATTAAATTATTATTTATTTTATTTGTTTATAAATATTTTCAAAACAAATATTAAAATTCAAAAAACATAATATAAATTAAATTATTATTTATTTTATTGATTTATTAATATTTTTAAAAGAAATGATAATATCATTTTAAATTAAATTATTATTTATTTTATTTGTTTATGAATATTTTCAAAATAAATATTAAAATTCAAAAATAATAATATAATTAAATTATTATTAATTATAATTTTCATTAGTTAATAAACCAATTATAATTTAATTAATAAATCAATTACAATTTAATTATACAATTTCAATTAATTAATAAATCAATTACAAATACATGATTTTTACATGATTTTTATTAAAGAAAATAAAATAAAACAAAAGTGATTATATGAATTTATTAACTAAAACTTTAAAGTTTTTTAATTATATAAGGGATTTACAATAAATAAATCAATTATAAAGTTAAAATCATTATGCATAAAAAAAATCAATTATAAAGTTAAAATCATTATGCATAAAAAAATCAATTATAAAGTTAAAATCATTATGCATATAAAAAAAATTAAAAAAAGTCAAAATCATTATGCTTAAAATATAAATTTATTATAAATATTTAAAAAAAAAAAAATTATACAAGTTCAATTAATTAATAAATACATAATTTTTAATAAAAACTATAAAATAAAAAAGTGATTATATAAATTTATTATATAATTTCAATTAATTAATAAATCAATTACAAATATATAACAAATTAAAAAATATGTGTACATATAATAGAAATTAAATTATTATTTACTTTAGTTTATGAATATTTTCAAAACAAATATTAAAATTTAAAAATTATAATATAAATTAAATTATTATTAATTATAATTTCAATTAATTAATAAACCAATTACAATTTAATTAATAAATCAATTACAATTTAATTATACAATTTCAATTAATTAATAAATTAATTACAAATAAATAATTTTTATTAAAAAAATGAAACAAAATAAAAGTGATTATATAAATTTTAAAGTTTTAATGTTTTGTAATTATATAATTTCAATTAATTAATAAATCAATTATAAATATATAATTTTTTTTAAAGAAAAGTGATTTACAATAAATCAATTATAAAGTGAAAATCATTATGCAAAAAAAAATAAAAAAAAATAATCATTATGTATTAAAAACAAAAATGTGATTATATAAATTTATTAAATAAAATTACAAAAAATAAATATTTTTTATTAAAGAAAATAAAATTTAAAAAGTGATTATATAAATTTATTAAAGAAATTAAAAAAAAATTAATTATATAATTTCAATTAATTAATAAATCAATTATAAATATATAATTTAAAAAATGTTTATGTATTAAAAACAAATGCGATTATATAAATTTATTAAATAAATTATAAAGTTTTAAATTTTTTTAACAATTTCAATTACGACAAATACATATTTTTTTATTAAAGAAAATAAAATTTAAAAAGTGATTATATAAATTTATTAAATAAATTTAAAAAAAAAATTAATTATATAATTTCAATTAATTAATAAATCAATTACAAATATATAATCAATTATAAAGTTAAAATCATTATGCATAAAGGAAATTTTAAAAAAAAGTTAAAATCATTATGCATAAAGGAAATTTAAAAAAAAAAAGGTTAAAATCATTATGCATAAATTTTTATTTTTTTTAGGTTTAAATCATTATGCTTAAATAAAAAAATGATTATATAAATTTATTAAAAAAAATATAAATATTTAAAAAAATTTAATTATACAAGTTCAATTAATTAATAAATCAATTTCAATTTAATTATACAATTTCAATTACAAATACATAATTTTTATTAAAGAAAAAAAAATTAAAAAAATGATTATATAAATTTATTAAATAAATTATAAAGTTTTAAAGTTTTTTAATTATATAATTTTAATTAATTAATAAATTAATTATATATATATATATATATATATATAATGATTTACAATAAATCAATTATAAAGTTGAAATCATTATGCATAAAATAAAAATAAAAGTGATTATATATATTTATTAAATAAATTATAAATTTTTTATGTTTTTTAATTATACAATTTCAATTAATTAATAAATCAATTACAAATAAATGTTTTTAAAGAAAAGTGATTTACATAATATTTTTTAATTATTCAATTTCAATTAATTAATAAATCAATTACAAATAAATGTTTTTAAAGAAAAGTGATTTACATAATATTTTTTAATTATACAATTTCAATTAATTAATAAATCAATTACAAATAATTTTTTTTAAGAAAAATGATTTACAATAAATCAATTATAAAGTTAAAATCATTATGTATAAAAATAAAAATTTTAAAAAAAGATTATATAAATTTATTAAATAAATTATAAATCAATTATACAATTTATTTAATTATACAAATTTCAATTATAAATCAATTTATTTAATTATACAATTTTAATTAATTAATAAATCAATTACAAATAAAAAAATTTACAATCAAATAATTATACAATTGATTTTCAAAATAAATTATTTACAATGCAATTACTTATACAATTAATTTTAAAAATAATATTACAAAGTACATTATATTAAACTCTAAAACATAACAAATAATAAAGAATAGAATACTTATTAACCATAATTACTTATCAATATATTTTATAAATTTGTTATTATTTAACAATCAACTTATAAATTTGTTAATAAATGATTTACAATGCAATTACTTATACAATTAATTTTAAAAATAATATTACAAAGTACATTATATTAAACTCTAAAACATAACAAATAATAAAGAATAGAATACTTATTAACCATAATTACTTGTCAATATATTTAAAAAATTTGTTATTATTTAACAATCAACTTATAAATTTGTTGTTCTTGTTGGTTTTTTTTTTGTTTTGCATGGTTTTTTTGCTGGTTTTGGGGTCTACTGGAAATGTTTGTGATTTTGGGAATGCCATTGCACTTTTTGTATTGCTCTAAGCATCTATGAAATCATGAAAATGTAAAAAATTTATATTTTCATTAATATAATTGAACTAATTTTCTACTAGAAAAAAAACTTATAAATTTGTTATTATTTAGCAATCAACTTATAAATGAAAAAAAACATAAACATAATTAAAAACACATAAACATAATCAAAGGAAAGATTCCTCAAGGATGATAGCTATGGTCATGGCTATCTTTGAAGGCTTTGAGAAGGGAGCAAGCCCGTCTAAAAAACTAATTTTATTAATATAGAATTTTACAATTTCCTAAAAAATGATATAATTTACAAATAAACAAATACAATTATACATATTCATGGATTACTTTAAAGAACAATCTCCCTCTCTTTGGTATTCGTTCTTGGTTGAACATATTAGTATAGGCCCTCATTATTTGTGAATTTGTATAGGCAAATTTGGCCCAGCTTAGTATAGGTATTCGTTATTGGTTAAGCATATTAGTTTTCGTTATTGGTTAAGCATAGGCCTCATTGATTGTGAATTTGTATGGTCAAATTTTGCCCAGCTTTGCCTTTTTAAGTCTTCTGTGTATTTTGAATTTTCTATTACTTTAAAGAGCAATCTGAGCAATCTCCGTCTCTTTGTTTTGTTTTCGTTTCTCGTTTTCTTTGTTTTGTTTTGTTTAGGATATTGGTGTAGCCCCTCTGGATCCGGAATTGTGAACTTGCATAGACAATTTTTGCTAAAATTTGGCTCAGCTTAAATCTGTGAATTTGGATAGGCAATTTTTGCTAAAATTTGGCTAGCTTATTCATGTATTCAAACATTTTTGGTTTTCATAAATACTTATGTTCAAACACTTTTAATTTCAGTGTTAAAAATAAAGAATAAATAGATTAAATTAATAACATTTTTTTTTAAATGAATAAATTAATTAAATTAAATTAAATATTAAATAAATAATATACAAAATAGGCTAGCATTTTTTACATTATTATATAACCTACCACATAAAATACATAACAATAATTAAAAATAATACATCTATAAAATTGTTATATGATCTCCTACATAAAATACATAACAATAATTAAAAAATAATATATCTATAAAATTGTTAAATAATTTAATTTTTTTATCCATACATATATTTTCTACCCTATCTACCCAATGGCATTAATATTCGACTTATTTTGTTTTTGAAATATTTATGGTGTTATATATAGAAATATTAATAGTGTTATATATGGGAGTGTTATATATGAGTGTTTTTTCACCTTTCAAAAAGAAAATATCTTTCAAAAAGAAAATGTCAAAATGTCCCCATAAAAGAAAAGTTCGCCTTACTCTTATTTTCACCTTTTGGAAACAGAAATATTAATGGTATTATATATGGATGTGTTACAGAAATATTAATGGTGTTATATATGGGTGTGTTATATATGAGTGTTTTTTCCCCTTTCAAAAACAAAATGTCTTTCAAAAACAAAATGTCAAAATGACATGTCAAAATGTCCCCATAAAAGGAAAGTTCACCTTACTCTTAGATACAAGCAAGATGATAAAAATATTAAACCCTATCTACCCAATGGCACAAATATTCCAACCATTTTTCACCTTTCAGAAACATAAATATTAATGGTAGCCTTACTCTTAGATGCAAGCAAGATGATAAAAATATTAAACCCTATCTACCCAATGGCACAAATATTCCAACCATTTTTCACCTTTCAGAAACAGAAATATTAATGGTAGCCTTACTCTTAGATGCAAGCAAGATGATAAAAATACTAAACCCTATCTACCCAATGGCACTAATATTCCAACCATTTTTCACCTTTCAGAAATAGAAATATTAATGGTGTTATATATATGAGTGTTATACCTTTCAGAAACAGAAATATTAATGGTGTTCTATATGAGTGTTTTTTTCACCTTTCAAAAACAAAATGTCCCCCATAAAAGGAAAGTTCATCTTACTCTTAGATGCAAGCAAGATGATAAAAATATTAAACCCTATCTACCCAATGGCACTAATATTCCAACCATTTTTCACCTTTCAGAAACAGAAATATTAATGGTGTTATATATGGGAGTGTTATACCTTTCAGAAACAGAAATTTTAATGGTGTTATATATGGGTGTGAAACATAAATATTAATGGTGTTATATATGGGTGTTTTTTTCACCTTTCAAAAACAAAATGTCCCCCATAAAAGGAAATTTAGCCTTACTCTTAGATGCAAGCAAGATGATAAAAATATTAAACCCTATCTACCCAATGGCACTAATATTCCAACCATTTTTCACCTTACAGAAACAGAAATATTAATGGTGCAAGCAAGATGATAAAAATATTAAACCCTATCTACCCAATGGCACTAATATTCCAACCATTTTTCACCTTTCAGAAACAGATATATTAATGGTGTTATATATGGGAGTCTTATACCTTTCAGAAACAAAACTATTAATGGTGTTATATATGGGTGTGAAACAGAAATATTAATGGTGTTATATATGGGTGTTTTTTTCACCTTTCAAAAACAAAATGTCCCCCATAAAAGGAAAGTTCGCTTTACTCTTAGATGCAACCAAGATGATAAAAATATTAAACCCTATTTACCCAATGACACTAATATTCCAACCATTTTTCACCTTTCAAAAACAGAAATATTAATGGTGGAAGCAAGATGATAAAAATATTAAACCCTATCTACCCGATGGCACTAATATTCCAACCATTTTTCACCTTTCAAAAACAGAAATATTAATGGTGCAAGCAAGATGATAAAAATATTAAACCCTATCTACCCAATTGCACTAATATTCCAACCATTTTTCACTTTTCAAAAACAAAATGTCCCCAGTAAAAGGAAAGTTCGCCTTACTCTTAGATGCAAGCAAGATGATAAAAATATTAAACCCTATCTACCCAATGGCACTAATATTCCAACCATTTTTCACCTTTCAGAAATAGAAATATTAATGGTGCAAGCAAGATGATAAAAATATTAAACCCTATCTACCGAGTGGCACTAATATTCCAACCATTTTTCACCTTTCAGAAATAGAAATATTAATGGTATTATATATGGGTGTTTTTTTAACTTTCAAAAACAAAATTTACCCCATATCTACCCAGTGACACTAATATTCCAACCATTTTTCACCTTTCAGAAACAGAAATATTAATGGTGTTATATATAGGTGTTCTTTTAAACTTTCAAGAACAAAATATGCCCCATAAAAGGAAAGTTTGCCTTACTCTTAGAGGCAATCAAGATGATAAAAATATTAATATTTCCAGATTGCGTGTCGTGGACATATTGTTTTTAGCCGACAGTGCTCGACAGTGCTCGATAGAAACAGGTATTATGAGGCTGCATTTAGGGATTTGTGATTCCTGGAACTGCATACCACTCAGACCCAATTAAGAGTAACACTACTACAAATAAAGATCGTCAGAGGGGGCAATGCTCGATAGAAGCAGGTATTATGAGGCTACATTTAGGGATTTGTGATTCCTGGCACGGCATACCACTCAGACCCAATTAAGAATAACACTACTACAAAGAAAGATCACCGGAGGCGGGAGTGCTCCATAGAAACAGGTATTATTAGGCTGCATTTAGGGAATTGTGATTATACCACTCACTCAACCCAATTAAGAATAACACTACTAAAAAGAAATACCACTCATACCCAATTAAGAATAACACTACTAAAAATAAAGATCACCAGAATTAGGAATAACACTACTGCAAAGAAAGATCAACGTAGGCACAAGGAGGCAAAGAAAGATCAGCGTAGGCACCAGGAGGCAAAGAAAGATCACAGGAGGAAACAACCCAGGGATTGTTCCAACAGCTGTGGAGATTGTGCGGCGTCAAGATGGGTTGTCTATTTAACCGACAGAATGTCGGAAATCCAAAAACCCAAAAGTACAGAAATCTAAAAGCCCAGAGGAGGAGGCAGCAGCCGAGGGATTGTTCCAGGGGTAGTGGAACTTGTGCGCCCTCAGAATGGGTTGCCTAATGAATTGGAAAACAGTTCCAAAAGTCTAAACCCTAGCCTTACATCGCGACCTAATAAAATTGAAAACCATGTTTTAGAAAAACCTAAATGGGTATCTCCTCTGATACAATGAAAGTGAAATTGATAACTTATCCAGCAAAATTTCAAACAATGTTTAACAATAAATAGATATCTCAAAGAAAGTAAAAATTAAACACTTACCCGCAATAACGAGATTCCTCCACATGTGTGTTCCACACAAATTTAGGCGCCCAATAATTCTGCATCTGTGTTACATAACAAACCATATCATCCAAAATGCATAGCATGATCACCATGCCATCCTCAAGTTTAAATATCGATTACATAAAATAATAAATACCTTCTCCTTTCATGATGCCCACTGCTGGGTAATTAACCGATTCAATCCTCCATCTCGTCGTAGCTTGTATTATGTTCTTTGCAATATCGGAATCATTCCCTTAAAACCAGAGCCAAAACAGAAAACCAAAAAAATAAATAAAACGAAACCCTAAAAACCAGAGACAAAATAAAAAAACCCAAAAATTAAAACGAAAACACGAAGATACAAAGGAAAAAAGAAAACACAACACTGGTTGAAACAGATATGCATGGCCATGCTGATGAGAAAATGGAAAACAGGTTCACAGAAACATTCAACAAAAATCTGCAAAAATCTGCTCGGCTCGGCTGTAGACTTTCTTCTCCTAACCAATACATCTTACATTTACTTTCCTCTTCTCTATAAAAATACAATGCAATCGTGAATCCAAATTTGATAACGATTACATTTTTGAAATCCGCTTAACGATTACATTTAGATTTACCAAATTTTTGAATCCGCTTACAGGCTGTCATACCTGGTAAGTCCCATTTACCGTACTTTCCCTACCTCTCAGCGGAAGCTGAACCTATAACACTACAACCAGAATTGTTAGTCAATGAGAGCGTGCACGAAACAGAGTTTCGGTAATGAAATCATTTTCTCGCAAGGGTTTCAGCCGTACGGTTAGGCGCCTTTTCGAATGCCATCTGTCAATTGTACATTCCGTCAAATGTTATCTTTCAATTTTGAATTTTTTTTAAATGCACATGTACCCATTAGTGATACAATGAATATATAGTTTATATTCATTATCATGTTTTTCACTTACAATGAATATACAATTTATATTCATTATCATGTTTTTCATTTAGTGATCATATACAAATAAATATTAAATTTATAATAATTGTACAACATTGTAGGTGTATTTATTGACTAGCTAAACTCATAACTAGTAAACAAAAATACTTATAAATCTTGAGAGTTTTAAAAAATCAAATTAAATTAAATTATAACTAATAAAGAATGGTATGGCTACTTAGATCGGGTGTTACGGAGGAGAGTACGCCATGGGGAGTCGTCCCACTCATCTCATCCACTTGGCAGCATCGTACGTAAGTAGACCTGTACGGAGGACATCACATCATCCATCGGTGAGCATGATCGCCAAGCATTTATACCAGCAAGCATTTGATTCGAGGTTCATTCCTTCGCATCGTGTTATGATGTTGTATCCATCCAATGCAGTAATGGTGTCATCTGACACCATTACTGCTACTCATTCTCACTACAAGTCCGCACACTCAGCATTAACCATGGATGAGTCCAGAGTTGGGAGGTTTCATTATGCCTAGTGGCATTGGGTCTACCCTGTTATCGTTCCCTCTGCTCTTTGTTTCCCTCGTCAGAACTGTCACATGTGCCTGCATCCCTTATCTTAGCAATCTCAGTCATCGCCTGCCTTTAGACCACCTCTTCTCATAGCTTACCTTGGTCTTGACCCCCCGTAGTCATACCTTGTGGTGGTCACAGGAAGAGAGGAAGAAGTCATAGAGGGGGAGTCGTAAAACGTCGTACACACTCCATTGGTGCACTTGTTGTTGAGGCTACGAAGCCCACACTCCACCTCACATTCGATTTGAACTAGAACTTGCAAACGTCGACACTAGGGTGCTTGGTCACTTCATCGACCATGTAGCAGTAGACGAGGAAATTGGTCAATGGATACCGGACCATGGCTCATACAGGGAATGTTCCACCCTTTACACCAAGACGATCGACATGTACTGGCTCTTAAAGACAATGATCAGGAAGGTCCTGGTAGAGTGGAACAAAGCCCACGAGGAAATATTCATCCAATTGGATGAAATTCGGATGGAGATTATCGGCCTTGGCAGGAAGATGGATCGATTGCTTAACTCCAACCCCGATGAAGTTGGATCGAACCATGGCCATGCGAATACAGTTGTTGGAGGTCCCCCTGGTTTACCCTCTTAAAAGTCTTTAGTTTTTTGTGTTTTGGTTTTGGTTTTGGTTTTGCCACCTCAAATAGTGCCTCAGCACTTATGATAGTAACAATAGTTCTAGGTGTCAATGGTGCAATATCAATGACAATCTACGACAAATATTATTTTGTAAAGGGCCTACACTTATGCTTTTTTAACTTTTAAACTGTTCTAGAACTCTCCAACTGCTATATTGTGACTAGTCGAATTTCCCCCACAATCTCTAGTTATATTTTATTTCACAATAATAAAAATTGCAAAAAATATAATTTAAAAAATAAATAAATAATAGTATGGCATTTATACTCATTATCATTTTATTGAAATTTTCTGATTATTCCAAATTTCATTTACATTCACAATTTTTTTATAATACAAAATATTTATTATCATTTTATTGAGGTTGTCTAATTATTCTAAATTTCATTTACATTCACAACTTCCTTATAATACAAAATATTTATATATATTTAAGCCATAAAAAAACTTACTCAATAAATAAATAGAATTAAAAAAGCAATGATATAATTTAGTTTTTAATTACTAAAATATAACATTATTTATATCATTAGTTTTTAATTACTAAAATATAACATTATTTATCATATCATTAGAATAGCCTTAAAAATACATTCAACATAAAAAAAAAAAAAAGACATTTAAAATATAATATTATCTATCATATCATTAGAATAGCATTAAAAACACATTCAACATAAAAAATAATTAAAAAAACAGTAAAAGTTGTGATGATGGAATAATTTGGAAAGATCGACTTAGGGAACTAGAATGGAGTATGTTTCAGGTTTACGCCGGGAGGAAGAGACTTGGATAATTCGTAGCAGGGAACATTGGATAAAATGTGGTGATAATAACACCAAATTTTTTCATAAGATGGCTAGTTTCAATAGGAATCAGAAGCATATTTGGGAGGTTAAAAGTAGTAGTGGAGCCCACCTAAAAGATCAGAGGGAAATTAAATCGAAAGTTGTCAACCATTTTAAACTCTTCTTTGAAGCCAATACAGAGCATAACATAAATAATTTAGCTAGGATTGCAAGCCTGTATCCTAGGATGGTTGGTGAGGAGGAAGCGATTTCTCTTTTTAACATGTCACGTTGAAGGAATTAAAGTCAATCCTTTAAAATTTTAAAAAAGAAAAGAGCCCGGGGCCCGACAGGTAATCAGTTGAATTCTTCACTTTTTTCTTTGATCTGGTAGGGGGTGATCTCCTTGAGATGGTGGAGGACTCAAGAAGAAGAGGTCACCTTTGTGGAGGTATAAACTCTACCTTTCTAGCTCTCATCCCAAAGGAAAACAAGTTTGTCTCTTTGGATGATTTCCGACCAATCTCCTTATGTAATCTATGCTACAAGGTGATTTCAAAAGTAATTGCAAATAGGTTAAACCCGATGTTATCAAGCTGTCTCTCTGCTGAACAGCTGGGTTTCCTATAGGGCAGAAAAATACAAGATGCTATAGGAGCAGCCCATGAAAGCCTACACAGCATAAAAAAAAAAAAGACAAAATCTCTGGTGTTGAAACTTGATCTGAAAAAAGCCTATGACAACATAGAATGGGATTATTTAAGAATGACTTTAATCACGGTGGGCTTTGGTGTACAACTAACAAATTGGATCATGTGTTGCATGACTACAGCAAAATTTTCTGTGTTGATCAATGGTGAGGCAACGGAATACTTCAGGAGTGGAAGGGGGCTTCGTCAGGGATGCCCTTTATCACTGTATCTGTTTATCTTAATCATGGAAGGACTCAGTCTGATGCTTAAAAGAAGCATTTCTGAAGGCAAAATTGCAGGTATTAAAGTTTCAAAACTTATCAAGATTGTTCACTTACTTTTTGTGG
>ML800901.1:548951-563910 GCA_009831015.1 Picea engelmannii | reverse complement strand
TAATTGGAAGACAAATTTTGGAAGGCACTTTTGGTATTTTGGTTTAATTGGAAGGAATTTTCTTGAGCTATAGGTGTCATAATCAAGCCCATGATACCTCATTGGAAAGGTATCGAGATGAAGAATTCCTTAGGATACGACTTCAGCAAAAAATAGTTACAAAAAACCATCGAAAATGAAAATAATTGTAGACCATGAATTTGGGAGGAAATTTGACTATGTAAACTTCATATGGTCATATATGCAGCTACAAGAAAGGAAATTAAGCTCAGGATGGCTCATCATAAATATATAAAAGAGTAGAAAAGGATGATGCAACAAGTATTGATAGATTAAGGGAAGAAATTATCAGAAAATGAAGAAAAGAGAGTAGGCCAAAATTTAATAGAAAAATGTGTTATGCATGTTTATGTGATCATATCTGAAGCTACATGAGTCGAAATCAGACTTGCAAGAGCTATCTGAAAGGATGAGATAGAGTAGAATAAGATGGGATGATCTTATTCAACAGGATAACACCAGAAACACCCAGAATAACTCAAGGAACAGAAGACGATGCCAATGGGAAAAGTTAATAATATTTTTTAATGAATATCATTTGTAAATTTCCTTAGGGTGAAAATAACCACCCATGATTCTCTTCAAATTCTTTTTGTAACTATCTCATGTTCATTTTCAAAAAATTTAAAAGAAATTCAAAATGTAAAATGGCAAATCAAAGTGAAAAGTCATAAGAGTTGAAGAGTCTCTCATGTCTTATAAAAGAGGACTCGCTATATGTAATAGGGGACTTTTTCCCATTGTATATACTGACAATACTCTTATTTATGTATATATGAAGAGAAGAAGGCATTTTTGAAGTCTCAATTGTTTGCAAATACTTCTGGGACTACTCTACAGTTGTGTTTGTTGTTTTAGTTTTCTGGGTGCTAATCATATGGACTATTTCTATGCTTAGTATTTAGAATTCTTACGTTGTTGTGATTTATAATGAATATAGGGATCATATTATAGATATCCTCTTCAACTATTTGAGATGATGTCTGAAATATTATTGTCTTAACACAATTTTGTTTCCATAAACTATTTTTGTTGTCAAAATATCATTATAAATTGTGCTCATCTATTAGTTTTTCTCCCACGAGATATGTTACACTTAGTTAGGTTAGATTAGTTTTCTTTCAGTTTAAATTATATTTATAATTAATTAGAACTCTTTTAGGGACAATTGGTTGTCTTTCCCCTTTTTCTTCCAAACAATAGGTTACACTTATCCTGCGAAATTCCAAACAATGTTTAATAACTAAATGGGTATCTTGTCTGATACAAAGAATGTAAAAATTCAACACTTACCCGCAATAATGAGATTCCTCCACATGTGTGTTCCGCACAAATTTATGTGCCCTTTTATCGCACAGTTTGTAGATGCAAGAAAGGCTAAAGAATGGTAGGCCAAACTGGAGAAACATGAACCTTCCCCACCCAATGTCACCACAATGGGGAGGCTCTTTCTATTTAGGGAGGCTAGGCCCATGGGAGACGTCCCCAGTAACCTGGGGTTTTGAAAGGGCAAAGGCTAACAACACAAAGATGAAGTTCCCTTTCACATATTACCACCAATAAGATAGTCCCGACTAAACATCCAATAATAGAGTATAACCAAAGAAAAGAAAAGCACCTTCTTGAGACAATACAACAAGGGAATTGATATTGGAATCTTGGTTAATACTTCATAAACATTAAAGACTAATTGATATTCAATTAAGTAATTTAAAGGTAAATGTTGATGAAGTCAATGTTTAAAAAAATGGCAATGGCAATAATGTCACTTCACCAATAAATACTTGAATGATACAGCATCCAATGTAACAAACAACTTCTTAACTCAATTAATGCCTTTAACTACCATTCAATTTCTTATAAAATGAAACGTTGCCGCATCAAGATGAAATAACTAAGGGTGACGTCATCATTCCAGGGTTAGTAGGTTAGGGTTAGTGTAGTTAGGGTTTCAGTTCAAAAGAGGTTTGAGAGTGTTTGGATCCAATTCTACTTCAACACTAGAGGTCCTAGTTCAGTGCCTTAGGGTTAATGGAGTCATAGGTGAAGAATGCAAAAGTTGAAGGAGATGAGATTTTAGAGGACTAGAGGGATACTTTTTGAAGTGTTGCTAAAGCATGGCTCCAAAATCATAACCCTATGGGAGAGAGGTTCACTCTGGTGTTGCTAAAGCAAGGCCTCGTGCTCTCTCCTCCTTCCCGGCACACAACTAGCTCAATGAAAAGCAAAGTCAAGACAAGAGGGTTTAAAGAGGGAGAGTGTTGCTAAGGTAAGGCTCTTTCATCAAACCCTAAAAGAAAACGGACCTAGGTGTAGATAACCTAGGCCTGGGATGTCCTCTTCCTCTTGAAGTCAAAAGGTATGGTTAGCTTAAGGGAAGAAAAAAAAGGAGTGTAGCTATGGCTAGGCTCTCATCTTCTTATTTAATGGCTAAAAGTTTTTCTATCAAGGGACATGAGACAACGACCTACTTGTGTGTTTGTCCCCTAGGGTTTTTATTCAACAATTTTTATAAATAGATGAAAGAAATTAAACTATAACCATTCAATCAAGATTTTTTGCAGAAAAATACTTACAAATCATCAAGAAAATAATCATGCAAACCCTAGTTGTAACACCTTCCTTCAAGAAAAACACCATAGAATGCCAAAAATGTCTTCCTTCAACAAGTGTGCCTTCCTCAAATCAGCCAATAACCCAAATGGGGCGCAAATTTCAGACCTCACCAAGTGGTGAGTGAAAGATGATGATAAAATGAGAGTCAAAACCCTCAATTTATAGTGTATCAATGACCTAATTTAACTTTTAGGTCTTAAAAAGGCTGACAAGGCCAAAATACCAAAATAATATTTTTTTGCATTAAATGTTCATTTAAAAAACCCTAATTGAGAAAAAGGTGAGACATCGCCCCTTTTAAGGGAGACGTTATCCCCTTTTAGGGCAAATGCAGCAAGAAAGAGTAAAATGTTAGCCCTCTTTGGGCCTCTCCATCATGCCACATGTTCCAACTGCCCTGTCAAACTACCACATGCTCAAGATGACGTCATGAGCCCATAGGTGACGTCCTGGTCCATCCAAGGAAAATGTTTCCCTGTAAGTGGGTCAATCCCCCTAGGTTGGGCTCTGCCAAAGTGTCTCTGATGAAATGTCCTCTTCTTCTCCGGTGCAAAACCCTGATCAAACAACGTCCTGTCTCTGCCCCCTGATGGAGTCTTAGCAAACATCTAGTGGGCTCTTCAACCCCATGGAGGTCTGAACTGATCATCTCCCCATGTGTACCGGTCCAAATGGTACCTGTCTGTCAGGCATGGTCCTGCACATCAAAAGCTACGCCCTCCATGGGCTCATTAGTCACAGGGATCATAGAAATGCCAATCACATTCCATCATCAATATTATTAAACATATGCATAAAACCCCTAATCTATCTGTCAGTATCTCAAAGACATTACAAAAACTTGCAATGCAAGATTGGAGAAAACGACAAGACGTCCTATTGGGCTAGTATCCATAAGAAAAGGAAAGTTTCCAGGAGGATTTTATCCAAGCCATGTAAGTGAGGTGATGTGGCTAGGGGATGTCCAGACATGTGGGTGAAGTGAGAGCCAAGGATGCATAAGGGTGCCTTTGTAGAAGGTGAGTTGTACCTGTCATGGATGCATATTTTTCCAAGCTCGTTCTTGCCTTTATTCTTTTTTAGCTTTATTCTTTTATTTGTTTTTTCTTCTTCTTTTTCTTTTTACTCAAGAGCTAACCAGAGGACACTGCCTTGGCATGGTGACCAGAGCTGGCAGTGTTACCCACAAGTAATTTCACATAGATGAGAAGGTTGGCTCATGATGAGACCCCCTTTCCCTTGGACGTGCAACCAAAGGTCACTACCTTGGTGTGGTAACCAGATGGTGGCAATGTCATATTGCTAGATACCCATGAACCTAATAGGTTGGCTCGTGATGAGAACCCCTATCCTTTGACTAGGTCTTGTTTGTTATTTTCCGGGTCCCTCTTGTTTCTTGCTGAGAGGCCTTTTATTGCCTTCTTGGGGATCGTTGGGCGAAGCATCTCGAGGTTTCATTTTTAGTCTTTTATCTTTTACCAGTTTCTTTTACCTTCTGGGCCTTTAGCCCCTTCTTCCAACGAGATAAGGTGAAATCCTACAAATAGGTCAACCCAATGCTCGGACAAGGGGAATGGGATAAATGAGCGGGAGATAAGATGAAACGGTGGTGCTATGATGGGAGCAGACGATGGATTTTCAGAAATCCCCCCCAGTGGCAAACCAAGACCTATGGGCACAGGATTGCTAGGGCACCCTGTCAATTTCCCCAAGCATGGTCAAGTGGGCTAATGTAAGATCCAAGCAGTTGTTAGAGATAAAAGGAATCAAATGCATATATTTAAAGGTTTCAATGATCAAAAGTGACACATACCATGATACCTGGACCAATTACCTCATGGAGCAAGAACGTCTTCTGATACAAGACCAAGCCGATGGTGATGGACGTTGTTGATACTAACAAGACAAAGCTGATGGAAGAAGAAAAACATGGGCCCTCCAGGGCCATGCTCAGGTCAATCATGCTCTCGGTACTCCATGTCTAAGACCTGTGGGCCTCAAGACATGATCTCCTAGTTATCCCTAAAAGTCGGGGATAACATCTGGCTCCAACTCAGGGACATGTGCTCACCATAGAGTGCATGAGAACCTCAATATCTCTGGCATAACCTACAGACCTACTCAATCTCGATATGGACATCAGTAAAAAAAATGGGGTGGTAATTCCACCACAACATACATACAGATACAGAAATAAAGAAATCATAAATGTGAATATAAAGTGAAGTACTTACCTGTTGGTCGGATGTTGGTGGAGTCAAAAAACCAGTGAATCCAATCCAGCAACGTCCCACGGTACCTTCCTTTGTGCTTCGTCATAAACCAAAATAGTGATAAGTCAAGCACAAAAATAACATGGGTTAGAATTGTATCAGATCATTGGGAATCACAAAGTCTAACTCATGGAGGCGGGTGGGAGGGATAAAATCATGCCAAGTCCATCTCTGAGGAAAGTATTCCATCCACTTCAAGAAAGGGTCATGAAAAATGCAAGGTTCCGAAAACTGACTCAAAGGGCCTGCCAACTGGCTACCTAGGACATCCTCACGCTCTGAAGTCAAGGAAGGGATCGACAAAGATCTAGTAGACGACTCGCAAGCTATCAAGGGAAAGTTGAAAAATTGGGATAACTGAATCAAACTTGCAGTACCCAACCAACCCTTTGAGTCTAGGGTTTTCCTAAGAGGAAACTCAACATTAAAAATATACTTCCCAACTACACCTTTAATGGAAAATCACGGTAAAGTAATAACAGGTAGTTGGAGAAAAAGGTCATGCGAATCCTTCTTTAGGCAAACAATGTTTTTACTCCTATCAAAATCCGAGCATAGTGGTTGTTGATAGTCATCTTCATAGGGTAAATCTAAGTGCTCGGAGGAGTACTCATCAAAGGCCTCAAGGTAAGACCAAAAATCATCAGGCAAATACTGCACTCGATCAACCTTGGGTGTTTGTGGAGAGCCAGTAAAAATCTCATCTCCCTGTTGCCACTGGTCAAGAGCTTGTTGTGATAATTCCAAAGGAAACACTCGGAGCTGACTCTTTATGTCATAGATCGGATCCATATCATAAATAACTGCATCCCACCTACGTCTCCCAACATGTATGAACTCGTCAAAATCAGCTATGTCAGTATCAGTATCATAACATGGAGGAGTCAAAACATCCAATACTTCTCTACTCTCTATGTCATAAGGTAAAGAATCATTAAAAAAATGGAACGGGGGAATAATTTACCTTGCTTAATCCTTCCTATGCAAGAGCTGCAAGTATTTGGATAGCTTCATCAAGTGGAAGATCTGCCTCTACATATTTAGTCTTGAGATATAGGGGATCTATCTTGTCCAAGTGTTCCATTTCTTCTTCACTCTTTGAGTCATAGAACAAGGTATCATCAAAAAAATGGAAAGGAAAATGACTTACCTCATTCTCCTCATCTCGTCTAGGAGGGATAGGATCTTGGAGAGCTTCATCAGACTAAGGAGTGGTTACTGGAGCTTCATCCTCATAATTCACATCTCTAGTTATATGTTTGTTGCATTCTATTGGATTATGGGAGAGGTATTTCTCCTCTTCAAGGGGTTGATAATGGTCTTCATAAACCTCATATTTTATATCATAGGATTCTTGATATTGATCATGATATGCTTTCTTGAGATCTTCTACAATATCAGTGGTGAATCCTTTGTGGTCTAAGGCTACCATGAGGTTTTTAAGGACATGTTCATACGTTTGGCAATGTGTCTTAGTAAGGTCTATAAACCTATTGATGAGGTGTATGAAAGATGATATACCCCTGTCCTTGCAACAACTCTTAAAACGATATTGTAAGTAGGATGGAAGAGTGAGTAAGAACAATTTTATAAGAGCATTCTCTCCTCCCAACTTTTTCTCGCTCAAATACTCCAAAACATTTATGATGTGAGGCGTTGGGAGGCCCAAAAACATTGGAGAGTTGTTTATCCATTTTGTATCAAAGTGATTTGGGTATCCTTGAAAACTTCTGAAATCAATACTCGGATACATTTGTTCCTAGTGTGCCATGATCCCATAACTTGGAAATATCACAGAAAGTAAGGTGGCACACTGAGAAATATTAGTGGAGACGCCAGACAAATTGCCTGAAACTATCAAAGGATAAGGGAGAACACCCTAGTGGAGTCACCATGTAAGCTTGTAAGATAAGGCTCTGAGGCAAGGCTTACCAAAAAGGTTTGTCATTTTGAGGAGAATTGACTCTGTGTTCCCTAACAACGGTGCCAAAATGTTATCGCATAGTTTGTAGATGCAAGAAAGGCTAAATAATGGTAGGTCAAAATGGAGAAACAGGAACCTTCTGCACCCAATGTCACCACAATGGGGAGGCTCTTTCTATTTAGGGAGGCTAGGCCCAGGGGAGACGTCCCCGGTAACCTGGGGTTTTGAAAGGGAAAAGGATAACAACACAAAGATGAAGTTCCCTTTCACAGATTACTGCCAATCAGATAGTCCCGGCTAAACAACCAATAATAGAGTATAACCAAAGAAAAGAAAAACACCTGCTTGAGACAATACAACAAGGGAACTAATACATGCAATCTTGATTAATACTTCATATACATTAAAGACTAACTGATATTCAATTAAGCAATTTAGAGGTAAATGTTGACGAAGTCAATGTTTACAAAAATAGAAATGGCAATAATGTCACTTCACCAATAAATACTTGAATGATACAACATCCAATGTAACAAACAACTTCTTAACTCAATTAATGCCTTTAACTACCATTCAATTTCTTATAAAATGAAGCGTTGTTGCATCAAGATGAAATAACCAAGGATGACGTCAGTATTCCAGGGTTAGTGTAGTTAGGGTTTCAGCTCAAAAGAGGTTTGAGAGTGTTTGGATCCAATTCTACTTCAACGTTGGAGATCCTAGATCAGCGCCTTAGGGTTAATGGAGTCATAGGTGAAGAACGCAAAAGTTTAAGGAGATGAAATTTTAAAGGACTAGAGGGATAAGTTTTGAAGTACTGCTAAAGAAGGGCTCCAAAATCATAACCCTAGGGGAGAGAGGCTCACTCTGGTTTTGCTAAAGCAAGGCCTCGTGATCTCTCCTCCTTCTCGACAAACAACTAGCTCAATGAAAAGCAAAGTCAAGACAAGAGGGTTTAAAGAGGGAGAGTGTTGCTAAGGCAAGGCTCTTTCATCAAACCCTAAAAGAAAATTACCCTAGGTGTAGATAACCTAGGCCTGGGACGTCCTCTTCCTCTTGAAGTCAAAAGGTACGACTAGCTTAAGGGAAGAAGAAAAATGAGTGTAGTTATGGCTAGGCTCTCTTCTTCTTCTTCAATGGATAAAAGTTTTTCTATCAGGGGACATGAGACAACGACCTACTTGTGTGTTTGTCCCCTAGGGTTTTGATTTAGAAATATTTATAAATAGATGCAAGAAATTAAACTACAACCATTCAATCAAGAAGTTTTGCAGAAACAATACTTATGAATCATCAAGAAAATAATCATGCAAACCCTAGTTGTAACACCTTCCTTCGAGAAAAACACCATAGAATGCCAAAAATATCTTCCTTCAACAAGTGCGCCTTCCTCAAATCATCCAATAACCCAAATGGGGTGCAAATTTCAAACCTCACCAAGTGGTGAGTGAAAGATGATGACAAAATGAGAGTCAAAACCCTCAATATATAGTGTATCAATGACCTAATTTATTTTTTTGGTCATAAAAAGGCCGATAAGGCCAAAATACCAAAATAATATTGTTTTGCATTAAATGTTCATTTAAAAAACCCTGATTGAGCAAAAGGTGAGACGTCACCCCTTCTAAGGGAGACGCTAGTCCCTTTTAGGTCAAATGCAACAATAAAGAGAAAAACGTTAGCCCTCTTTGGGCCTCTCCATCATGCCACATGTGCCAACTGCCCTGTCAAACTGCCACACGCTCAAGATGACATCATGAGCCCATAGGTGACGTCCTGGGCCATCCAAGGCAAATGTTTCACTGGAAGTGGGTCAATCCCCCTAGGCCAGGCTTTGCCAAAGTGCCTCTGATGAAACGTCCTCTTCTTCTTCGATACAAAACCCTGATCAAACAACGTCCTGTCTCTGCCCCCTGATGGGGTCTCAACATCCATCTGGTGGGCTCTTCAACCCCATGGAGGTCTGAACTAATCATCTCCCCATGTGTACAGGTCCAAATGGTACTTGTTCATCGGGCATGGTCCTGCACATCAAAAGTTATGCCCTCCATGGGCTCATTAGTCATAGGGATCATAGCAATGCCAATCACATTTCATCGTCAATATTATTAAACATATGCATAAAACCCCTAATATATTTGTCAGTAGCTCAAAGACATTACAAAAACCTACAATACAAGATTGGAGAAAAAGACAAGACGTCCTATTGGGCTAGTATTCCCAAGAAAAGGAAAGTTTCCAGGAGGATTTTATCCAAGCCATGTAAGTGAGATGATGTGGCTAGGGGATGTCCAGACATGTGGGTGAAGTGAGAGCCAAGGATGCATAATGTTATCTATGGGTTCCTTTGTATAAGGCGAGTTGTACCTGTCATGGATGCATATTTTTCCATGCCCGTTCTTGCCTTTATTCTTTTATTTGTTTTTTCTTCTTCTTTTTCTTTTTACTCAAGAGCTAACCAGAGGACATTGCCTTGGCATGGTGACTAGAGCTAACAGTGTTACCCATAAGTACTTTCACAGAGATGAGAAGGTTGGATCGTGATGAGACCCCCTTTCCCTTAGTCGTGCAACCAAAGGTCACTACCTTGGCGTGGTAACCAGATGGTGGCAATGTCATACTGTTAGATACCCATGAACCTAATAGGCTGGCTCGTGATGAGACCCCCTATCCTCTGACTAGGTCTTGTTTGTTATTTTCTGGGTCCCTCTTGTTTCTTGCTGAGAGACCTTTTATTGCCTTCTCGGGGATCCCTGGGCGAAGCACCTCGAGGTTTCATTTTTAGGATTTTATCTTTTACCAGCTGCTTTTACCTTCTGGGCCTTTAGCCCCTTGTTCCCACAAGATAAGGTGCAATCCTACAAATAGGTCAATCCAATGCCCATACAAGGGGATTGGGATAAACGAGCACGAGATAAGATGAAACGGTGGTGCTATGATGGGAGCGGACGATGGCTTTTCAGAAATCCCCCCAGTGGAAAACCAAGACCTATGGACACAGGCTTGCTAGGGCACCCTGTCAATTTCCCCAAGCATGGTCAAGTGGGATAATGTAAGATCCAAGCAATTGTTAGAGATAAAAGGAATCAGATGCATATATTTAAAGGTTTCAATGATCAAAAGTGACACATACCATGATACCTGGACCAATTATGTCATGGAGCAAGAACCTCTTCTAATACAAGACCAAGACTGGTGATGGATGTTGTTGTTGCTGACAAGACAAAGCTGATGGAAGAAGAAAAACATGGGCCCTCCAGGGCCATGCTCAGGTCAATCCTGCTCTCGGTACTCCATGTCTAGGACCTGTGGACCTCGAGACATGATCTCCTAGTTATCCCTAAAAATTGGGGATAACATGCCCGATAACTCTCATACTTGTTCCGCAATAACAAGATTCCTCCACATTTGTGTGTTCCACACAAATTTTTGCACCCAATAAATCTGCATTTGTGTTCCATAAAAAAGAAGATAATCCAAAATGCATAGCATGATCACCATGCCATCCTCAAGTTTAAATATCAAATAGATAAAATAATAAATACCTTCTCCTTTCATGATGCCCACTGTTGGGTAATTAATCGATTGAATCCTCCATCTTATCGTAGCTTGTATTTTGTTCTTTGCAATATCAGAATCATTCCCTTAAAAACCAAAGCCAAAACAAAAAATCAAAAAAATAAAGAAAACGAAACCCTAAAAATCAGAGACCAAATAAAAAACCCCAAAAAGAAAACGAAAACACGAAGGTACAAAGGAAAAAATAAAACACAACACTGGTTGAAATAGATATGCATGGCCATGCTGATGAGAAAATGGAAAACAGGTTCACAGAAACATTCAACAAAAATCTGCAAAAAACTGATCGGCTCTTCTTCCAACTAATACATATGTAGACTTTCTTCTCCCAACTAATACATCTTACATTTACTTTCTTGTTCTATATATCAAATACAATGCAATAGTGGTTCCAAATTTGATAGCGATTACATTTAGATTTACTAAAATTTTAAAATCCGCTTAACAATACGTTTAGATTTAGCATTTGTTTTTTAAATTTAGAGTCTTCTTACAGGCTGGTATAGCATACCTGGTAAGTCGCATTTACTCAATCAATGTCAATGTCAATGTCGTAGAGGAACCAAACTTTGCCCCACCTCTGAGCAGAACGCGGACCTCTAACACGACATCCATAATGGTTAGTTAGGTGCATTTTCCAATGACATTGTATCGTTTGCACGCCATCCAATATTACCCTTCAATTTTGAATTTTTTTATAAATGGTTGGAATACCTGGTAAGCCGCCTTTACTATAATAGAGGAACTGGACTTGCCCCACCTCTGAGCGGAACACCGACCTTTGACACCATACACATTCTCCAATGCCATTTGTTGACTAAATGTATCGTTGGCACGTCGTTACCCTTCAATTTTGAATTTTTTTATAAATGCACCTATACCTATTAGTGATACAATGAATATACAATTTATATTCATTTATTTATTTATTAATTTATATTCATTATCATCTTTAGTGATATAATGAATATATCATTTATATTCATATATCTATTGACTAGTTTAACTCATAACTACCAAAAACATATAAATCTACATGAGAAGTTTTAAAAATCAATTCAAATTAAATTTTAAATTATATAATTAGGTAAATTACTGTTTTCAGATTTCTGTGGTGAGGGATTTCAAATTCATTTGCCGGAGAATCCACAGTTGGTGTCATTTTGTCATCCGTTTCGAATCCAGATCAGGATTCATCATGAGGACTAATCGTCAATTTAGAGAGTTGGCTGATCTTCGTTATTAATAGTGTATATGCACGACAGTCAATAGGATAACTAGGTAGGCTAAATGTAACCCTAATTCGAAGCTAATTAAAACAATTAATTATTAATAAGTTTTAAACGTAAGTTTGAATAGTGAGTAATATAAATAATTAAGGTTTATTAATAAATGTAAATAATTTAAAAATTTTAGAGTTTAGAAGGAGTTTAGTTATATTAATGTACTAATAGTATTTTGTTTTATATATTAATTTTTTTTATTAGAACTTAGAGAATTAATAAATCAAGATGATTTCTAAGGTTTTTAGGTTTTTAGAATTGGTAGTCTATCTTGATTAGTGATAATTTACTAATATACCATGAGTGATTATCTCTAAATAGGTATAACGTTCTAGGGTTTTGTAGTATTTGTTTTGTAGTGTTTTTATTTAAAACCTAAATCTAAAGATAAATGGTAATAATAATTAATGTAACATAAGTGAAAAGTATATAGGTCTAGGGTTTCTAATGGTTTGTTTTTTAAAAATAAATTAAATCTAGGGTTAGCTTTGGATTAAATTTAATCTTATTGTATTAATTGTTTAATCTTTATAACTGAATGTATAATTCTATTAGATATTATAGGGGTTGATTTATGGTTAAAGTTTTTTTAATTTATAGGGGTTGATTTATGGTTAAAGTTTATTAAGTGTTTTAGGAAGTAATGCATATAAAGTGTCAAAGGATATAGGTCTAGGGTTTCTAATGGTTTGTTTTTTAAAAAGTTTTAAATTGTTAAGTAAATTAAATCTAGAGTTAGCTTTGAATTAAATTTAATCTTATTGTATTAATTGTTTAATCTTTATAACTGAAAGTATATTTTATTAGATATTATAGGGGTTGATTTATGGTTAAAGTTTTTTAAGTGTTTTAGGAAGTAATGCATATAAAGTGTCAAAGGATTAGGGTATATATAGATAAGGTTTAATTAATAATAAATATATTACTTAATTTTTTTAATAAGAATAATGTGGTAGGGTTATTAGGACTTTTACAACTAGTTACCGACTCCAAAGGTAGAACGAAAACAAGTAAGGAAAAGGAGGAGGAAGGTGTAAAACCTAATTTGGTCTGATAGGGTCTTTAAGTTGGTTGATTAATGGGTGCCAAAAGGTGCTTACTTCTAGGCCGCCGTCCCTATTTATATTGTTAGGGTTTCTAATGGTTTGTTTTTTAAAAAGTTTTAAATTGTTAAGTAAATTAAATCTAGGGTTAGCTTAGGTAAATTATTTATCATTTTATTAGGTGTTGTCTAATTATTCTACTTTCTAGTCCTTTTTGCGTGAGGACATAAAGCTAGATGAAATTTCAATTTTTCTTTATTTAAATTGTAATTTTGAATACATAAATGGATTCAACATGTTGAAAAACTCTTACAACACTTAGATTAGGGCACCTAGAAAAGTTAAGCACAAAATATCCCCAAAGAAGAACCTAAACCAGAACATTTTTATTTACTTCGCCATATAACATAAAGAAACATTAAATTCACAATCCTTTTATGCCATTTTAGGTGTTTTTTTGCACAAATTAAATTTATAATTTATGTTCATATATGTGTGTGTGTGTGTGTGTGTGTGTGAATTTTTATTTAGTTTCACTAGTCTGAAATTCTATGCCATCACAATTTTACCATATTTTATAATCTTTTAAGTATAATCATTTTCATCTACATTCACAACTTCTTTATCAACACAAAATATTTATGATGATGATGATGGTTAATGTATAAGACCTTAATAAGGTAAGAGATTACTTCAATTTATTTAAAATTGTATTTTTATGCTTAAAAAGGATTGAGAGAAGCTTTCCAAGATTGTCATAGTTTTGATGACTCAGAAGGTTAGGAAGTTTAGTAATGTGGAAGATATTTTTAAATTGGGATATAGATAGAGCCATCCAAGAAGAAGTGTTTTTCATCCTCTATCAACTGTGTCACAAAGGTGGTTGATTCTCTCATCCCATGATGTTTTAGGAGTTATCCAACACCCACTTTCACTAGTGAGAATTTATTTTTATATATACGTATATGATAAAAAAAATTGCTTAGTAAATAAGATAAGAAAAACAATGATATAATTTAATTTTTAATTACTAATATATAACATCATCTATCATATCATATCATTAGAATAGCATTAAAAACACATACAACAAATGTAATTACAAAATAAAAAATAAAAATAAAAAGTAAAAGCGGGGAAAGATCGATTTTGTTAGATTTTTAAATAAAATCTAATCAATGAATGAATTAACTTTATTATAAAATGTAAATGATTGATTAAGATTTATCATAACAAATATATTAAAATATAAATCAATATATGTTTAATATTAAAATATTAAACACATTTTTTTATAAAAAATTGATTAACTTTGATTTTTTCAAATAATTTAATTTTTTTAATTGTTAAATTATTGTTTTAATATTTTATTTTAAAAAGTTATAATTCAAGGATTTAAGTTATGTGATAAAAATTTAAGAGTTCATACACATACCCTACTTTGATCTAGATTTGAACATATGATTTCCTAGAAGGAAACACATGATCTTAACCATTAGACCCACAGATGTTGTATGCAACAAAACTCTTGGATTTATGCCACATGAACCAACTCTCTTTGCACCTATTTGAACTAGTGGTTTATGCGGAAAAACTCCTCATTGCGGAGTAGAGGAGGGAATTTTATTTGTGGCTATTAAAACTATGTGGTTATATACTTCTATCTACAAGTGTTAGAACTCATGATTTCAGTTCCAATAGATTCGAGGAAAAAACCATCATGGAATAGAATAAGGTTTTTGGTGTTTTGGTGCACACGAGAGATCCATTATGGGCCAAGGATTATGTAGTGAAAAAAATTAGCCATTTACATTGGGTTTTATTGATTTGTCTCATTGGATCCTCAAGAACCCTAATACTCCATTGTCTTAGAACTACAAGTATCTCTTTGTTTGGGTTTAAGCAACAAGCCACAACATTAAACTGAGATTTGGATTGAGTAATACCATGGAATGAATTATCCATGTGAAGTGCAAATTTTTCTTCTCCATCTCTTATTAAATTTATTTTCACTCTATTTTCAGTATGAACAATTCACTGCATTTACCAAACCTCTCAAGGGGAAACCTAGCAAAGTAACCAAAGAGAGTCTTTGCAAATATATAGAATCATTAGATAAATGTAGAGAAGAGAGATAAGTCAAAATTCAAATAGAGTTAGAGGTAATGCTTCATAATAAAT
>ML800901.1:484775-520058 GCA_009831015.1 Picea engelmannii | reverse complement strand
TTTTTATGTTTCACTATATCCAAAGAATGTGCCCTTCTTTCTTGAAGGTTCCAAATTCTTCCTTTTGTCCTTGGGAACATGGATATAGATAGGAAAACCAAAGATCCTTAAGTGTTCCACACTTGGCTTCTTTCTAGAGAAGGATTCTTCTAGAGTCATGTTCTTCAATATAAAATGACTTCTATTCTGAATATATATGGCTATCATAGCTGCTTCTCCCCATAGAAACATGGATAGATTCTAGTAATTGATCATTGCCTTAACAGATTATTCAATGGATCAGTTCTTTTTTTCTGCCACACCATTCTGTTGAGGATTATGCGGGACAATTACCTCTTTCCTAATCCTGTCTGCTTTACAAAAGGAAACGAGCTCCTTGGATTCTCCTCCATTATCATATATTAGTTTCTTGATATTCTTATCTGTTAAGTTTTCCAGTTTAGCTTTGAATTCTTGGAACATGCCAAATACTTCATCTTTCATCTTTAATAGATACATCCAGGTATTTCTTGAGAAGTCATCTATGAATGTCACATAGTAAAGAGATCCTCCTAGAGACTTCATTGTCTTATGACCACATATATTTGAGTGTATCAGATCCAAGATCTCCTTGGATCTATTCTCATTGTTTGGGAATGGATTCTTAATATACTTCTCAAGTGCACATCCTCTGCAAACACCTTCGTGCACTGATTGTAGTTCTTGTATGCCTACAACCATATTCTTTAGAGATGGAAATTCTTGATATGAAGGTGAGAATACCTTATATTCCATAACTCACTAGGATTGATTTCATCATGTACATGATCATGAGAAATATGACCTAGGAGTTTATACAATCTTCCTTCATGAATCCCAATGACTCTAGCATCTTCTATTTTTGAATCTTTAGACCATACAAGAACTTTTCCATGGACAAAGTCTATTCTATATCCTTTGTCTTCCAAGAAAGAAATAGATTATAAATTCTTTTTTAGACCGGGAACATATAAAACGTTGATAAGATGAGCATTGTTACATGATTCCATTTTGATAGAAATTTTTCCAATTCCCTTAACTGCATAAGAGTTTTTGTCTCCAAGTTCCACTTTATGAGATGTTTCCTTTTCCTTCATGCTTGAGAGATTTTCACGATTGCCTATCATACGTCTTGAAGCTCCAATATCGATCAGCCGCATATCATCTTCAAAACATCCTACAAGAGCTGAGTAGTAGAATAAATATGCTTCTTCATGCTTGGCTTTCTTTGAAGGTTACTCAGCATTGGCAGCTGACACATGATGTCTTTCCTTTCTCTTCTTTGCTAGTTTAGGACAATGCTTTTTGTAGTGCCCATATTCATGGCATCCAAAACATTGTACCTTTGACATATCTCTCTTATGATTGAATTTCTTTCTTGAGTCAAATCTTTTCTTACCTCCATGTCTCTTGAACTTTGTTGCATAGGCATGAGCATCCTCTTCCTTTTGAGATCTTACCTTTGATTTTATCCTTGCCTCTTCTTGTGTGCAACAGTCCCAAATTTCTTCCAGCGTTGGAAACTCCTTTCTCAAATTCTTTATCGTTTTATTGGAAGTTGTCTAATTATTCTACCTTCTTATCCTTTTTGTGTGGCGACATAAAGCTAGATAGAATCTCAATTTTTTCGTTATTTAAATTGCATTTTGGAATACATAAATGAATTCAACATGTTGAAAAACCCTAGGGAACTTATATTACACAGATTTAGCCACTCAAATATGTGGATCCAACAAGTTCTAGCAGGATTTCAGAAAAATCTAAGCAGAAAATATCCCCAAAAAATAACCTAAACTTAGATCATTTAGACTGCACCTTTTTATTTACTATGCCAAAAAACATTTTATAATTTATGTTTCTATATGTGTGTGTGTGTGTGTGAATTTTCATTTAGTTCAAATATATATGATGATGATGATGATGATGATGATGATGATGATGATGATGATTAACATATCAGACCTTAAGAAGGTAAGAGATTACTTCAATTTCTTTAAAATTGTATTTCTATGCTCAAAAAGCATTGCGATAAGATTTCCAAGATCACCATAGTTTTGACGACTTAGAAGGCTAGGAAGTTCAGTGATGTGGAAAATATTTTTAAATTGGGATATAGGCAGAGCCATCCAAGAGGAAGTGTTTTTCATCCTCTATCGGCTTAGTGTCACAAAGGTGACATATTCTCTCATCCCATAATGTTTTGGGAGTTATCCAACACCCACTTTCACTGTGTAGCTAGTGAGAGTTTATTTATATGATAAAAAAAAATCGTAGTAAACAAGATAAGAAAAGAAATAATATATATATAGATAGATAGATAGATATATATATAGATATTTTGAATTACATGATCTCTTGCGAATAAAAAAATCATTAAAGAAGAAGTATGAATATTGAAAAGCAAGAAAAGATTTAAAATAAGTTTGATATTTGCCTCTTATTACAAGAAGTTTAACCCTACAATTTAGGGTAAATAAGAGCATTATTAGACCATAGAAATAATTTGATCCATTTGATTATGTTTCCAAGTTATCCTCTATTGTGTTTTTTATATAGCTTTCGTGTGTTTCCAAGTTATCCTCTATTGTGTTTTTCATATAGTTTTATTATGTTTTCCATATAGATTTCTTGTGTTTCCAAGCTATCATCTATTATGTTTTCTATATAGCTTTCTTCTAATTCCTTTATTGTGTTTTTCCATATAGATTTTTATATAGTTTTCTTGCGATTCCTATATTGTGTTTTTCCATGTAGATTTTTATATAGCTTTCTTGTGATTCCTATAATATTGTGTTTTTCCATATAGCTTTCTTGTGGTTTCCATATATCTAGCTTGGTATGAGAGTAACATAGTAGTAAAGTTATAGTTGAATTGGACTTATTTCAAACCTATAATCAAACGTTACGAGCTTTATATGTAGTGTTATCCCCTAGTCTAGGGATAACTAAGGAGATCATGTCTCGAGGTCCATGGGTTTTAGACATAGAGTACCGAGAATCAGATGACTTAAGCATGGCCTTGGAGGGCCCCTCTTTTCTTCGGTGCATTATGAGTATCACCAGCAATAGTATCCATCACACCAACCTAGTACTGAAGTAGCAATGAGTCTTTCTCCATGAGGTAATGAGTTCAGGTATCATGGTATGTATTACTCTAATTTTTGAAGCACTTGAACATGTTGTATTGAATCCTTCTTCATTTCATGACGTTTTCTTGGAAATTATGCTCTTTGCCTTGTTCATAGTTGGAATGGTGACACAATGCCCTAGTAAGTTGATTTCCCTTTACGATGGGTCGCTACTGGGTGTATCTATGAAAAGTCAACGTACATTCCATTCATACATACCACTTTCCATATTTATTCCTTCCATATCCCCTATCCTTATTTGGGCATTGGGATTGGCTACACTAGGAAGGGTTGTACCTTACCTCGTGGGAAGAAGGGGCTAAAGACCCAAAGGGTAAAAGTAGTTGGCAAGAGTTAAAATCCAATTTTGAAACCTTTAAGATGCTTCGCCCAGGGATTCCCGAGAAAGTGGTGAAATGATTCTTAGTAAGAAAAGGGGACCCACAAGATAACATAAACACTCAAGGTACTAGTTGATGGATAGGAGGTCTCATCATGAGCTGGCCTATTATGACCATGGGCATGTAGCAGTATGACATTATCACCTATCTGGTCACCAAACCTATTGAAATGATGTAACTGCAAAGTGTATTCTAATTGTTATTTGATATATTATTCATTGGATCAATCCCCATTGTGGATTGATCATGTCGGCTATTTTAAAAGGACCAAATCCCCTTTTGTGGATTGGTCATAATATAATTGTAATAGGCTAAAGAAGAAGTCGGCCCCAGAACATATCAAAGAGGTGATGGAATATAATAAAGGTGGTTATAACCACCCAGATCAAGAAGTCGGCTCTGCTAGTGAAGAGACACTTCACACGTGCTAGTTTAGTATAAATAAGGAGGCTAGTGCCTCACTTAGACACACACACCTCACTTGCTCATTGAGAGACAAGTTTTGGAATTGCAGTTGGAGAAGAGAAAGAGAGAGTGGTGCATCTTTGGGAGAGGATATTTTGTATTAGCTTGAGTTATCTCTTGGCATTGTATTGCCTATCTATAATAAGGAAGTTTTGTTGGGTTTTCTTCCCCTAGAGGGTTTCCTAGGATAAATGTTGTGTCTCTTGTGATTGTGTATTTCTCAGTGATCTTGTCTTATGTTGTTGTTATCTATTGAATTTCAAAGAACTATAATAATGGCTTAAAAATTAATATGGTATTAGATCCAAGCTAAAGAAAGCATTTTTCACAAGAGTGAAAAACATCACTATTGTCGTACATGCAAATTAGGTCTTTTTTATGGTGAAGTTTTTCAGCCCTAAAACCATCTATAAAAGTGCGCCCTCCCCGAAGGATTACTTTGGCACTCTCAGTGCACCTTTTCAGTGGACAGATCTCCCGAAAAGTGAAACCCTAGTTTCATGAAGTACTAGAAGTACCATAAAACTAGAGAACAAGAAGTACCAAAAGTACTAGAGTACCAGAGGTACCAGAAAACCAGAAGCACCAGTCCATAAATCCGTAGATCAAGTTTGGAGGGGTAAAAGTTGGATTTTCTCATATCCAAGCACACCAGGCTACTCGCCTCAGCCAAGCGCATCTCCTGGTAAGTTCAGAATTTTATTTTCCTAGCTTTTCATTTTTTGGTCATTTTCCTAGCTCCAGGTAAAAGATGTCTGCAAGCACGAAGCTTGCTAACAAAATGGAAGGCATGGAAAACTTCTGTGCCTGGAAATATAGGATCGGCTTGATCCTTGAAGAGAATGACCTAGCAAGATTCGTCAAAGAAGAAGTACTGGAACCCGACGATGCTATAGAAAAAGCCAAGCATCTAAAGGATAGGATCAGGGCCAAAAGAATCATTGCAGATTCAATCAAAGACCACATGACTCCTTATGTGTCATCAAATAAGACTCTGAAATAAATGTTTGATTCCCTAAGAAAACTATACGAAGGAAAGAACATAAACGGGAAGATGAATCTAGGAACTCAACTAAAGAATACGAGGATGCAAAAAGAAGAAACAATCCAAGAATATTTCTCCAGAATCTCAAAATTTAAAGAACAGTTAGAAGCAATTGGAGACACCATATATGAAGATGATATCATAATGACAACTCTTAATGGTCTCACGAGACCTTGGGATGCATTCATCCAAACGATTTGTGCAAGAACAAAGAAACTGAAGTTTGACCGTCTATGGGAAGAATGCATTCAAGAAGAAACAAGAGTAGCTAACCGTGAAGTGCTACTAGCAAAATATGATGATCAAGCCCTAGCTACTCACACCAAAAGAGGAAGGAAGAAACCCTACTTCCAGAAGGAGACTCATAAAGAGCCTCAACTTCTAAACAAATTCAATAATAAAGAATCTCATCCAAGGAGATTTCAAAAGAGAGGACAACGAAGGGAAAGAGACTACTCATATGTACAATGCTATCATTGTGACAAGATGGGACACATTGCGAAATTATATCCAGCCAAACGAGAAGAATACAATAGGAAAAATAAGAGGCACCATGCCCATGCAGTTGAAGATGAAGAGCCACCTACAAAGTAGATAATAGAGCATATCAAAGACTATGTCTTAATATTGACCCTCTCAAGATTGGTAACACTTGGAGAGGACACGTGGCTCATTGATAGTGGTGCCTCCAAGAACATGACAGTTCAGAGAGACATTCTCTCTTGTATTTCAGAAAAGAAGTTTTCTCAGAAGGTGACACTTGGAGATTATTACCAATATCCCATCAAGGGAGTGGGAGAATCAAGATACAAGCTAAATTCAAGGAACTCAATAAAGATGAAGGACGTACTCTTTATACCAGGTTTGACAAAGAACCTACTCTCCATTTATTTTTTAGAAAAGAAAGGCTTCAGAGTTGCCTTTATAGATGGAGAAGTCCTCATGTGGGCTAAAGGAGAAACCTTGAATGAATCAATCATCATTGGAAGAGAAGAAAATGGCTTGTATAAGCTAAAGGGCCACTCAGAGGTTGCCATGACCCACGCCATTGAAAACTCATGTGAACTTTGGCATAGAAGATTATCTCACATCAATTACAAGGCGTTACCATACCTCTGCAAAGTTTTCACAGGTCTACCAAAATTCAAAATTGACCATGAAGGCATGTGCAATGGATGTGCGCAAGGGAAGAACATCAAGAAACCTTTTCCGAAGAGAGATAGAAAAGAAGAAGGAGTCATAGAGCTCATTCATTCAGATGTATGTGGACCAATTCCATCATCCTCCATTAGTGGGTACATATACTATGTATCATTTATTGATGATTATTCTCATAAGACCTGGGTGTATTTTTTTAAGTCTAAAGATGAAGTGTTCAGCAAGTTCAAGGAATTCAAAACCTTGATAGAAAACCTTTCTGAAAGAAAAATCAAGATACTCAATTCATATAATGGAGGAGAATATACCTCAAAAGCGTTTGTGAGTTTCTACAAAGATGTTGGGATCAAGAGGGAACTCACAACTCCCTATAATCCTCAACAAAATGGTGTAGCTGAACGAAAGAACAAAATGGTAATGGAAGTTGTGAAGACTGTGATCCATGATCAAGATCTTCCAATGTGCTTAAGGGTAGAAGCAACAATGACATCCGTTTATGTGAAAAATTGATTATCCCATAGTGCACTTGGGTTCGAGACCCCTGAAGAGATGTTCAACGGAAAGAAGCCAGAGGTAAGCCATCTTAAAATATTTGGCTTCCCAGGTTTTATACATATTCCTAAAGAGAAGAGAAACAAGATGGAACCTTCAGGAAAGAAGGGAATATTTGTGGGATATTGTGAGGTATCCAAGGCCTTTAGAATTTACATACTAGGTCACCGCCACATTGAGATCAGCAGGGATGTGACCTTTAATGAAGATGCAACACTCAAGAAATCGATAAGATGCCATCTTGAAGAAGTATGTGAAGAGGAACCCGTAATCCCCATAACTGCAGAATCAGTGAGGGAGGTTCCCAGAACTACAAAACTAGTGGGGGAAGATGTAGTTTCCCCTGATGAGGAAATTCTAGAAGACCATGATATAGTAGAATTTCAAGAACTGCCTCAGATGACGATCCTCCATAAAAGAAAGCCAGCTTGGGCTAGAGAGCTCATTCAATATGGAGAAAAGTATGGTGTTCCCCAAGGAACCATGAGACAGGTGAAAAGACCAAAGACATTCTCCAGTTATACGGATTTGATGTGTGACCTCCTAGATAAGGAGCCTACCTACTTTGAAGAATCCATTCAGATGAAAGAATGGGCAGATGCCATAAAAAAGGAATACCAATCCATAATAAAGAATGATGTATGGGAAATAGTTCCCAAACCAAAGAGTAAAGACGTGGTATCCTCCAAATGGATCTTGAAAATAAAACATGTTGTTGATGGAAGTATTGAAAAGTATAAAGCAAGATTCGTCGCTCGGGGATTTTCTCAAAAAGAAGGCATTGACTATGAAGATACATTTGCTCCTGTAGTCATATACACTATGATCAGAACCATCATAGCCCTTGCAGCTAAGATGAAGTGGAAGTTGCACCAGATGGACGTAAAGACGACCTTCCTAAATGGTGTCATTGAAGAGGAACTGTATATAGAGAAACCTCAAGGATTTGAAGTTGAAGACATGAATTCTCATGTCTGCAACTTGAAGAAAGCCTTGTACGGATTCAAGCAAGCTCCTAGAGCTTGGTATGGCTGGATAAACAGTTTCCTGACAAGCTTGGGCTTTACCAAGAGTAAAGTAGATTTTAACCTCTACTTCAAGGTTATGAACGATGAGCCAGTAATATTATTTCTATATGTGGATGACTTATTCTCAACCGGAGAAGAAAAGCTCATCACTGAATGTAAGAAGAGACTTGCCTCATAATTTGAAATGAAAGACCTTGGCCTAATGCATTATTTCATAGGTATTGAGGTATGGTAGAGTCCAGAGAGGATCTTCCTTAACCAAGGGAAGTATGTAGTCAAAATCCTGAAGAGACTCAACATGTTAGAATGCAAGTCCATGAATACACCCATGGAAGCAAAGTTGAAGTTGTTGGTCGACACTTCGTTAGAATTGATTGATGCCACATTGTACAGATGGATTATTGGATTTTTGATGTACCCGATGAACACCAGACTAGACATTTGTTTTTCCATGAACACCCTGAGTCAGTTTCTGGTAGAACCCAGAAATGTTCACCTAGTGGCTGCAAAACATGTGATGACGTACCTTAAGGGTACAATAGATTGTGGTCTCATCTATGATGGAGATCATGATTTAACATTGAGTGGATATACTAATGCAGATTGGGCAGGAAGTGTTTCTGATTGGAAAATTACTTCAGGATGTTGTTTCAGTTTGGTATCAGCCATGATCTCATGGCAGAGTAGAAAGCAATCCAACATTGCTCTTAGCACAGCGGAAGAAGAATACATTGTTTCATGTTCTGCCAGCTGCAAAGCTATATGGCTTCGAAAGTTGTTGACCGGTCTATTTGACCTAGAGATGGAAGTAACCACAATCCTATGTGACAACCAGAGCTGCATAAACATGACAAAGAATCATGTATTCCATGACAGGTCGAAGCACATACAGATCCGATATCATTACATCCATGACATGGTGCAGAGAGGATCCGTAAAGCTCTAGTACGTTAGCACAGATGAACATGTTGTTGATGTGTTGACCAAGCCTCTATCTCGTGTAAAGTTTGAGCACTTTCAAGATAAGCTTGGTATAGTCTGAAAGGACCTTCCTCGAAATGGAGAGTAGTTGTTGTGATAAGACATCTCTTGCTTCCATATTTATTGTTGTGACGTAAAGCAAGACGATGTGATGAGACTAGAACCGTTCTTCTGTCTTAACAGCTACAATGTAAAGCCAGTCTAATATCCTTCTTCCAGCTTGATTGCTGTGACGTAAAGCAGGAAGAGTATCTTGCTTCCAGCTTTATTGTTGTGACGTAAAGCAAGACAAAGAGATGAGACTAGTACTGTGCTTCCGGCTTGACAACTGTGATGTAAAGCTAGTCTAGTATCTTGTTTCCAACCTGATGGTTTTGACGTAAATCAAGACGATGTGATGAGACTAGTACTGTGCTTTCAGCTTGACAGTTGTGACATAAAGCCAGTCTAGTATCTTTCTTCCATCTTAAGTGCTGTGACGTAAAGAAAGACGTTGAGATGAGACTAGTATTGTGCTTCCAGCTTGAGATGATGTGACGTAAAGCCAGTCTAGTATCTTGCTTCCAGCTTGATTTTTGTGACGTAAATCAAGACGAGTACTAAGCTTCCAGCTTGACAGTTGTGATGTAAATCCAGTCCTGTATTATGATGGGACAACCTCGTGCTGTGATGATGATGATGTATTAGTTTTATACTAATTCATATTGATGCAGATGATGATTTCATTCCTTTGAGAATGACGATGTTGTCGATGAAGAAATTTTTTGATGATTTATAGATACGCCAGGTAGTGTTCCAAGATGATATCGATGATGCTGTCCTCTCACCCACTTGATGTTGTTGATGATGTTGTCCTCTCTCTCTCATGCTTGATGTTGTTGAAGAATACCCTTCTTGTTAAGGGGTAGTGTTGAAATAATGTAACTGCAAAGTGTATTCTAATAATTATTTGATATATTATTCATTGGATCAATCCCCATTGTGGATTGATCATGTCGACTATTGTAAAAGGACCAAATCCCCTTTTGTGGATTGGTCATAATATAATTGTAATAGGCTAAAGAATAAGTCAACCCCAAAACATATCAAAGAGGCCCTGGAATATAATAAAGGTGGTTATAACCACCTAGATCAAGAAGTCGGCCCTGCCAGTGAAGAGACACTTCACACGTGCCAGTTTAGTATAAATAAGGAGGCTAGCGCCTCACTTAGACACACACCTCACTTGCTCATTGAGAGACAAGTTTCAGAATTGTAGTTGGATAAAAGAGAGAGAGAGAGAGAGTGGCACATCTTTGGGAGAGGATATTTTGTATTATCTTGAGTTATCTCTTGGCATTGTATTGGCTATCTATAATAAGGAAGTTTTGTTGGGTTTTCTTCCCCTACAGGGTTTCCTAGGATAAATGTTGTGTCTCTTGTGATTGTGTATTTCTCAGTGATCTTGTCTTATGTTGTTGTTATCTATTGACTTGCAAAGAACTACAATAATGGTTAAAACATTAACAAAACCAGGGTAGTGGCTCTTAGTGGCAAAGACAAGAGAAAGGGGGTCTCATTACAAGCCAGTCTTCTCATTTCCTTGAAATGTTTGTGGATAATGTTGTCACCTCTGGTCATCAAGCCATGATAGTGGCCCTCAACCATTCCCTTGAAGCACAAGAAAAAAAGATCAAAAGAAATAAAGATAAGAATAAAAGGCAATGAATGGGATAGGAAACAATTGCATCCATGACAAGGTGTATCTCACCCTTCGCAAAGCCACCCACAGGTAAGACTCTACATTTCCATGTTATCACATGCACCCCATGCCCAAATATTTACCCCATGCCACCTCATACACTTACATGACCTGAACTAGATTCCACTTGGGAAACACCCCAAACTTAAGACAGGTTGGACCAAAAGGACACCCCTAGACCCTCTCCAAAACTAGCTTATCAAATTTCATAACATCTTTGAGCATTTTTGGGGGGTTAAGGGGGTTTTGATGCACATGTTTGGGTAATTTAATTATTGGATTGATTTACATGCTATGATCCTTGTGACTTATGAACCCCTGGAGGTCATACTTGTTGTTTTTGTAGGACCTTACCCGGTGGACAGGTACACATGAGGGAATTATTAGCTCGGACCTTCATGGGGGCTCAAAGCCCACAGATGGATGTTGAAACCCCAACCATGGGTAAGAAGAGATTGAAGGCTTGCACCATATGAAGAAAGGATGTTTCCTTTGGAGGCATTGTGGAATACCTATACCTAAGGTCTCATGCTTATCCAACCTGAACGTTGGCCTTGGGAGGCCTTGAACATCACCTCTACAGCCCTAGACATCACATGTTAGTTGGGGTTTTCACCTTGGAGGCATTCATGAGGCTATTGGCTCATGTGGGCAAATTTTAGGCCTTTGGAGGCCCAAAGTTTCATCTCCTTTGCCCAACATCCCACACTTGAGGCCCAACCTCACCCTAGGAGGGCATGAAATCACCTTTGGAGACCTATTTATATGGAAATTGAATTTATTTTGGTAAAAATGTAATTTTTTAATAAACTGGACAGGTCGGGCCTGATATTTTGACCTAAAATAATTAAAGGTCATAATTTTGTTATAAATAGACATAAAGTGACATTCATTTTCACCATAACTCATCAGGCAGAAGTGGTGGTCTGAAATTTTCACCCTCTTTAAGGGTTATTGGATGAAATAACTAGTGCACATCTCTTGGGAGATCTTTATGGTGATGTATTTTGGCATTTTTCATAGTGGAATGATCTTCAAATAGGGTTTGACTCGATTATTCTTGGTGAAGTAAGAGGAAAATCTACATTTGTATTCATGTTATGGATGTTTGTGGTAAAATTTACTTGTTTTATGTCTAAGATCATGAAATTTTTTGTTTAAACGCTAGGGGAGAAACAACAAATGCTTATTTCTCTCTATAACTCTTCTACTAGCTTGATCTTGCCAATTATACATTTTTTGGGAGTAATTATTAGAGCCCTAAAGTTCTAGTTCTATAGTAATTTCATTCTAAATCACCAAATCAATTGTCTTTCAAAAAGATAAGGAAGGAAGGTAAGCTAGGGCCTATAAGTGACTACTCTCTAGCAAAACCTCCCTTAAAAGATTTAGATGCTTGAGGCCTTGAAGTGCCAATAACTCTTGCATCTACCTCTTCCCATGGATAAGCATTATCATTATTTTATTTCTTAAGTGATATTGTTAGTATTATCCACTCCATAAGCCCCTAAAAGACACTGGTTTCTATACTCTTGTGGATGAATGAGATCAAACACACTTTCAAATTATCTTCTTGAAACTCTCACTAACACTAATAGTCATATTGTTGTTGCTATAAATATTGTTACAACCAACATTGCAGCCCCTTAACAACCCTCAAACTATCCATAAAACCACCCAACACTTGTACTAGGAAAACTACTATCATTATATGTTAAAGTGTTTGTTTAATTGCCTAATTTAAGTACTTTCTGAAGTGGTTTTGTTGCTGTCATCATTATTTATTTTGTTCTTGTTACAAGTGTTTTGACATCCTATTGAAGTCATTTATTGAATTATTTTAATCTTGAAATTGTAAGTGACAAAGTACTATCAAATTGCAAAGTCTTTATATCATTTTTTGTCATCATAACTTGTAATTTCTGGACATATTGTTGTTGCTATACATTCTTTATTTTGTCTATACATAAGAGTGTTTTAGTAGCATATTTCCATTTTGAAGTCATTAATTTGATATCATTGGTTATTTCTAATGTTTGTTGTTTCAATGGTAAATGGCAGGTACCATTCACCTTGAACTTCTCCTTGACCCTCTAAACCATACCAAGTGACTTCTTTTTTGAGTGACCTAGAGAGAGGGGTGGGTTTTATCATTGTATTATCTCCCTTTATCAACCAACTAGGTCTTGGGATGTCTCCCTTGGAGTGAGTTTCTTCTACTCCTAAATAGAAAGAGGCATCCTATTGGGGTGACAATGATAGGACTACCTTCGTGTGATGTCAATCTAGGCCTACATGCATTTAGGCTTTCGGCAAGTATAGATTGTGTGATAACATGTAGCATTGAATCAATTTTATGAAAATTATGTTGATTGATGGCTCCCTAAGGGGATATCACATGCACTGCGTGTTGTTTGGATCATGAAATCTCTTTCTTGTGGTGAGTATATTCTCATGTGATATGATCTAGGAAAAGTATAGATCATGAAATATCTTTCGTGTGGTGAGTGTATTCTCATGTGATATGATCTAGGAAAATTCTAGTCTCTAAATCTACTGATTGAAGAAGTATTTTCAATCATAAATAATTATAAATGTCATGAATAAGAATAAACTATTATAAATTTCATGAATAAGAACAAACTATTTAATATTATGGAATTTTCAAAAAATATTACATTGCCATGACTAAATTGTTTTAGTTTGACAAGTGGGGGAGGGACCTTAGGTATTTGATTGACAATAAAGTATCTATTCTTTTTATCCATAGTATTCATAGTAATAATATGATTTCTTATGTTATTTAATCATTTATGGGATAGAAAGTTTGATCACACATTTATGCATAAGGATATATTTCATGTAAGGTACCAAGTGTTAGCACTAGGAGTCACCTTCTGATTGCAAGGAAGGTAAGCTCAGTACCCATCAGATGATATGTGAAAGTATGAGTGTTTTTTGAAAGGTCGAATGGAAAAAATCGAAATGATAATATCCTCACTCAGAAACAGGGCTAACATGTAACAACAAATAAGGTCTTGACTAATTTCAACCAGTAGTTTGGGAGTAAATGTGGATAGAAATAAGACTTGAATGAGAGGAATATAAGAGCTACTGCAAACATCAGGTCCACAAAATACCAAAGGAAGAAAGTTTCTTAAAACAAGATCTTCTTGAGAATGGAAACTAAGGAGCTAAATAAACACCATGAAAATAAAATGATCAAACATCCATCGTATCATTAACACAATCATCCATATGAAGCATTCAAATATGAACATTTAACATTAGAAGCAAATAGTCTGAAATAGGAGCTAATTTCTATTAGTCAAAAAGTCTTAAGTCCAGTACATACTAGATCACAGTCACTTTATCAAAAATATTACAATTTCTTGGGAGCCTTGCTCTACCATCCTAACCCATTAAAGAAATTCAACTACATATTTATAACAATAAATGGAGGCAACAACTGGAGGTACGAGCTGGCCTCTTTTCCTTAAAAATCTCAGAACATTTATTTATTCTAATAACTAAGATAACAACCTATGCTATAAAATAGGGAAGTGTTGGTGACTAAACCCAATCATGCCTCTAACTGCTTTGATCCTCTTTTGCTGCTCAACTCCTGTTTTTCCATGTGTCCCTTTGGACTTTGTAGTTGTCCTCCGCACGCCAACTGCTACTTCTATCAGTTATTTCATTATTAACTTATCCAAAATTGTTGGCTTAGTCTTCCTAGATCCCTGGTGTTTTTTGGCTACTCCCTTGGGTAGCAATTTTGTGTAGCACCCCCTAAAATGGAACAAGGAGAGAAGACAATGCCTGTGGGTAGCGCCCCTGTGTTGCATATCTATGGCTACATTTGTCCTCTGTTGCAAAATTGAGTAGCGCCTATGTGTAAACATGCTCTCTGTAAGATATTACACAGCGCCTGTGGGTAGCGCCTATATGACAATTCTACGTTCTGTAAAATATTACGCAACGCCTTTATACAGCACCACTTACACTGCGTCTGCATAAGGGTTTGGGTAGATATGCCAAAAATGCAGTGTATTTGACTTCTGAATGTGTGTAGAGATGTTTGTGTCCTTCCATGATGACAAATCAATTTACTTAGGTTCTTTTACCACTGAGTGAAGCTAGCACTTAGAAAAAATTCTAAAATTCATATTGCTAAACACATAGAATCCTGTATAGGTGGAAAAACCTAGTATGTGCATATCAGTTAACCTTCCCAAGAAGGAACAACTCTAAAAAATGGGTTTTACCACTACTAGCTACTTTGTCATTTTAACACTTAGCCTCACATTCTTTCTGGTGGAAAGAGTGTCTCCAACTAACTCAGTAGACTTCTTCTTCTTAACATTGGTAGGCTTCTTCAGTATAGTTGTGCTCTCCTTAGCTGTTGGCTTGTCATCTTCAATGGCAGCCTCAATCAACACCTGTAAATTATTTTGGGTTACTTCATCTTGGAAATGCTTCAGTTTTTCCTTTAGCTTCCTGTTGTGAGCCTGGAAACCCTTGTTCTATCTATAAATATTCTTCAGTTGTTTACGAAGAGGTAGAGCCTTTCTCATTGCGAACCTTTCCAAGTCTAGGGTATGGTTGTAACTAATCATGATCTCATTCATCTGAGCCAAGTGGACCTTGTCTTCTTCTTTGAGACGATCTATTTCTCTCCTTGAATCCCTAATATTCTTAATAAGTCTTTTGTAGGTCTAGATGCCAAGGGGGTTGGGGACATGTGCAGTCTTAGCAGGCTCCTTCTCATCCTTTTCTTCCATCTGTACAGGAGTTTCCTTGCATGTTTCATCAGTCTTCTCAAAACCTTTTCCTTTATGCTTCTTCTCTTGCACAACAGCCTGTTCTTTATTCTTCATAGGTTTTTTACAATCCTTCACAGGGATTTCATATTCCCTCTCCAAAGGTATTTTGGTACATTTACCCTTGATTTTCTATACATGGGTTTCTTGTAAAGGATGTCCTTTGAAATCCCCCTTAGGAATTGATGACCTAGTGAAAGGTCTTTTACCTTTGATTTCAACTGCTAGAGGAGGAGAGGGAAAGAGAAGCTTCTTCCCTTTTTTTGATGTCACCTTGGTAGAAGATGGAACTTCTTCTAACCCTGGTGGAGGTGGTGGTGAGAAATATCTATGTGGGGAAGGACAAACTTCCTCCTCAACTTCCCTGACCTTCTTATTGATCTCTGAAATAGGGGCTCTGCCCTTTCTCTTCTTGTTGATCCCTGTTTTAGTATTGATAGGTGATGAAGAGACTACAATATGTGATTGGGGGGTAGGTGTTGGGTCCATCTTGAAGTGAGAACAGACCAAAAAAATCTCCCAGGAGATCTCTTTCTTTCCCAACTCTTCAGAGACAAGCATCCTGATAAGTCCAGAGTGGAAAAGACTGGAGTCCACATCCTTGGATTTGGCTTGCACCCTATATACCATTTTACCTATACTTCTCTGCAGGTAATATGGAATATTCATCTGAACCTTACCTGTAAAATGCAACAACAACCTTATGTGGTAATGATATAGGGTGTTAAATCTCCCTTCACAAATAAAATATCTCTGTATGATTTTCAACATTCTGTCAAACTGGTCAATCAATTGATTCCTTGGCACACTCTTAGATAAATCATTGTCTTGGTATTCAGGCTTGAAAAGATATTTAACAAAATGTGAACTCAATACCATGGCCTTGAACCAATTTTCTCCTGAAATGGGAATCCCTGTTGCAGATGAGATGGAGTCTTCAGTCACCTCAAATTCCAAGTCTCCAAATTTGGTTTTCTTGCCATCAAAATTTAGTGCAAATTGTTTTTCTACTTCTGAGTGGCCTCTCTGCATGTTCTGGTAGAAAGAGAGGCATCCTACTCTTCAAAACATTTCCCTTGCCATGGGTTCTGTGTCAAAAAGGTGCATTTCCACAGGTTCTGTTCGAACTATCTTGCCACCTTTGTGTGCTTTCTTCAACTGAGGGGTCTCTATGATACAGAAAGAGGGTTCTTAAGAGGCTGTAAGGGATGCTATTGACCAGAAAACTTCAATTTAAGTCTCAAATGGACAAGGATGGACCTCCAAATTAATAGTTGTTAGAAAATGAACTTGGTTATGAGAAATGGACTTTCAGGCTTATACAAGTTTTCAGAGTTTAGACTATGAGGAAGTAATTCCGAAATGACTCTTCAATTTTGATGAGGTTGAATGAGGAAAAACACAATGGAAGGGTTTTGTTACCTGACTCAAAACCCTCTTCATTTTCTCCAGTGTCGTCATAGGCACATTTCTCCATCTCTTTGGATTGTTGGACATGCTCACTTTCAGCATTGTCTTCGATCATTGACTGCACCTCTGAATTGACAAGGTATTCTACAAAACAAGGAATAGGATCATCGAGAACATGAGAAGAGTGCTCTAATATCTTGTCATTATGTTTCATTGGTTTGGTGTGACTTTGCATCAGCACAAATTTTCTTTCTTCAACAATGATTTTAGAATTCTCTCTCAAAAATTTGAATGCAGCAAAGAATAATGGTAGAGAATTTTCTTCGCCTGATCCAATACTCTACCCTTTGTAACTATAATATGTAGGTTGACTTATCTCACTGTACTATTGAAAAAGAAAGTCTTCAACATCGCAATCCTCCTCATATTTGTCATATATAGGAAAATCATTTGTCTATGAGATGTCATCTAACAAGAACAAATTAGGGACATCGACTTGTTCTTCAACAAACAGATTGGTAATCTCATTCTCTTGACCATCTATAAATGAATATAAAAAATAATCATCCCTTTTCTCATCATGAGATGGATCAACAACCCTTCTTTCATCAGGTGGAATATAATTTTTTTTTTTTGCAGAATCATTGGCATAAGAAAATGCAAGAGGACCTCTTATGTTTTTGATTCTATGTTCAGGATCCCAATCAACCCTTTTCCTCTCATATTCCCTTTCACGTTCTTGGGCATTTGGTCCTTCATTTTGAATCTACTCACATGCTTGGATGTTGTGTTGAATGTCCTAAGCATCATAGAAAATTTGTTGTAAGGACTTGGATATTCTTTCCATAAGAAGGAGAGACGAATCTGGATGGAGAGTAGTTGAAAAATGGAGCATAGCAACAGCTTCAGGGGGTCAAATTTATTTGGGTAAATTTTGATAGATACTGGAAAACCTTCTGCTGAATACAGAAATAGTTTCATTGTCCTGCTTTTCCAAAGCATAGAACTCTCTAAGTTGTAGGTCCAAAGACTTCTTATTGCCCCAAAACTTTAAAAAGATGTCATTTAATTCCTCCCATGAGCTAATTTCCTCTGGCTGCAAATGTTTAAAAAAGTCTTTGGTGTCTCCTTTCAAAGATTGAGAGAAGGCCCTCATACAAACATCATCATGTTCAATATCAAAAAAATCTATAAAATGCTCAAACTCTTGAATGTGTTTCTCAGATGAGATGTTATCAGGTTCCCCATCAAAGATAGGTAGGTGCTCATAGTGTTTTGGAGGGAAATTATGAAGGATGTGGGGTAACTTTAAGGGTCTGTATCTATGCTGAGTCTTGGAGGGTGTTGGGTCAAGTGAAGGTGATGAAATATCAACCCTAGTTTCATGAAGCTCATCAACTTAGTTATGGTCATCACGTAGCCAAAATGAAATTTCTTTATCAAAATGAGTGATAAACTGAGGGGACGTTCGTGTAATTTTAAGAGGGGGATATATATTTTCTGGATTTTCATGTTCATTATTTGCATGAAATAAGAAAAGAAGAACTTGTCTATCATTTTCTAGAAAATACCAGAGACAACTTATAACAAATAACAAAATGATATGAAAAAAATCCCATTTTGAGCATTTGTTTTCTTTCATAATGCCTTCTCCTACCTCAGCCAAGGGGCATTGTCTTTCAGTGAATCCTCTGAACTACATTATGTATTCGAAATTTGAGTGAAGTCACCAATGGAATATTGGGATCTAGATTACGCATTACGAATGGAGTCACCATTGATGTTTTGGAAGTTGGATTCTTCATTGAGAGTGGAGTCGTCAGTGAAAATTGAAATTTTCTGGATTCTTCTACCAGTGGAATCGCCTTCAAACTGATTTTTTGATGTGTGGAGTCACCAGAGTAGGAATACAACCAATATGTGCTTGAGTGTCTATTGCTCTCAGACCTTAGGACTCAACCATATCATTCTTTCCCAGGGAAAATTTTTCAATTCGTCCCCGACAACGGCGCCAGAATGTTAGCACTTTGTAAATTTTGTCCGGTTGAATAGACAAACGACAGAGGTAATTGTTTCAACCATATTTAGAGCTGAGGCACTAGCCTTCTCAAATCAGAGAGGGCTCTCTCATGTCACTTGATATATCTATGGAAATTAGTGGCTAGATTTGGTTTGTTTTGCGGGGGGGGGGTTATCAAATAACTGAAGAAATGAAGATGACATTTGGGATATGGAGTCAGGAATGAAAAATGCATTGTCAAAACATGAAACTATCAATAGGGAAAGACTAAATGAGGCGATGAGTTTGAGTTTATATCTAAAATTTGCAAGGCATCAGAGGAAAAAGAAACATATAACTGCATTAGAGCATATTTAAAATGAATTATGAATTGGTTAAGAAGAAATAAACATAGTCTAAATTGCTAAGCCAAGAGCATCACAATGATGAATTCTGGGTTTTTGTTTCTCCAATTTAGACAGATGGAAGTGTAAATGAAATATAATATTACAGGAAACATGTATTGTGAAAGAAAACAAGACTCATATCACCGCCAGTTAGAATCTTTTCATAAAGAGTTCAAAATCCGCTTCTGCATTTATATATTCATTCTAGCCCCAAATTTACAAAAGTCTTCCAGCACAGAGGGAAGGCTCCTCTTTTCTCCATGATTTTCATATTCTCGAGATAACACATATATAGGGGAATTACTTATGGAATTCAAAACGTTTATAATTCCCCATAATTCTAAAAATAGAGATAAGTTACAAAAAGGAATAATTTATAATAACAATTATCCTATTTTAAAGGGACCATTAGGAACATGTTTGTCATATCTGGGGCCCCTTTCTTTAGCTTCCATCTATCCAAAATTTGTTGGAATGTACTTAATCCTACCTGAGAGTTCATTTCAGCTTGGGGATTTCCTCTTTCAGAGTGATTAACCAAGTGAGTTGATTTTCTTCGACACTTTCCATCGTCTCAGCTCTAATTTCTACTCTCTATCGTTTGCTCTACTTCTTCTTTGCTACCTGCTTGTAGGTTTTGTCCGTGTGTTCATTGATGACTAGGTCCCTCATAACAGGGTTTAATCTGACCCCCGACTCTAATTCAGTGGCGGGCTCTGTATGAAATTTGGTTGCTAATATCTATGCAACCCACCTTTGTTTCTCACTTATTGGTAAGCTTGACACATTCGTTGAGAACCCCGTTTCACTGGACACTATTCGATTGACATTATCCATATATTATGACCTTGCATAGGCCACGATTTTGTCTCCCTTAAGTCTACAGAACTGAAGAAATTGATCCAGATCAAGATTACTCCCCTTATGCATGGGACGATGATTTTTCCGAGAGAAGAATAACGCCATGTATACTTGAATATCGGTAGTTATCAAGTTCCAATCATTAATCACTGACAATATCACTTGCAGGTGCGTTGATTTACCATGCTCGACCAATCCATGTCAAATGATTATCCTTTGATTTCGTTATCCGACGATGTTCCCCTGACATTTCATGGTTGTGAAGTACCCGAACGCATGGCGTGCGGTGAATTGACTAGCCGTCACTTTCTCCTACACGAGTTGTTGATTTAACGTATTAGAACATGTGACGTTGAGGCTTTTGCAAAAATGGTTTTAGGAAGAACACCTTTAGCCTTGATGTATATATGAAGGTGCCATGCATCCACTATTAAAACCACAAAGGTTTTCCCTGGTCTTCCCTTGCATAATTAAGTTCTGTGCTAGTTCACTGCCCGATATGGGCCTTAACCATCGATATGGGTTGCTTTGAGATCAACGGTCTGTAAGACTCCTTCCTTCACTGTTTCTCCATATTTGTCCATATTACCTCCACACATGACCCAAACCTCCAAATAATGCCATGTCTCTACACTGATTTAGTCACCTGCTAAATTTAAACTCAGATTTGAAGCATGATCGTCATGGTGATAACACAAGGCACTTCCAGGACTTCAATCAATGGTAAGTTGTATGCCTCTCATTCCCTCTAATAACAATTAAGTATGAAAATGTCGTTTACTTGGGAAAAATACAAAGAAGTCCTTTCCTCATAGTAACAGTAGATCTGAAGAAATTTTAGAACTTATTCATTATGATATATGTGGTCCAATGTCATCTCCTTCCTTGAATGGTTATATGTATTATGTTATTTTTATTGATGACCTTTTCTATAAAATGTTGGATTTACTTTCTGAAATTGAAAAGTGAGGCATTTGCTAAATTTAAATAATTTAAGGCATTGGTAGAAAATCAGACAGGGAAGCACATTCAGATCCTAAGATCAGATAATGGAGGGGAATATGAAACCCATGAGTTTGAAAGATTTTGAAAAGAAGATAGAATTAAAAGGTAGTTGACAATCCCCTACAATCCTTAACAAAATGGTGTTGCTGAGAGGAAAAACAGGACCGGATGTGAAGTTGCAAAAGCCATGATGCTTGATCAATATTTTTCCAACTCTCTTTGGGTAGAAGCAACAAGTACAACTGCCTATATTTAGAATAAATGTTTGTATGCAATCCTAAAGGATAAAACCCTTGAAGATGATTTCATTGGTAAGAAACCAAAAGTAGGACACTTGAGGATCTTCGGTTGTCCAGTATACATTCATGTGCCTAAGGAGAAGAGAGCTAAGATGGAACCCTCCGGAAAGAAAGGGATATTTGTAGGATATAGTGAGTCTTCTAAGGCTTACAAGATATATATCCTAGGACAATGGCAGATCAGAGTCAGCCGAGATGTAACCTTCCATGAGGAAGTTGTCTTCAAGCATTCTAGAGAGCTCTAGATTGATGATGAAACAAAAGAGACAGACTCCCCTATAGCTAAAACTTCCAGTTCTGACTTTTAGAGGGAGGAAAGTCATGATGATCCAATGGATCAAGATATTCCTTTAGAACCTGTTGAGGTGTTGGAGAAGTCTCTTGAAGAACCTCCTATCAAAATAAGACCTTCTTGGTTCAAAGAAACTCTACATGAAGCAGAGAAACATGCATCCCCCTCAGGAACCTTCAGAGAAAGAAAAAGGCCTCAAAGGTATGCAGGTTATGTTACTTTGGTAAGTAACATTAGTGATGCAGAACCTTCTTTATTTGAAGAAGCTAACAAGTTTCAAGTTTGTAAAGATGCCATGTTGGATGAATACAAGTCCATCATGAAGAACAATGTATGGGACATAGTTCCCAAGCCTAAAGATAAATCAGTCGTTTCATCCAAATGGTTGTACAAGATAAAACATGTAGCTGATGGGAGTGTTGAAAAGTATCCAGCAAGATTTGTAGCCAGAGGCTTCTCCCAGAAAAAAGGTATAGGATATGACGAGATTTTTGCACCAGTAGCTAGGTATACTACCATTTGTTTTCTCTTGCTTCTGTACTTGGTTGGAAATTGCATCAAATGGATGTAAAAATTGCTTTCCTAAATGGTGAAGTGGAACAAGAAGTCTGTGTAGAACAACCTGATGGATTTGTAGTGCATAACAAGGATTCTCATGTGTGTAAGTTAAAGAAGGCCTTATACGGTCTTAAACAAGCACCCAGAGTATGGTATGACAAGATTGATGGATTTTTGCAAAGCTTGGGGTTCAATAAAAGTAGTGTTGATCCTAACCTCTACTTTAAAGTTGTTGAAAATCAGCCCCTTATTTTTGTTTTATATGTGGATGATTTGTTCCTCACATGAGAAGAAAATCAGATAGCCTGGTGCAAGAGGCATCTCATTTTGGAGTTTGAAATGAAATATTTTGGATTCATGCATTACTTCCTGGGTTTAGAAGTCTGGAAAAGACTAGACGAGATCTTCTTATCTCAAGGAAAATATGCAGTAGACATATTGAAAAGGTTTGGCATGCTGAATTGCAGGAGTATGACAACTACTATGGTTTCTAATCTAAAGAGGATGCATGAATCAGACACATAATCAGATTTGGTGGACCCCACCATGTGTATGCATCTTATTGGGTTTTTAATGTACCTGACTCATACTAGACCCGACATGCAATTCACAGTCAATGCATTGAGCCAATTTATGGTTGAGCCGAGAGAAAGGCATTGGGTGGCAAGTAAGAACATATTGAGATATCTTTGAGGTACCACTGCTTATGGTATAAAATATGCATCCAGTGGTGGTGTGATGTTGCATGGTTATGCAAATTCAAACTGGGTTGGAAGCCCAGTAGACAAAAAAAGTTCCTCTGGATACTGCTTCAGTTTAGGATCAACCATGATCTCCTGGTCCAGTCAGAAGCATGGATCTATTTATCAGAGCACAGTCGAGGCTAAATATATTGTGGCTATCAATGCGAGCAGAGAAGCAGTGTGGCTCAGAAAACTTGTTTATGGGTTATTTGGTGAAAATCTTGAGACTACGATTATCCATTGTGATAATCAGAGCTGTATAAAGCTCACAGAAAATATGGTGCTTTATGAAAGATCAAAGAATATAGATCTGAAGTATCATTATATCTGGTGTTTCTTCCATTTTCGAATGAACTAAAATGTCATCGATAAATACCAATACAAATTTATCCAAATATTAATTGAATATACTATTCATCAAACACATAAAGGTTGTTGGTGCATCAGTAAGACCAAACAATATTATGACAAACTCATAGTGTATGTATCTCATTCTAAAATTTGTCTTATTTATATCTTCATCCTTTATTCTGACTTGGTGATAACCAGACCTTAAATCTAACTTAGAGAAAACATTTGTTCCTCCCACTTGGTCAAACAGGTCGTTAATTATGGGTAGATGATACTTATTCTTAATCTTCATCTTGTTTAATTGTCGATAATCAATACATAATCTTAAAGTTCCATCTTTCTTTTTAACAAAAAGGACCGATGCTCCCCAAGGCGAGACACTTGGTCTAATATATTCCTTGTCCAACAGTTCTTGTAGTTGAATTTTCATCTCTGTTAATTCGGGTGAACTCATACTATAGGGTGCCTTAGATATCGAGGCAGATCCATACAGTAGATCGATAGAGAAATCTATCTCTCTTATCGGAGGTAGTTCTGGTATTTTGTCCACAAATACATCTCTAAACCCATGTAGGACTGTAAATCCTTCTAGATCAGGTTTATCTTCTTCTTCTAATAGATTAGTTACTTGAATAGCATAATTTTGACAACCTTTATTCATGCATTTCTTAAACTGCATGGTTGAAATATGCCAAACTGGAATTGGTTTTTCTGATACCTTGTACTATCCTAACTATGTTGTTTTCATCTCTGCAAGTGACTTTTCGTAACAGTTCAAAATTATTTTATGTTTCTCTAACCAGTCATTTCCAATGATTATATCGTAAGATCCCAAAGGTAAAATATTCAGATTTAACTTTGTATTTTTTCCATCTAAACTGAGTTCACATTCAGAAATGAAATCTGTTACTTTTCTCTTAGTCCTTGTTGCTAACTATACTAACTAGGACTTAGCATACTTTACTTTCTTGAGCTTGTTTGAATCAACTAAACCAGGAGTAACATAACTCATCCTGGGTCGATTAAAATAGAAATGTGATTATCATGAATTTTACCTTCAAGCTCCACGATAGTGGATTGATGATCAACTTGTCGGACATCTACAACTGCATTAATTCTATGCACGCTTCTGCCCACATCTCCTACTGTAGAGGCTTCTTGCAGGTTATGGGTTGTGGTCGTTGTTGTGGAAGTTAAACGTGGACAATTTCTCCTCAAGTGAGGTTCTCCATACTCCCAACACTTTAATGGTTCCCTAGGGTTGTCCCCAACTTTCTTGGCTCCCAGATTAACTTGTCTACCTCCCCCTTGTGCATTCTACTTGTTAGAATAAAAATCTTTCTTTTGGAAGTTCTTTGCCATATTCTGGAAAGGGGCTGGTTGGAAGCCTTTCTTCCGCTGATTCATTCCGTCATGTTTATTATCCTTCCATGTTTTGGGAATTTCAGACCTTTGTTTGTACTGATCATAGCACATCCGGGCCTTTCTAAAAAATTCGTTTAAAGTTTTGGGATTGTCGAATTCAATTATGTCCTTGTATGACTATGGTAAGCAGCTTAGGAACCACTGTATTTTTACTTTGTCTTCCTTGATGTATGGCACAAATCTCAATAATTCAATAAATTTAGTTATCTGATTGTCCATGGTCATTTGTCCGAGTCTTACCTCATAAAATTCCTTAGTCTTTCTTTCGTAACAACTTTATGATAAATATTGTTTCTTGAAGTATTTCTTGAAATCTGACCATTCCATCTGTTTCTCTTTTAATCCTTTGGCCAATTTTAGGTATTGTCCCCAGATACTCGCCTTTCCCTTTAGGTTATAAATGGTCATTGGAACTTTCATGTTACTAGAATAATTATAAATATGGAAGTATTTCTTTATATCCAGTAACCAAGTTTCAACCTCTTCACTCGTCCTAGATTCTTCGTCAAAGGTGGATGGTGTGATCTTCTTGAATTCACCTTCCAGGTGATCCACCTGTTTTCTTTTCCTTCCTGTGATTGTTTTGTCTCCTGCCACTTGTGTGCCTTCGGAAGAACTATTCTCATTTTTTGTTTCATGACCAGAATTTTTAGAGGCTCTTTTGTTGACTTCCTCCTCCTTGTCGTTGTCTTTTGCACTCTTCTTTGTTACTATGTTGCACATCAGTACTTCATTTATTTCTTGCTGGTCTTTGTGTGCCTTTTTTAGTTTCTCATTATTTGCCTTGAACACTTGGAGTTCCACGATAAGGTTCCTCATTGTTTCCAGAACCTGGGTGTTTGAACTTCCTTCGTTGTTTTGTCCAGGTTCCGTAGGAGGTCCTTGGTCGGGATTCGCTTCAAGTCTGATCTCCTCTTCATTATGTGTTGCCATTATCACAACAGAACAAAAAAAAATTATGTTTGTAACAACAAATATTTTGTTAGCTTTTTTTTAACAAAAATAAAATGAACTAAACTAATTTGGCCTTACCCTGAGGTCCAAGTGTTGTAACCTTCAACTCTAATACCATATGTAACGTACCCCAAATTTACCTAAAAAAAAATCGTTAGGTGCATTAAAACTTATTCAGTCTTCACTATTTGTTCAACATAACTTTATTATCATCACTTATCAAATATATTACATGCATTTCTTACTATATCCATTTAGAGACTATAGTATACCTACCATAACAATGATACTATTCTTATCATTATACAACTATATAAGTTGTTTATCAAAGGACCCAACTTTTATCTAAATCTCAGCACATTCAGTTGTGTGCCCATTATGTGAAATATTAACACTTACCCATTAAATATAAATATATATANATAATCTTACTCGTTATATATATATATATAGTAGACAAACATATCATACTTGTTATACACATATGTCTTATAACATTTCCCTATTCCTAGAATTAGTATTATTATTACATGGAAATCCACCCAAAAGCGATTCATGCCATAGCGTATTGAAAAAGTTCTCAGTGTACAAGTAATATCGTTACACAGGGTGGTTATAAGGTTGTTCTTCCAACGAAGGCATGACAGGTCATACACCCTAATGCCCACGGTATTTCACTTATGCCACACATAAACCCTAAACCTAACAATGTGAAACCCCCCCAACCTGGTGACATGGCCAACATTGAATAGGCTTTGGACTCATGTTAATGGTCTGTGTCTTTTTGACCTGTAGGAATTTAACGTTGTTTATATCCATTAATGGAAGGACCGTGATGTACTTCTTGAGATGAACAATTAGGCAGCCACGCCCAATGTGGGCTTTCCATCTTCGAATATTCACATGACAAAGGTACTGTGTTTCATGCCAACCATTACTTCCCACTATGCAATTGTTTCGAGGTCACCACCGTAATCGTTTTTCCCCTTTGGCTCTATGTTCACAAAAAACTTTGATTCCTGCATTGTATGCGTCCCATCGTTAATCTTGGAATGTTTTCCTCTGTGTCGATGGTCGACAATGTGGAAATGAGCTCGGCCTGGTAATAATGGAGGACGCACACCAGTCAGGTTTTCTCTCTGTGCAAGGTAAACGATAACTCTTTTTGTTTGCCTGCATTATTCTGAAGAAAAATGTGGATAACTTGTTTGGCAACGTAATTGCATTTTGCCCCATAATTGTTTCTTCTCAGGATCTTTTGGTTTGAATCTTTCAGACCTGGGTTAGAGTACACCTCAGTTAGATTGGAGCCCTTCGAATCTTCTAGGTTTAATTTTTTATTTTTGTTTATTCTCTGTGCAAAACCCCAACATCCACGCCCCGTGTGATATATTTTACCACTGTGAAATTCATGGTAAGTTCTGGAAAAATGATGTGTTATCATTCCAAGTACGCATAAACACAGTTGTTCTAACCCTATCAGAGTTACGCATGGATATTTATATTACCACACTATATATTTTAACTCTGCGCGAAAAGATAAATAGATACGTACATAGGCAAAACTCTCTACGGGATTTGTATATTTGGTCTATTTACTTTCCTTTACCAGTCTGTGTAAAAATTATGCAACGACGATTTATATCTATTGGTTCATGATTTAATTTCTATAATTTTATAAGTAAAGATCCATATCCATACCATTATTCCATCACATCGACCCTTTGTTTTATTGATTACATTTGTATTTTGTTTAAATAATTACTTACATAAATCTAAATCCCAAACCTTTGTTCTTGAATTTCTCTCTATGCTTTATATAGCAACCCATAATTTACTTTCATTTATATAGAGCAGTAGGTAGACGCTTCTCGTATTCTGTCTGAACCCTAGGAATTGAAAAAGATTTACCTCTGTTACTTACCCATCATGAGGATTTTCTCACTGAGTCGGTGTGATTTCCGCCTTAAATATTTTGCGTTCCAAATAATTTATACAACATTACATAACTCAAAATCTTGCGCTCTGTACTTATACATGGGTATTGTTTTACCCTTGTGGGATGCACAACTGTACTCCGTGTATTTATTTTAACACTATTTAAGTTATAACTTATGTATATACCAGGCATCATTTTACCCTCTGTGGGGTTTCGCAACTGTGCTATGTGTGTTTTGTTTCATCACTGTGTAACTTATAATTTGTATAATTTCTTATCGTCGTATGACTCGTAACTTGTATAACTTCTTTATTCCTGTGTGATGTATAACTTGTTAAATTACTTTATTCATGTACGATTTATACTCTTGTATATTTAAATTCTTGTTGTTATAAATTGTAGCTTGCCTTATGTGGTTATAAAAACATTAACTCAGATTTCATCAATTAATGATGGGACCTTGATTTGTTTTGTGAGGGTACCCATCAACTGGATTAAGGATCCACTTCCCTTTGGTCGTGGGCGGATCGTCGCATCAGTTCCAGTGGTGACTTGGTCCTTCACCAAGTTCAATATAAGTATTATTTCAACTCAGTTATTTTAAGCAATTTCATTTTAAAAGATAGTATGGCTTGCTAATCCCTACCCCTTTATTTTTGCAGGTTTATGCAGTTCGAGGGAAAATGGATCAAGGAGAGCCTCCTTGTTCGAAAAGGTATTCAAGTTCTGATCTTGGTGTTTTAGACAAAACTTCTCAAATTTTGTCTATCAGTGGTAGAGTCCTTTCCCTAGGGTACTCCACTGTAATAAATTTAAACTATGGTTTCATGGTTATACAGGTTGTTTGTAATTTACCTTCAAAAGGATACACAAATTGTTTGTAAATTATTTTTCACATTAATATACAAGTTGTTGAAAACTATTTTGAACAATAATCAGTTAGTGTACAACTACTATAGCATGCATTTGTAAGCTATTAAGTCATTGTTTATTTGTGGTTGTATACATAAGGAATATGTAAATCTTATAGAAGAGGATTGTTATTCGTTTTATCTATTTTATGGTACCTGTACAGAACCTGAAATGGTACTTTGCATATATCTCTATATCTAGCTCAATGGTTATTATGAACATTGTATTAGTCCTATTTTTCTTTTAAGCTTGAACACACACACACACACACACACAATTATATTATGTAGAAGCATAACCTTACTTAAGGGTTCTAACATTTATGTATGCATGATTACACAGACACACACACACACACATATATATCACTATCTATACATGTGTAACCCAATTTCATTAGCAATTAGAACTTACAATAGTTTTACTATTTCTGCTAAGTGAGCACATTCAACTTGTATAAATAATTATCAGATAAACCATCTCATTCCTGACATCCAATAATCAACATAATTATTTAACAAGAAAAACAAGTAAAGGTACATATTTGAATCTGATGTTGGGACACAAATGGAACAGACAAGTTCAACCCAACCGTAGAACAGAACAACCAAGTTTACTTGCTCCATTCACCCCCTAGCCTGACCATGAATCCATAAGGTCAAATTGAAATGATCCTCCTTTGCTACAACTCTTTCCAAAGATCAGAAATTCCCTTGCCTCACACTAAGCAGTGCTCACAACAACAAGTATTTTCATTTCCCCAACATACTAAGTAGCGTCCTGTCTCCTCCATATGTTGTATTTATGTGCATCTTGTGCCTAGGTCTTTCCTTCCCTCAAATTTTTTTGCATCTTTACAAATCCCTGATTTTTAGGGGTTGCTAGTGGCCAAATCCCTCATTTTCCACTTGTAAAAATCAGCCCTGAGGCAACTTAGATATGTTCCCCACTCATGGAGTCATGGTCAATTGTTTTCAATCTGGTTGTTCCATTTGTCTTCCAATGTTTATTTTGTAAACAAGTTTGTCTTTTACATGTGTCACAATCAAAAAAGTTAGTTGGGCAAATCAAATCCTTGCCCAATAGTCATAAATAATTAATTACAATAATCAAATTCCAAATTCAGATTTGCCATAAATGGCAAATAATTTCCAAATTCGAATTTGCCAAAAACGGAAATTTATTCCCAAGTACACATAGAATTTAATAATTAATTATTTTTGGGGATATTACAGACAGTGTGGACAGTAGATTAATTAGAAAACATTTACTTTTCAGTATTTCATTTTCTGTTTAAAATAAACCTTCCCCTCAGCTCTCGGTGCTTGTTCCTAACCCTCCTAGTTGCGAGCTTGCCTTGATCTTCTGGGAGTAAGTTTCATACACATCGGGTTGGTTAGTGGGGATTAGATTAACTAGGACCATCTTCAATATTTATTTCTGGTATGGAAATGTAAGAGAATTTGTGTAAGAAATATGGTAGGGAACTTTGAGATCTAGGTTCTCCCTATCGGATCTCCCACATTTTCTTGAGCTTCTGTGCAAAATTAGAGGGATATTCTCCTTGTTGGATATTCGACAAGCTCAACCTCCATCCTAAGAAATATCCTCCTGGAGACCACATCTACTTTAGTTTAGTTGGTTCTCAATGTTCATTTTTCAATAAGCTACTCTCAAGCATGAAGTTTATTCCATTTTTAACATTTTACTTGAACCATAGACATTTGTAGTTTCACCATTATCAATTTGTTGCAGCAACCAAGATCACAAGAAGAAATACCATGCACAAGTACACAAGAAGTATCATGGGAAACCATTCTCAACAAGGGAAGAAAACCCAACCAATCATTTGTTATATTCTTCAAGAGAAAGACCTCCCACACCATAAAACTAGCACACAAGAGGGTGCTCACAAATCCTAGAAGACTAATACCCAAGAGAGGTGCACACTTTTCCCAAGAACAAGTACTTGCTGAAATTTCCAAACTCACACTTGTGTTATTATTCCTCAATGGGGAATTTACCTTTATTTATATTAGACTGAGACTATCAAAAGTAGTATCTATTGGCACAACAGGGCCAACCTCAATAACTCACAATATAATTAATAATTACCACATTAATTATCTTTCACTTTACGGTGGCGTCGATCCGTACCCTTTACATCATAAGTAGGGTTACAGGTAAGTCTGACTCTTGGACAATATAGCAAGGGATCCCATACACCCACTAGTGCTCAACCACTAGGGGCACATCCATCTATGCTCAACCATAGGGATTTCCACATCTCTATCTCACTACATCTCACAAGAGAATCACACTCACTAGTGCTCAATCACTAGATTCACGTTCACCTGTGCTCATCCACAGGCACGTCCAACTCAACAGATATCTTTCTCATTGCGTCTCACAGGAGAATCACACTCACTAGTGCTCAACCACTAGGATCACCTTCACATGTGCTCAGCCACAGGCACGTCCAACTCAACAGATCTCTTTCTCATTTCATCTCACAGGAGAATCCTCTGGGGTATCACATCATCTCAACTCTCTACATAGAGGATACCAGTACATCATTTCATCTCCGTCTCAAAGAGAATGACACACCCAACTCATGGGCTTCCCCACACAGGAGCACACAACATTCCATCTCTGTCTCAGAGAGGAACCACACGCCCAACTCATGGGCTTCTTCACCCCACACAAGGCACACGACATTCTATCTTCATCTCAGAGATGAACAACACACCCAACTCATGAGCACACCCAATTCATGGGCTTCCTTACCCCACACAAGGGCACACAACATTCCTTCTCTGTCTCGGAGAGGAACCACACACCCAACTCATGGGCTTTCTCTCAGGCTGACTCACTCAGTATGTTTCCTAAAGGATGTCTTACACAACTATAATAATCAACACTCCCTCTCAGCTAGGGAGGCATTCTCCATCAAGCCAAGTCTTTCACGAAAGTACTCGAACTTCATCTTGGTAGGATATCTGCAATCTGCTCATGTGTAGGAAGGTATTGCATGTGTATTTCTTTCCTCTGCGTCATGTATCTAATATAATGATATTTTATCTCAATGTGTTTTGATCTATCATGAAACACAGGGTTCTCAGAGAGTTGCACACAACTTTGGTTATCATAATCAATAGTAGTAGGATCCATCTCATGATCGAATAAATCTGTCAGAAGTTTTTGAAGCCACATTGCTTCACAGACTTCCACACTCGATGCTATGTACTCTACCTTTTTGGTACTCAATGCCAATGATCTTTGTTTCCTGATGCACCAGGAAACCATGGAAAACCCTAAAGTAAAGCAACAATCGGAGGAGCTCTTTCGGTCCACTATGCTCCCTACCCAATCTGCATATCCCTACAAACTCAAGTCTACACTGGAGGCATATCTCAGGTCATATCCAACTGCGTCTCGTAGATATCTCAATACATGTTTTATTGTTGTCCAGTGAGTATGTCTCGTCTGACTCATGAATTGACTAAGTACATTCACTGCAGACCATATATCGAGTTCAGTGTTAACCAAATACATCAATGATCCACTTAGATGTGGATCAATCATCGTCTGAATCATCATCATTCATTTTCTTCAAATCCATCACCATCAGTGTAGGCATGGATTTGCATTTATTCATATTGAACATCTTTAATATCCCCACTATATATTTTCCTTGACTCAGTAAAAATCTCATCAGTCCTCTGCCATACTTCTTGTCCCAAAAAGTAGTGCATCATACCCAGATGCTTCATCTCGAAATCAAAATTCAAATCTTGCTTGTATCCAACAGCACGACTTCTTGAATAAGTCATCAAAATCAAGCTCTTGTCACCAACAATGTAATAATATAGGTTTGGATCAACAAAACTCTCACTGAAACCCAAACTCATCAAGAATCCATCCATCTGATGTAGTTTCCAACTCATGGATGGTAGTATGTATGGAAGTGTATCGAGCTTATTGGATCAAGTGTTTCATCATAGATAACTCCCTATGTTTGTGGGAATCCTCTGGTGACAGATATCGCTTTGTATTTCTCGACACTTCCATCAGTTTCATGCTTGATCTTATAGATCCACTTGGAAGTCACCACAAACTTCCCTTCTTGTCTTGGAACAATATCTCATACATCATTCTTTAAGATATAATGTATTCTTTTGTCATGGCATATTTCCATACATGTTCACTTGTCGCTTCTCCATGACAAGAAGGCTCAGAATAAATGATGTGGCTCATGGCTGAAGGGTGGCTCAAAAATCTCTTTGGATTCTCAGGATGTGCATTGAGGGGATTGTATGTTCCTCTACCTCCTGATTCCCTACTACAATATCTCTAGGCATATCAATTAGAGCAACTAGATTGATTGGAATAATGTTTGTCTCCCTCTAAACTACTGAAGGGGGGGAAGGTGTTGTCTCACTATCAATCTCCATCTGAGATTCTATGGATCTTTGAAAGGCTATCTCTTATTCAAAGGCAACATCTCTATTTGTCTCAATCAGTCTCTGACCAGGGATGTAGATCTGATATGTCTTTGAAGATTCATTGTTATCCCATAAATGTATCATTTCTCTCTGAAGAGTCTAGCTTGGACCTCTTCTCTTTGGGTACATGAAAATACACTAGGCACCCAAATATCCTGAAGTGTTCAATCTCAGGCTTCACTCTGGTGAAGGCTTCTTTGGGAGTTATGTTCTTCAAAATCTCGTGAAGACTCATGTTCTGAACACATATTATGTCATGCATGCTTCTGCCCACAAAATCATAGAAAGATTTTGATCATGCATTATTGCATCGATTGCCTCAATGATGGTTATGTTTTTCCTCCTCATATAGTTTTGACTCCCTCTGAATTCTAAAGTATAACCATCTTCCTTTGTTGTTAACCTGCCTGGAGTATTTACTTCTAGTGTGTTGTTCCTCTGAATGCACTGAGATCCCTCTGAATCTATGACTTCAGCAAGGGTTCCTTCCTCCTGCAATTACCCTCATGACAATGATACAAATAATATATACAAGTGCATACCCGAGGGTGCTGATATGATTTCTCCAATGGCACCTGGATGGTCTCTATCCTCTGACATCTTCATGAAGAAGGTAGCCATGGTGTCACCATAATTTCAAATTCTTCACAAACCCTTGTCAACTGGGCTAGAAAACCTAACGGCTAGGCTATGCTAGCAATTTTAGGTTTTTTTGGGCTTATGACTGCCAACAATAAGCATTGAAATATAGGAGAACATTGGTGAGTTGAAGAGAAACTTCAATGAGTTGCAAAAACCTTAATTCTGAAATTTCTGCAGAAATTAGCAAAACCCTAGAAACCTTAGGGCCAAAAAATCAAAATGCTTGAAAATGAAATCTGAAGCTTGTTGGAGGCGCGCGGAAGGAGGTTGTACATTCCTATGCACTTTTTAGCCCCAACGTCTAAGTGACAAGTGTTGAAACTCCTCAGAAAGTTAGGTCGTACGAAATTTCTGGAAACCCTGGGAGGGTCATACGGTTTTGCATAAGTGATAGGATGACTGGAATTTGCTTGTGCAATGGGTTCTTCAAGACCTATGCTCTGAAACCATGTTGATTTTTCAATAAGCTAGGCTAAAGCATGAATTTTATTCCATTTTTAGCATTTTACTTGAACCATAGACATTTGCATTTTCACCATTATCAATTTGTTGCAGCGACCAAGATCACAAGAATAAATACCATGCACAAGTACACTAGAAGTATCCTGGGAAACCCTTCTCAACAAGGGAAGAAAACCCATCCAATCCTTTGTTATATTATTCAAGAGAAAGAGCTCCCACACCATAAAACTAGCACAGAAGAGGGTGCTCACAAATCCTAGAAGACTAGTGCCCAAGAGAGGTGCACACTTTTCCCAAGAACAAGTACTTGCTGAAATTTCCAAACTCACACTTGTGATATCATTCCTCAATGGGGAATTTACCTTTATTTATATTAGATTGAGACTATCAAAAGTAGTGTCTATTGGCACAACAGGGCCGACCTCCATAACTCACAATATAATTAATAATTACCATATTAATTATCTTTTACATTAATTATCTTTCACTTTATGGTGGGGCCGACCTGTGCCTTTTACATCACAAATAGGGTTACAGGTAAGTCTGACTCTTGGAGAATATAGCAAGGGATATCATACACCCACTAGTGATCAACCACCAAGGGCACATCCATCTATGCTCAGCCACAGGGATGTCCACATCTCTATCTCACTATGTCTCATAGAAGAATCACACTCACTAGTGCTCAACCACTAGGATCACGTTCCCCTGTGCTCAGCCACAGACATGTCCAACTCAGCAGATCTCTTTCTTGTTGCGTCTCACAGGAGAATCATACTCACTAGTGCTCAGCCACTAGGATCACGTTCACCTGTGCTCAGTCACAGGCATGTCCAACGCAACAAATATCTTTCTCATTGCGTCTCACAAGAGAATCATCTAGAGTATCGCATCATCTCAACTCTCTGCACAGAGGAGACCGGTACATTGTTTCATCTCTATCTTAGAGAGAACCATGCAACCAACTCATGGGATTCCCCACACAGGAGAACACAACATTCCATCTTCGTCTCAGAGAGGAATCGCACACCCATTGCATGGGCTTCCTCACCCCACACAGGGCACACAATGTTCCACCTCTATCACAGAGAGGAACCACACACCCAATTCATGAGCACACCCAACTCATGGGCTTCCTTACCCCACACAGGGGCACACAACGTTCCTTCTCCATCTCAG
>ML800901.1:436623-477004 GCA_009831015.1 Picea engelmannii | reverse complement strand
ACAGATGTCCCTCAAGAAAGCCAAGAAGGATAATAAATTATCACCAAAGTACTATGGCCCTTATAAGGTGTTGCAAAAGATTGGTACTATGGCATACAAATTGGAGTTGCCTGCATCTTCACGAGTACACCCAGTTTTCCATGCTTCATGCTTAAAAAAGGTTATAGGCGACAAGATCCTAGTTCAAACTGTATTTCCAGAACTTAACGAGGAAGGAAAAATAATATTGGAGCTTGAAGCCATCACTGACACAAGAATTTGCCAATTGAGGAATAGATCCATTTCAGAGTATCTCATTAAATGGAGGAAACTACCAGCTGAAGATTCCTCTTGGAAAGATGAGTCTTTTATACAGAAGCATCCAGAGTTACTCAAGCATTGCGGACAACACTTGTCTCAAGGGGAGGGGCATGTTAATCCCTAATATTGTCTCATTACCCCTTAATTGGGGCATATTAGATTAGTAATGTTATTTTATTTATGTCGGCTTTAGGCCATTAGTTGTAATTATATCTCCTAGTCTCCTATATATACCAAGGAGACATTTTCATTTGGAATCATCTTGTACTTGAACATTTAAGTGGGGTAAAAGGAGGTTTCCCCCTCGAAGAGACTTATTATCTGAAATTCTCTCTTTTTCAAGGCGTTGAGTACTTTTTATGAGGATTTTCTATGCTATATTGATATTTGGTTCTTAAAAATAGACCTTTATTCCGAGTTGTAGGCTTTGTGTCAAGTTGTAGGCCTTTGTGCCGAGTTATACACTTCATGTTGAGTTGTAAGATTTATGTCAAGTTGTAAGCTACTCCAGTGAGATGGTATGGTATGCCGAGTTTTTGCTACACCAGTGAGACAGTCTGGTACACTAGTAGCGTAGTCGATAACATGTCTGGTTGTGATGGTGTTTCTCGTAATATGATCTGGATGATCATGAGATAGCCTGTATAGCTCTGGTGATGCTATCAGTCTGCAAGACCATGTACGTCTTTCCCATGCCATGTGAGATGGATGGATAATGATGATAGTAATGATGATACTCACAACATGGGTGTAGCCATGGGAGAGCACATCATGCAGGTGTAGCCCATGACGATGATGGTGGGACACAGTATGAGATGTATATCTAGTGTTCTCTAGTGGGTTGTGGCCCCTAGACGAGATTGACAGGTCCACATGGGTGTAGCCATGTGTGACGTAATGATGTTACCCGTAGCATGGTATACATAACCATGACGAGAGGATCATGGAAAAGTGAGCAAGGCTATGAAGACCAGAAGGGAACATCATGGTTAAATACCTCCCTAGATAAGAGGGAGTTTTGATGTTTTGGTAGTTGTGGGAGGTACTAACCTCCATGGATAAACCTTTGACTAGAATAGAATATTCTGGAATCAAGAGAAAACCTAAACAAATGTGTGAAAACCCTGGAAGACAAGTCGGCTGAGAAAAATAAGTAATATCAAAGTATTATATGAAGAAAAGGATAGGTCGGCCCTGCTTGAAGAGACACATGTTCACCTATCCAGATTAGTATAAATAGAAGCCACTTGAGGTCATTTGGTAGCACACTCACACTCAAGAAAGTGGTGTGCAATTCTAGAGGAAGAGTGCAGTTTCAATGACTGCAGTTGGGTACTGGTCCTAGTCTATGGTTTGGGACTTTTTGCTTGATGTGATACCTTTGGAGAAAGGTGCGCTCTCTCTGTCTCTTAGTTATCCTTTGGGTCTAGTTCTTCTTCCAGAATCATTCTATTTGAAAAATATTATGATGCTCGGGGGTGGATTTGTGCCTATAGTTGGGTGACAATGTTGTGACATTATATATGGTTAAATGAGCACAGCATTCTAAAACTCCCTAGGGTGAATCAATTATCTTGCAGGGGAAATACCAAAGTTTCACTTGAAGGGAGAAGTACACATAGTGCCATGGGGGTCTAGTCTAGCTTGTAATGCACCTTGTGTAAATCCCTCAATCAAGTGGGACATTTATGCTATGTGTTTTCTTTTGCAAGTCTTTGATTTTTTAGGAGAAGATTTTCATTCCTCTCAAGACCTATTTGGGCGAGCATTGGAAGTTTCATAATAAATATTTTATCTTTTTCCATCTACAAGCCTCTGGGCCTTCAGCCCCTTCTTTCCATGAAGTGAGGGACAACCCCTTCTTGGGTCAATTCACCTAAAAGACCAAAAATTAGAGGAGATGAGGGGATGAAGTGCAGAAAGTGAAAAGTATGGTTGGGAATGGCACGATGAATCGTCAAAAGGACCTCCCAATAACATACCTATCTATAAGGGTGACCCACTTACTAGGGCGCAATGTCCACCACCAAGGTGAAACAGGGAAAAAAGCATAATGTCCAAGAAAATGTCACATAATCAAAAGCAGTAATAGATGCAACAAACTCAAATGCCTCAAATATTGAAATGACACTCACCGTAATACTTGAATTGTACCTCATGGAGAAAGACCCAATGCCTTCCAGAGGCCAATTGATGTGGCGGATACCATCGTGACGATCCTGGACATGTGGTGGTCAAGTGGGTCTCTGTCTATGCAAGTGGACACTACTAGTCAAGTTGTCTCTTGATACTCCATGTCTGCAACCTAAGGGCCTTGAGACATCATGTCCTTAGTTATCCCACAAAATAGCGATAACACTTTTAATTATTGTGTTGTGGAGTCTCAAAAATTAAAGAGCTAGTTGAGCTACTTCCTTGGGGGTGTAAGCCCTTTTACTCCCAAAGACAAACTAAGCTAGCTAGGAAAAACCCTAGGAGGGTGTAAACCCTTTTACTCCTCCTAGGAACTCCTTCTGCAACAAAGTATTTCAAGACAAATATAATGGACTTAGTGGGGTTGTATGCACTTATATTCCCCAAAATTTTAAGCAAATCAACCTTGAAACAAAGAAAAGAAGCAATAGCAACAAAGATTCCTTACTTAGTCCACGCATTAACAAGACAAACTTCTTTTTAACCAAGAAAATACACTGTAGAGAAAGAAATATACCTCCACTAGAGATAGCACGATGACTCGTCAAAAGGACCTCCCAATAGCATACCTAACCCTAAGGGTGACCCACTTACTAGGGTACAATGTCCACTACCAAGGTGAAATAGGGAAAAAAGCATAATGTCCAAGCAAATGTCGCATAATCAAAAGAAGTAATAGATGCAACAAAATCAAATGCCTCAAATATTGAAATGACACTCACCATAATATCTTACTTGTACCTCATGGATCAAGACCGAATGTTATCCATAGGCCCACTGATGTGGCATATACCGTCGTGACGATCCTAGACATGTGGTGGTCAGGTGGTTCTTTTTCTATGCAAGTGGACACTACTAGTCAAGTTGTCTCTCGATACTCCATGTTTTCAATCTAACAACCTCGAGACATCCTCTCCTTAGTTATCCCACAAAATGGGTATAACACCTTTAATTATTACGTTGTGGAGTCTCAAAAATTAAAGAGCTAGTTGAGCTACTTCCTTGGGGGTGTAAGCCCTTTTACTCCCAAAGGCAAGCTAAGCTAGCTAGGAAAAACCCTAGGAGGGTGTAAGCCCTTTTACTCCTCCTAGGAACTCCTTATGCAACAAAGTATTTCAAGACAAATATAGTGGACTTAGTGGGGTTGTATGCACTTATATTCCCCAAAATTTTAAGCAAATTAACCTTGAAACCAAGAAAAGAAGCAATAGCAACAAAGATTCCTTACCTAGTCCACGGATTAACAAGATAAACCTCTTTTTAACCAAGAAAATCCATTGTAGAGAAAGAAATATACCTCCACTAGAGATAGTGCATCATCCATCCATCCAATAACTAAATAAAAACCATTACAAGAGCAATTCACAAGAGAGATATGTAAAAAATGCCCAAGTAGGGCGCAAATTTCAGCCAAGAATGTCTTCTCTCAAGTGAGAGAGTTATGTTAAAATGAAATGAGGTTGATCTCTATTAATATCAAACTCCTAAACATAATTTGTCCACATACAAGGTTAAACCACAAAGTAAGGAGTAAAACTTTCCTTTACTTTTCCCCTTTTACATAATAATAATATTTAATTCATAATTTGCACATGAAAGAAACCCTAAAAGTAAGGTGTCACCCTCCTAAGGCAATGTTTTGGCACTTTGAAGCAAATCATTGAGTTGAGTATGAATGGGATAGGCCTCCAAATACCACGTGTCCTCATGCCAAGCCTCTCTTCCATGATCCAAGGTGCCTTTCCTCAAAATCATGCCATGCGTCCTCATCACCACCAAAACCCTAACCCATGCATGACGCCAAGCCATCCAAGTGTGACGTTTTTGCCTCCAAAGGAAAAACATTGGGCTAGTAGGGGCATAGATGAGGTCCTCCAAGGCATCTATCAAGCCTCCAAATGTTGTCATCATCATCCAGTATATGGGCCATGGTATCGAACCTATGGGCTTCAAGCCCCAAGGAAGCCCAAGCTAGGATTTTTCTTCCAAATCTATCCAACAACTAGGTCCTACAAAAACAATGAATACACCCTCCAAGGATCTCAAGTCAAATGCATCATGATGAGTAAATCAAATAAATAAAAGATCCATCTAAGCATGTACATCCAAACCAACTCATCAAAATAAATAAGTGCTCAAAGACCCTATGAAATTTGCCAAGTTTAGGTATGGGAGGGTTGACAAAGTGACCTATTGGGTGAATCGTAACTCAAATTTAGGAGTGTTTCCCAAGTGGACCCCTCTCTAGGCCATGTGGAAAAAGTGACATGGATAGGGGAAAAACCTTTGGGCATGGGGTTCATGACATACATGGGATCGTAGTGTCTCATTTATGGGTGCCTTTGTAGAGGGTATGTTGCACCTTCGTTTTCAATGCAACCTTTTTCCAAGCCCATTTATTGTCTTTTGTTATTTTAATATGTTTCCATGTTTAAGCCAAGGTGGGGCTTCTACCTAAGCATGAAAAACAGTTCCCACCTTGACTCTACCCTAGTCACATCATGCTTCCCCAAGTTGAAACAATGTATGGGGCTTCTGCCTAAGCATGAAAAACAGTGCCCACACATGCTCCTCCTTGGTTGGCATTTTGTACTAGTTATTTTTCACGGGTCCCATTAGTTTCTTATGAGAGACATTTCATTTTCCTCAGGATCCCTGGGTGAGCATATAGAAGGTTCATGATTTCCTTTTATCTTTTTCCAGCTACAAGCCTGTGGGCCTTCATCCCCTTGTTCCCATGAAATGAGGGACAATCCCTTCTTGGGTGAGTACACCCAAAAATCCCAAAAGGTAAGGAGATGAGGGTATGAATTGTGGAAAGTCACAAGTATGGTCAAGAATGGCATGATGACTTGTCAAGACGACTTCCCAGTAGCAATCCTATCCCTAAGTTTGACCCACTTACTGGGGTGCAATGTCTTCTGGAAGCCAACTGATGTGGTGGATACCCTCATGATGAACATGGAACTGTGGTCGTGAGGCGGGTCTCTATCTGTGCCAATGGACATTGTTGGTCAAGTTGTCTCTCGGTGCTCCATGTATGTAGCCTGGGGACCTTGAGACATCATATCCTTAGTTATCCCTATGAATTGGGGATAACAGGTATAAAAATTATTGGATACAGAAATTAGATTGTTGAGTTTAAATAAAAATGATGATTGAAATTAAAGGAGACAATCATGCACATACTATTTATTCATCATCTTCTGTTAGAGATGTGAGGAATGTAGCGCACTAATCTCTCTCTCTCAAGTATAATATTCATTGCATCATCTCTTTGTCTTGAGCAATAGGGTTCTTGAAAAATATCAAGGTTGATCTATAGTTAGGGTTTTTACCCTAAGGAGACAAACAAGCTAGGGTTTACCCCAGAGGATTGATTGAGAGAGGGAAAAAATAAACATCTTGCCAAGGTGGACTTGGTTGCTAGGGTTTTCTTGGTTTTCTGTACCTAGGGTTTTGGAGAGCTCGAAGGATTGTACCAGCTTTGCAATAGAAGGATTGTAACAACTTTTTGATAGCATTGTGGTATGGTACACGAACTTAATTCTTGTCTTTATATATGAAGTTTTCAACTGTAAAATACTCATGTATTTCAAGTTTGATTTTCAATTTTTGTTCCCTTCTAAATTAAGTAATTTCCAGCACTTACTATTCATGTTGACTTGGCATATTTAAGCATCGAAATTGTTAAATGTTGAGTTTTGTACCTTGGGAGGTGTTCCCCATGTGTTTGTAACCTCCTTAGCACATGTGGGATGGACATTACACTTTGTAGCTTGTAATTTTGTCTAATTTCACTTTGACTTTGTCTAAAGTGAAATTTAGTCATTTTTGGCCTAAAAGTGACTATTAATTCACAAAGGGGGTGAATTATGGACATACAGTTGACATAAGAAACTTAACCCAAAGTGGATTATTGATTTAGATATTTATGGGGAGATCTCAACCATTGATTATATGGAAGGTGAGATGATCTCCACCATTCATATCTTAGGTTTCCTTATGCATGTCAAAGAGGGGCACAAAAGGTGAAGGAGGCATTCATTCTTCTTTTGTTCATTTTGAGAGGAGCTCTTGGAGGATGAGCATGAGGTCAGTTTTGTGAGGATGCTTGAGCTTGGGCGCTATCTTTCATGGAGGGAGGCTTGCATCATCTACCCTTGTTTATTTAGGAGAGAGTTTCTACTTTTGTGGAGGGCGCATTGCTAGATTGGGGCGCATCAGTTGTAGGAGGAATTCTAGCCATCATATTTCAATGAGATTAGTTGCAGAGGGAGGCCATTAAACAAAGATTCATTCCTGTGGAGGGGTTTCCAGATCTGAGCTCACAGTTTGCAGTTGGAGCAGTTTCAGTGGATTTTCTAGCTTGTATGTGAGGCACACCTTTCTGGGGCGCACTTGGAGGGTTTGGGCTTGTATATCAACTCAGATCGAGTTGTTATTGTATCAGGTTCCATAATAAATTGTACTTGTTGTATTCCATATTCTACTTTCCTCATATATACATATATATTCCAAACTGGTTTTCCTCGAGGGGGTTTTATCCAGGGTCATGTTGACCAAAAATACCTGTGTACAAAAATGCATGTGTTAGTCTCTTAGATATGTTTATTTTCAGCTGTAAAGATCTATAGGTGTGTTGTATTTATTTTGGTATGCATGTGCTAACTTCTGGTTACTAAAACTACATGCTAGAGCACCCAAAATCGCAAATATAACCGTAACAAATCAATAAGAAGTTCTTGGATTGTTGGATGTTATAAACAACAACATATTCTACACTTGACAGTTGAAACTTAGAGCCAAACTGTGGTCAAAGACAGACCCAGTTGGCAAGCTTGATAGGACCTGAAAATCTTCACGGTATCAGAGCTGAGGTGGCTGAAACTTTGAGCAGTTGGGACAGCATTTTGTTGGTTGTCATATACATCTTCTTGGCATATTTTTTAGGACAACCATTGACTCATTCAATGGTTATTAGAGGGAAGATTTTTGCAGAGGACAGTTGGGTAGTTTTGGACACTAGTCATCAGTCTCTTTTCACACCTACGCAGTAGGAGTGAGGCTGATTTGACTTGACCTCTTTTCACACCTATTTTGTTAGGAGTGAGGTCAGATTACACTTGTCTCTTTTCACACCTATGTTGACAAGAGTGAGACAATGTTTTCCTTGGCAATGTGAGCATCAGTTGGTGATTGCAGTTTGGAAGACATGTCAGCATCTCAGATGTGAGTTGAGGACAGGCTAGCAGGGGCTAGAAATTGGTCGCCTTGGAAGGTGAGGATGATATACATCTTAGTGGACCTCGAGTTATGGGACATAGTCAAGGAAGTTGTTCCCCCCATTCCTGTCACTTCTCTCGTCTTGGTGGAAGAGTTTAGGAAAAGGAACAAAAAGGCAAAGAGAACTATTTATGATGCAGTTCATGACCATATCATACCCCATTTGATGGGGAAGACTTGTATATACAATATGTGGTCATATCTATGAAAGTTGTATGAGAGCTCCAATAAGAACCGGAAGATGGTTCTTCATGACTGATTCAGGGGCATTCACATGCTCAAGGATGAGTCGGTAACTCCATTCCTTGGTCTTTACACTCAGATCGGAGATGAGCTTGATCTGTCGGAGAGGTTGTTGATCCTAACTCTTTGGTGAGGCAAGCTATGAATAGCTTCACCAAACCATGGGGTGTTGAAGTAAAATCTTCGTGCGAACAGGTAGATCTCCTCAAAGAGCTAGACTCTTAAATCTAAGACAAAAATTGCTTATCATGGTCACTGACTTCCTTTTAGGTCTACACAAACTAATGCATGAAGAGGAAAGAGGAAAGACGTACCTCTTATCGATGTTTGTCCCTACACGCTTCGAGTTGAACTCCAGTCTTGAGCTCCTTGATAAGCCCTGTAGACAAACAAAGTACAACCACTCCCTATTCTATCGAGATTAGTTCGAAGTAGACCTATCTACTTAGAGACAAATTCATGTAATTTCAAACACAAATTAGAAAGAAACAAGCCAAGCATATTGCATTAATGAGGACAAAACGTTACTTATAGCCATAGATGGAATGTAGCAGTTTCGTCAAGTTATCCTTGTCTAACCCTTGCTCAAAAGACCCACGATCAGAATGATAACAACTTCACTGATTATTCTCCACTTCACTATGTGTTTCCTATGAGATCATAAGTTTCATGCCTCTAATCATTCCCCCAAATATCACTTATGAGATCATAAGTTTGGTATCATTCTCCCTCCAGATCCCCCTTTCACCATGAGAAAGCCTGCTTATATAGCCTTGGAGAGGCTCAACCACTTGAGATATCATTGGGGTGAGTTGAGGATTTTCCTCCTTGATTTAGGGATCTTCCCTAAGATCATGGTTGGACTAGGGATTTGAATCCAACTGCCTTCCAAGATTGAAAATATTTCCCCCCCATTCTTCTCAACAAACCAACTGCTGCCCAAAATAGGTAGCACTCCCTCAAAAGGAGTGTTAGAGCATTATAACACTCCCTAGCAAGGTTTAGGGGGGTTCCAACACTCCCAAAAGTAGTAGTGCTCTTCCAAAAGGGCAGAGGTAGTGTTAGAACGCTCCCATATAGTGTATAGGGGGTGCCAACACTCCTGAGAGAGGTATAAGGGAGCGCTCTCCTCCAAAAACCCAAATTCAATGGTTCTTTCATATGGCAAGAGGTACATAACTCCAGTCAACCATTCCTCTTTTTCCAAACCAAGTGTTTGAGGTGTTTCAAGTGTATTTTTGATTTCGTTATAAGTATGACATAGGCATCATGGAAGTATGTTTTTCTTGACACTTGCGACACTTGTAATGAGGACACTTGCGACACTATCGAAGTGAGTAATTTTGAAGTGTAATAGATTGCCCCCCAAAGTATGAAGTTAGAAGATGAGAAATGATAACTGAAATGCTTTGTAAACTTTCAAGCAAGGGTATAGATGCAAAGAACCTGACAGAAGTTGCACACAAACATCCAACAAATATTATGACATGTTTCAAACCCAAGGCAGGCATACCTATGCTTGGGTGATCAATACGTGCAAGATATGGCCACCATAAAATACACCGTGGATCCATAATTGTATTGATAAAAGGTATAGTCAGCGAGGATACAATGTGGATATATATTCTTATGAACTGAACTAATCATAGCCATGAAGAATACACAGTGGATCTACAAGATGACAAGACATAGCCACAACCAATACAAAGTGGATCTATGTAACAGTATATGTGTCATTGTTCAAAAGAAAATCCTTCGCAACTTGGGCAAAGTACATATAAGAGTGACGACTCAACCCAGGGTCTTCTTACCGATCTTGATGTAGTATGAATCTAACCATGTGAATAGATGTCCTGATGTCGAACATGGAAGAAACCACTTGATTACCGGTCAATGATGTAAACCGTTAACAAGCATGAGGGAAATCATCATTAATGTCAATGATTCCCAAGGTACTCTAGTACATTCCAACGAATGTGAATAGATGAGTTGAAGTCGAACATCCATGGAATCATCCGATCAGAGTTTAGTGATGTAAGCCCACTGTCGAACGTGAGGAGGCCTACCATTGAGGCATGCAGGTCCCAAAGTACAAATTGGTTTCTAAGTCTAGTCCCTGGATAATGTGTTGAAGTCGACAGGAATAGACAGGTCGAAGGAGGCCCTTGATGTATCCCACATCAATGACATGAAACAAACACATAGATGTAATTGGTAGATCAAATAAACATGGAATGACATGGGTATTGAGACAAGATATTTTTGATGGCTGACTCTCGAGGCGGATACTTCCCTTGAACACTGAGGCACGACAGCAAAAACATGACATGGACCAAAACTTGATGATGCAGTGGATGTTGTGACTTACATCAGGTGACCCAAAGGAATATAGGAAACTCAAAAGATTGGCTCAATGCAGAGGTTCAACGGATTGAAATGTGTACAAAGACAAGGTGTCGTGTTCAAGGGAGACCATAAGAGTTACTTGGTGATATTCTCAAAACTGCTTGGCTTGCTTCTTTCAAATTCCCCCCCCATCCAGATAGATGAGTACCTCATTTTGATTTAATGAGCTCGAGGAGGGTAACACATGCTCGATATAACTCACCTTCGGTAAGTTCCTCTTCCTTTGTTTAAGGAACTGGAAGAAGTAAGGGTTCGGTCCCATTTGGGCCTGTCGATGTTTGTTTTAGCGAGTCCAAAGACAGAAAACTCGAAGGTTTTTCATGATTATAGAGTCTGGAAAAACACTTAAAATAGAACTCTCTCAGCTCCTTTTTCGTAAAGTAGTCTGATGAGACCGAAAAAGAGATAAACTATTGATAAACATATGTTTTCTTCAAATACTTTAATGAGCATGAAGAGAACAAGGTCGCTCGACAATCTTTTCATATTTAGAGAGTCTGAAAAGAACTTAAAGATGACTCCAATGTTGTCCTTTTTCATAATGTTAGTCTCGCGAGGCCGAAAAAGAGATAAATTATCACTCGAAAGACGCCCTTTCAAACCTTTTAATGAGTGGGAAAGGAAGCAAGATCACTCGACAATATTTTCAGGTTTAGAGAGTCTAAAAAGAGCTTAAAGGAGACTCCAGGGGGTTCCTTTTTTGTATATCCATACAGGTCCGAAAAAGAGATAAAAGTCTACCTGGATGCATTCTCATGTATTTACGAGCACAAGAAAGAACAAAGACTAAGCTCGGTATGCCCCTAGCATGAAATCTAGTGGATTAACTCCAGAATGATCATCAAAGGCTGGAGACATACCCTCCAAGCTTCAATTCATTCGTCGACTTTGAGGTTGTCACCAATTTCTCTAGTACATGAGAAAAAGGAGAAGGGTGGATGAAAAGAAGGTTCAAGAGAGGTGACTGTTTCATTTTTAACGATCTTGACATAGGAAAATAACTATGCTCAAGGCCTCTGTTTCATTTTTTAACGAACTTGCCACAGAGAAGAGAAACTATGCTCATGGTTTCTTCTTGATCATGGCTTCCAAGAGGATAACACTCTGGAAGGATACCATGTCAAGAGACAAAACTCGGTCATGGCCTCCAAAATATCTTCGTTGGACAGAAGATAATCACTCAGGAAGGACCACATGTCAAGGGTCGTGATAGGAGTAAGGATATCAAGCTCCAATAATCCTATTGAAGAAATCACCATGTCCACTACCGGATCCAAATCGTCAGAAGTTGAAATCATGGGAGATGATGAAAAATCAACACCAGGAGGGGAGATAGACTGTATATTTGCCCGAATTTCTTCACAAGGGGGAAGAAAAGAGGATTGGTGATGGTTATTATCCCAAGGTGACTTGTCTATGTGAAGCATCTTCGAAATAGATTCATCCGAAGGAAAAGTTGGGGAAATGTAGTCAATCGCAGACGACCAGGAACTCAACCGTGATTGCATCGAGGAAATGTTGGGCACCAATAGATGTTGGTCATTTGACGAGGGAGAAATGGATTGGATAGAAACATATGACGTTTCGGTTGGACTAAGTGGCACAGTGTCACCTAGTGCATCGAATTCCAATGGACAAGGTACAATCCAAGGGTCAGATGACTCCAAAGATTGATAAGCCACGGTCGAAATCATATCGACCGTGGCAATATGATGTGTAGTCGGTGGAAGTGGTGTAGGGAAGGTACCCATGAGGCTAGAATCTTTCAGTAAGCCAACACCAACGCTTTCATACGTGATCTTGTGGTCTCCCAAGAAAGGAATATTGTTGGTAGCGGGAGCGCAAGCATCGGTCGTGCAGAAATCCAACTGATCAACAGTGACAATTTTTCCCTGATGAGGAAATTGGACACATCGAAAAAATGACGAGGCAATGAAAGTCATAGCATAAAACAAACTTCTTCCAAGTAACAAGTTGTAATCGAGGGGAGAATCAACCACCTCGACATCAACAGTAATAGTTTTTCCACCCAATTGGATGGGCAGGGACTGTAAAAGTCCATGGGGATGAAAACCTCGCCCGTCGAAGGCGTGTAACATCATTGAGGATTTGTTGAGTGTTGGTGATTTTAAACCTTTCCAACACGCCAAAGACATGACACAAGTCGAGGCTCCCTCATCCAGAATAGTTTGGTGGATTTGTTGATTGTGAAGAACAACATCAACTTGGAAAGCAAGTTGGTGGGAGAGTCGAGACGCATAATTGTCCAGGTTAAACATGATCTGATTGGACGACTCAGGATCAACAGTGCCAAGAGCGGCCAAGAGCATTCTACGTTGACTGGGGCAGTGTTGTAGAACTTCTAACGCAGACATAGCACACGGTGCTTGAGCCAAATCTTTAACAACGTTGTAGTTCTGGGAAACACGTGAACTAGGATTAAAGGTAGCTTTGCGAACAATGCTCTTAGGAGGGCGTAAGATAGAATCAAACATGGGTTTCTCAATCTGGAGTGGTCCAGATGGAGGATTAACTGATGGAAGTCTAACAGAGGATGACGATGGATCCGGTAAAGTACCGCTATAGTTAGTGTCTTTTTCTTTGTAAATGTTACCTAGTGTGTCGTATGTCCTAGAGAGAGTGGTCAAATTGAGCCCATTAAACATATAAATATGTGCACTCGACGAGGCCTCATCATTAGGATCGCTAGAAATGCCTCCATGAGAGGAGGTTTGAGAAACCATGGATTGCTTCTGTGGAAAAGGTTGAGTAAGCACAGCGGGTTGTGACTTCCATTGGAAAATTTTGGCCACTTCATTGTGAAGTGGACAATCTCGAGTGTAGTGATCGTCACCACAAATGATACATGGGAATTTCAATTTCCGTTGTGGTTTCTTTTCGGTAGCAGGTGTTTGATTTTTGGGTTGTTCATTATTATTTTTTTATTTATTCTTTGTCTTCTTCTTACCTCCAGATTGTTGTGAAGGGGTAGATTGAACTGCATTCACCTCAAAGATATGAGTTTGGGGGGAGGTAGAGGAGGGTGTAGTCGATTTCAAAAAATATTGATTTTTGACGGAACCGATAACACCATCCGCATGAGATGAGGATGATGGCTTAGAAGGATCAGTATTAGCTCGAGCAACATTCGGAAGAAAATCATACAAGTACCAGATTAGGAATAAACCAAATCTAAGTACTGAGCCCAAGCGATGGCTTGTTCCTCTGTGACCGCACCACCCATAGCGACATCACGAGCGATCGGGGGTAACAGTGATTTAGTAAACCATTCCACCAATAGTATGTCAGGAATGACTACCTTGATCATCCTTCATCGTTGCCTCCACTCATGAATATGGTCAGAGATATGCACGGAGTTAGTTTGATGAAGGGAGGTCAAGAGTTCAGTACCCGTCTCATAGCGAATAGGCAGTTGAAAGTGCATGAGGAAAGACATGGAAAGGGAAATGAAATCATGAAAAGAAGCACGTGGTAGTTCAATATACCACTTTGTTGCTGAACCGGTAAGTGTTCGCTAGAAAAGATGCAAACGTATAGAATCATCCATGAGGGATTTTGATGAACACCACAAATGGAAAGTCATCGCATGGTTGTTCAGATCTTCACCAGGGTTTCCATCAAATTTCAAAATATCAGAAGGAAGTTTAGCTGGAATGACTGGCCAAACCGGTGAATGAGAAATAGGATCATTAGTTAACCGAGACAAGTCTGGGAGATCCAAAGTCGCAAGGAAAGGTAGTTGTCGGTTAATTTGCAAATGATACTGGTGCGGAATAGGAACACCAGTAGGACCATAGACTGGGTTAGGTGGATAGGTGTAACCAGTAGGTCCTCCGACATATGGTTGTCGCTAGCCAGGATAAGAAGGATTTGATGGTGCATGAGAAACATTGGCATAACCCGGTGGGTTCTGAACATTATAGGCCGGGTGATTTATTTGCCCGTGAGGAGGATAAATATTTTTCCCTTAAGAATGGTAAGGAGTAGATCTCAGAGGCAGATACACATGAGGTCCATAAGGATGATAAGACTATGGTCCCGGAGAACTCCAAGTGGTGTTTTGGATGCCGCCCGGATAAGATTGCTCGTAAGATGTTCCAAAAGGGATAGGATTGGATACTCCTCCTAGTGGTTTATTATACAAGTGCCCCCCAATGTGGGGTTGGGTAAAAATGCCTCCTGAAGATACTCCCTAGGATTGTGAAGGGTTTCCAGCAAACGAGGGTTTCCCCCTACTAGCGGTGGATTTATGACCGGGGTGTGACTGGCAAATGGAGGTTTCCCTCTAGGAGGAGCATGAAAAGTGGGTTGTCCCCCGAGAGGGGTAGGCCCACCATGGAAAGGTAGTCGTCCAGGAGGGAAAGGTTCGTTGGATGGTGGTTTTCCTCTAGTTGGTTTTTTTTGGCCAGTAGGGGTCTGCATTCTCGGGTGAGAAGATGTCCCAGCAGGATCATGTGGAACATGTGGAGTTATAGAGTAAAATCTTGTAGAAACAGTGGTAGAGATTGAAGTTCTTTGGGGATGAGTAGAGGTGATGAGTCCAACATTAGGATGGACTTGTGTTGGTGTAGCAGTAGGGTGAATAACCTGATCGACTGGGTGATTCATGGTTTGATCGGATGGTCCTGTTTCACTAGGAGGGTCATGAGGTTGAAAGGGTTGTCAAAAGGATTTGAAATGTTCATAGAGATCACATCCCAATGAAGTCCTCCATACAGAACAAGCAGGTGTGGGATTGGTTTTTGCTGCGGTGCTAGGACGAACAGGAGTCCTATACTCATCACCAAAGATTGGTTCTGTGGATCCCATATATGTTTCGATAAATATCCTCTCTGGTAATCATGGGATCTCTTCGTCTATGACGTTCCCAAGGGAGTATAAATGAACCAAAAGTGGTTTGAGAGGGGTTACCGACACAGATGTAGTGGGATTCTCAATCGTGACCAAAGTGCCTTCTGAGTTATCTAACGGAGGAATAATAGGACTTCCAATGTCAAATTGATTTTCTACCTCTCTACGGTAGTTGTCTTCTGGAGGGTTAGGAGGTAAGGTTTGATAGCCTTTCAGAGGCCGCCCTTGCATCCTACGTGATCGACGAAAATATTTATCGTCTACGGGCTCAATTGTGGAGAAAAATAGAACACACTGAAAATGTAGGGCCAACTAACAAAAAGAAACAACATACGCTAATAAAATCTAGGAATCAACCAAGCAAACAAAACTTCTCTCGATGACCGTACTAGTTGGTGATGAAATCCAACGTCACGTGATCAAGTCAAGAAGGGGTTAGGATATAGTGGAATAGTTACAATGGCGACCTGCTTAATAGACTTTCACCTTGGTGCAAGCTTCCACGCAGTAATTGTGTATTTACCCTCCAAGGAGCCCGAGTGAGTTTGACCAATGTCTGTTCCAGGTACAGTGAAACTTCCCTTCACCATCACCTTGTGTAAGTACCTAACAATTATGGCAACTAAAGACACCAATTCGTAGTGAGTCCCTGGGAATGTATAGTCAATAGTCCGATCCAAAATGTATGGGTAGGATAATAAGTTCGAAATCAACTCGAGAGGCTCCCACACATAATCGTGGGTATACCTCCAAGTGACCCCCAATATACAATTTGACCACTACAAACAGTTGAACCACAGAGGGATAATCTCCATAATTCACCCGAATGCGACCTCGTACGTAACCCTTGTGTGAGAGGGGGATCCCAGAAAACCAATACGAAAATTGGATTTGACTCTCCCTAGCTTAGGATGCTAATGTTTTTTTTGAAAAACTTTGGAGAGTTTTACTCCCAGCCTAATCCAAAATGCTAACCCTAGTCTAATGTTGGTGGAAGATCCTAGAAAAAAAAAATGTTCTAGATAATTTTTAATTAGCGTTCATTTTACAACTGTTCTTTACTCAAAGGGTGCACGAAAGTGAAACGGATGGAATGAGGACTCAATTCTCAAAAATATGCATAAAAGATGATAAGAAATCGTTTCTTTTCAATGAACGCCTATTTAAGGGAAAGAGAAGGAGTCGTTTTCACTTTCAAACACTAATATGAAACGTCCTCAAATCAATTGGTTCTCAATCGAATCCAATGCAATGCTAAAACATTTTCAAAAACGACTTCCAATATGCAAACCAATCACTAAAATGTATCATTTGTCGTTTGTATGTGAATGATGATTAATTCAATGCAAACACTTCTCCTGCTAACTACCCTTTCAGATCAAGGAGATTCGGGAAAGTATGAGCATATTTCACACAAACAACACACCCTTTTTCGATCAAACAAGAGAACGAAAATAAAAAACGCAAAAGGAAGGAGAAAGAGATTGGACAAGATGACCTCAAAAAACAAAATGAGAAGATTCATAGACTTCTGATGTTCTTCACCAGAGTTTCTGCTCAGTCAGACAAGAGAGAAAAACGCAGTGGATTGATTCCAAGTTGTCAACAGGAGAAAAAACTCAAAATAAGGGAGAAGGTCACAAAATATGAACAACAAAGTGCCTACTTCTCAGAAAGAAGAGGGTCAAATGTCATTAGGAAGATGTAATGAAGCATCAAGAAGTTGGACAAGGTAAAAAAATAGAGACTGAGTTGCAGAAAACACAATTATGGAAGGTATTTTTGCCAAGGAGAGGTTGGCGCTCTGGTGAAAGGGTCACCAAAGCATTATAAATCTTTGTTTAAGGCCTATAGGGAGTGCTGGCGCTAGGCTAACATGGGCATACGGGCGCCAGGCTCAAAAAACTCAGAAAAATGTCAAAAAACCAAAAACTCAGTCAATTTGTGTCAATCAAGATGCATGTGATGGATTGAGGATTGAATCAGCAAGTGTAATCATATATAGGGGGTGAACAAGGCCTATAGAAAACAAAGGGTAAGACAAGGTCTGTGAGGAAAAACCAAAACCAAAAGTTTCGATTCGATTCCCCAGTGGATTTGCCAGTTTTTGTTGAAGGAAAATCTTCCTGCAGACAGGTAGATCTCCTCAAAGAGCTAGACTCTTAACTCTAAGACAAAAAGTGCTTATCATGGTCACTGACTTCCTTTTAAGTCTACAAAAACTAATGCATGAAGAGGAAGGAGGAAATACATACCTCTTACCGGTGTTTATCCCTGCACGCTCTGAGTTGAACTCCAATCTTGAGCTCCTCGATAAGCCCTGTAGACAAACAAAGTACAACCACTCCCTATTCTTTCGAGATTAGTTCGAAGCAGACCTATCTACTAAGAGACAAATTCATGTAATTTCAAACACAAATTAGAAAGAAATAGGCCAAGCATATTACATTAATGAGGACAAAACGTTACTTACAACCATAGATGGAATGTAGCAGTTTCGTCAAGTTCTCCTTTTCTAACTCTTGCTCAAAATACCCACGATCAGAATGACAATAGCTTCACTGATTATTCTCCACTTCATTATGTGTTTCCTATGAGATCATAGGTTTCATGCCTCCAATCATTCCCCCAAATATCACTTATGAGATCATAAGTTTGGTATCATTCTCCCTCCAGATCCCCCTTTCACCATGAGAAAGCCTGCTTATATAGCCTTGGAGAGGCTCGACCACTTGAGATATCATTGGGGTGAGTTGAGGATTTTCCTCCTTGAGTTAGGGATCTTCCCTAAGATCATGGTTGGACTAGGGATTCGAATCCAACTGCCTTCCAAGATTGAAAAGATTTTTCCCCCATTCTTCTCAACAAACCAACTATTGCCTAGAATAGGTAGCGCTCCCTCAAAATGAGTGTCAGAGCATTATAATTCTCCCTAGCAAGGTTTAGGGGGGTGCCAACACTCCCAAAAGCAGTAGTGCTCTTCCAAAAGGGAAGAGGTAGTGTTATAACGCTCCCATATAGTGTATAGGGGGCGCCAACACTCCTGAGAGAGGTATAAGGGAGTGCTCTCCTCCAAAAACCCAAATTCAATGGTTCTTTCAGATGGCAAGAGGTACATAACTCTAGTTAACCATTCCTCTTCTTCCAAACCAAGTGTTTGAGGTGTTTCAAGTGTCTTTTTCATGTCGTTATAAGTATGACATAGGCATCATGGTAGTATGCTTTGCTTGACACTTGCGACACTTGTGAGCAAAATGCGACACTTGCGACACTTGTAATGATGACACTTGCGACACTATCGAAGTGAGTAATTTTGATGTGTAACATGGGGTCCATTTGTACGTGGCATAGTTTCCATGGAGGTCATTCCTACATGGGAGAGGATGTGGGATGATTTCATCCAGGAGAAGATTAGGCTTGCAGCCAAGGCTTCTGGACAGTGGCAGCAACGCCACCACCAGATTGTTCAGGGCGAGGACGATATTTCTCTTGGGACAAAGGGAAAGAAGAAGGCTGGTCGTGGGGGTTGGCAGGGTCCCAAGTTTGGGGCCCCACCAAAGAGGAGTGGAGGAGGAGAGAACAGCAGTGGTCAAGGAAGTGGTCAAAGGAGAGATATGAGCAAAGTGAAGTGCTTTGTTTGTAAGAATTTTGGGCATTATGTTGGACAGTGCCCGAACAGGAAGAAGAAGGAGGGTGGTACCACAGCTACAACATAGGAGATAGATTTTCAGACACGGTTTCAGAGAGAGTGTGCTTTCCTCATATGTTGCACTTCGGTTGAGACGACACCCAGTATCTGGTATATTGATAGCGGGGCTTTGAGCCATATGACTGGACTTCGAGAGAATTTTTCTGATCTCACAGGCACCGAGGTTAGGACTGAGATTTCTCTTGGAGATGACATAGTGGTCAGAGTTGTAGGGGTTGGAACAGTTGCCTTTCAAAGAGATGGCATGCCACCTGTATCATTCACGTATGTTCTTTATGTCCCTGGGATGAAGAAGAATTTTATTTTAGTTTCCACCCTCCAGGATAGAGGTCTTGAGGTGACATTCAAAGGCATTGAGGTACTGATTCATCCTCGGGGGTCTTCACTTGCCTCAGGACAAGTGATTGGAGTGAGAGATGGGAAACTATTCAGATTAATTTTTTAGCCACTTCATGCATTGGAAACAAGTAGCGACAACAACATATAGATTTGTTAGTTATGGCATTGCAGGATGGCCCACCTACATCATCGGGATCTTAGAGGATTGAGAGATGTTGTGACCAGAGTGCCACAGATCAATATTGAGCATCAACATGTGTGTAGAGTTTGTGCACTTGGTAAGTTAACCAAGGAATCGTTCCCCAATAGTGACACCAGGTCAGCTAGGATATTGGATTTAGTACACAAGGACGTGTGTGGGCCCATGACTCAGAGGTCCTTGAGTGGTTGTGAGTACTATCTAACATTTATTGATGACTACTCGAGGAATAATTGGATCTATTTCCTGAAGGCCAAGAGTGAGGTATTCACATGGTTCCAAGAGTTCAGAGCTCTTGTGGAGAACCAATCGGGAAATAAGATCAAAGTCTTGCGGTTCGATAATGGGGGAGAGTATTCCTCAAGATAGTTTGTAGACTTCTATGCACAACATGGCATCAGGAGACAGATGATCATACCTTAAAACCCCCAACAGAACGGGGTTGCTGAGAGGAAGAACCAGGCCATTACTAGTGCAGCAAGATCCATGTTGCATGATCAAAGTTTGCCTTTGTACTTATGGGTAGAGACATGTGCTACTGCAGTTTACCTGAAGAACAGGAGCCCCCATAGGATATTGGGGAAGATGACTCTTGAGGAGTCCTTCTATGGTAGGAGGCTTGATGTCGAGCACATCAAGATCTTTGGGTGCTTAACATTCTCTTATGTCCCCTAAGAGAGGAGGACAAAGATAGACCCCACAACCCAGCAAGGGATTCTAGTTGGATACTCAAAGGTGTCGAATGCCTATTTCATCTACATTCTGCCACTTAGGAGAGTGGTGGTGAGAAGAGATGTCAGATTTGAGGAGGATAGGGCTTTTGCAAGATCTCTTGAGTCAAGAGTTGGAGTTGAGGATGATTCAGAGTCGTCGATTGCAGTCTCAGAGGGAGAACAACCTCAGATTTAGAGTACACCAGTATCAAGGGTGACATGGTGACCATGCACAGCTTCAGGGTCACAATCAGAGCATGTTTAGTTAGATGGGGCACAAACTTCAGAGGGAGAACAAACTTCAGGATCTCTGAGTGTTGAGACGAGTCCTGAGGCAGTCACTCTTCAGCAGAGAGACCTTACTTCTTCATTGACCTCTTCAGGGAAGAGGAGACCTAGATGGTTTCAGGAGACCCTCAAGGAGGCCAAGGAGAATGTAGGGGAGCCCAAGAGCCAGATCAGAGAGAGAAGGCCACCAGTCAGATTGGGAGCATGTTTGGCACTAGTGACGAGTATCAGGGATACTGAGCCACAGACTTTTGCGCAAGCAGTGGACCTCAAGTATGGAGAGAGGCCATGGTAGAGGAGTATGACTCCATTGTGTGCAATGATGTCTAGGATGTGGTTCCAAGGCCAGTGAGGAAGTCAGTTGTGACTTCTAGGTGGTTGTACAAGACCAAGATTGTTGTAGATGGAAACGTGGAGAAACACAAGGCATGTTTTGTGGCACGAGGCTTCTCACAGATTGAGGGAGTCAATTATAATGAGACTTTCACACCAGTTGTGAGATACACTTCTATCAGGACTATCATTGCCATAGAAATAGAGATGGGTTGGTGCATTCACCAGATGGATGTGAAAACCGCATTTTTGAATGGGTTTATTGAGGAGGAGGTGTACATAGAGAAACCACAGGGGTTTGAGGTGAGTGACACGGAGACTCATGCGTGTATTCTAAGGAAGGCACTATATGGTCCAAAGAAAGCTCCCTGAGCTTGGTATTCATGCATTGATACTTATTTTCTTCAGACGTGCTTCGAGAAGAGTGATGTTGATCCAAACCTCTATTTCATCATTAGAGGTGAGGACACTCTCATTCTCATTTTGTATGTGGATGATTTATTCATTATTGTAGCCGAGGATCTCATAGTTGAGTGAAAGCTGGGACTTGCATCACATTTTGAGATGAGTGATATCGGATTGATGCACTACTTTCTGGGTATGGAGGTATGGCAGGGGGAGGGTCACATATTTCTCGGGTAGGGGGAGTATGCAACAAATATTTTGAGCAGGTTTCAGATGGAGGACTGCAGACCCATGTCTACACCTATGATCACCAACTAGAAGAAGCTTAGTTCTTCAGATAGCCAGTTGGTGGATGCCATAGTATATAGGCAGTTGATCGGTTCACTTATGTATCTGGTTAACACCAGACCAAATATTTGTTTTTCCGTGAGCACTCTCATTCAGTACATGGTTGAGTCGAGGAGTGTTCACATCGTTGGGGAAAAACACGTCTTGAGATATGTTGTTGGGACAATGGACTATGGCCTAGAATATGTCAAGGGAGATGGAGTTAGCTTGGTTGGCTGAACAGATTCAGACTGGGCAGGATGTGCTGCTGACAGGAAAATCACCTTAGGGTGCTGCTTCAGTTTGGGGTCAGGACTTGTTTCCTAGTTCAACCGAAAGAAGAAATCAGTTGCTTTGAATTCGGTCGAGGCAGAGTATAGGGTGGGCAGTCAGGTCAGTTGCAAGGCCATTTGGCTTCGTAAGATGTTGGTTGGGTTATTTGGTCAGGAGATGTCATCGACTGTCATTCACTGTGATAATCAGAGTTGTATCAAACTCTCTGATAATCTAGTGTTTCATGACCGGTCGAAGCATATTGAGATCAGGTACCACTTCATTCATGATTGGTTTTAGAGAGGGGCAGTTCAATTGCAGTATGTATCTATAGATGACCAGGTTGCAGATATTCTCACCAAGGCCCTGCCACAGGGCAAGCATGTCTATTTCAGAGACAAGATGGGATTGGTGAGGAACACTTTTCTCGGTAAGAGGGAGTGTTGATTTTTGTACCTTATGAGGTGTTCCCCATGTTCTTATGACCTCCTTAGCACATGTGGGATGGACATTACACTTTGTACCTTGTACTTTTGTCTAATTTCACTTTGACTTTGTCTAAAGTGAAATTTAGTCATTTTTGGCCTAAAAGTGACTATTAATTCACAAAGGGGGTGAATTAGGGACATAAAGTTGACATAGGAAACTTAACCCAAAGTGGGTTATTGATTTAAATCTTTATGGGGATATCTCAACGATTAGATGGGAGATGAGATGATCTCCACCATTCATATCTTAGGTTTCCTTATGCATGTCAAAGAGGGGCGCAAAGGGTGAAGGGGGCATTCATTCTTCTTTTGTTCATTGTGAGAGGAGCTCTTGGAGGATGAGCATGAGGTCAGTTTTGTGAGGATGCTTGATCTTGGGTGCTAGCTTTCATGGAGGGAGGCTTGCATCATCTACCCTTGTTTATTTAGGAGAGAGGTTCTACTTCTGTGGAGGGCGCATTTCTAGATTGGGGCACATCCGTTGTAGGACTTTTAGGGATCAGATTGCAGTGATATCAGTTGGAGAGGGAGGCCATTCAGTAGAAATTCATTCCCATGGAGGGGTTTCCAGATCAGAGCTCATAGTTTGCAGTTGGAGCAGTTTCAGTGGATTTGCTAGATTGTATGTGGGGCGCACATGTCTAAGGTGCACTTGGAGGTTTTGGGCTTGTATATCAACTCAGATCGAGTTTCTATTGTATTAGGTTCCATCATATATTGTACTTTTTGTATTCCATCTTCTTCTTTCCTCATATATACATATATATTCCAAACTGGTTTTCCTCGGGGGGATTTTATCCAGGGCCATGTTGACCAAAAATACCTATGTACAAAAATGCACGTGTTAGTCTCTTAGATCTTTTTATTTTCAGTTGTAGATATCTATAGGTGTGTTGTATTTATTTTGGTATGCATTTGCTAACTTCTGGTTACTAAAACTACATGCTAGAGCACCCAAAATAGAAAATATAACCATAACAAATCAGCAAGAAGTTCTTGGACTGTTGGCTATTATAAAACAACAACATATTCTACACTTGACAGTTGAAACTTAGATCCAAAATGTGGTCAAAGACAAAACTAGTTGGCAATCTTGATAGGACCTGAAGATCTTCATTCAAGGATTTAACATATAATTGAAAGATAATAGAACAGATTAACTGTTGTAAGTTTGCTATAATAAAGTGATTTTTAGATCTGATTTATACTTGGAAAAGTGTTCCCTAAGGACTTAAACTTGTTGGCATATGTTTAGTATCTTTCTCTTTGGCTGCCTAGTGTGTTGGGTTGAAGTGAGATGAAATATTATTCGTTGTTTGCTGCTATAAATTCTGTTTTGAATTAAAAGTCAACAAAGAAAGAAATTTTCTCAATCGCACTGTCAAAACCTCCTACTGTTTTCTCATTAATTCTGAAATGAAATCTTCTACAAGAAAAACCAGAGAAGGTACTGCTCTCTGCTGAACTGAATAATTAAAACCCATAGCCATGCCTTCTTATATAATAAAATAAGGTCTCTTTAGGGTTACAAAATTAGACCAAATCTTAGATCCACTGCAGTCTTGGGATCTGTAGCCTTATCTCTACATGACAAGTAATCTTTAAATAGTGTGCTCCAAGAAAGAGATAAGATCTCCTTAGGATTTGTGCCCTACAACTAGATTTCATTCACCCTCCTTGAATTAGACTAAGTCAAAATTAGCAAACTGCTTAAATAAGACTGAATTCTTAACTTAGAAAAGACAACTAACACATGAAAACTATTGAGAATGGATTGTTGAAGATAGAATAGCAACCCACTCTATAAGACTGACCACTCCCTCTTATTTAATGTGCCTTACTATTGAATCTGAAAAGAGGAAGTGCACCCTCACTGTCATGTTCTAACTACTGCAACTAAAGCACTCAAATCTGGTTCACACATGCGCCCAGGACTCCCACACATGAGCCCAGGTTGTAGAAGACTATCTGAGGTACAATCATCTAACGAGTAGCACTAGCAAAGAGTCTGATTTCTTCTTTGCTTTTGAAAGTGAAAATTCTACTGATGATGTTCCCTTACAACATGATGTACAAGTGCAACAACTAGAAGTTCAAGAAAGAGAAGTAGAACAAACTCCTAGACCCAAGTGGCATGAAAGAGCAAATGCTAGATGGAAACTTCGAAAGAAGAGCTACAAGGTCACAAAGACAAAACCAACTTGTCAACTATGCCTCGATGATTTTGGCCATGAAAAATGAAGATCCCGTGACATATGAAGAAGAAGCTGAGAAGAATGAATGGAAAATAGAAATGGAGGAAGACATGGATTCCTTGAGGAAGAACAATAATTTGGATCTGGAAAGGTTACCCCAAGGTAAAACTCCTATTGGCTACAAGTAAATTTTTTGAACCAAGTATAAATCTACTGGTGAAGTTGATAAGTTCAAAGCAAGGTTAGTAACCAAAGGCTATGAACAGATCGAAGGTGTTGATTATAATGATACATTTTCTCCAGTATCAAGGATTAATACTATCAGGCTAACCTTGGCTCTCGGAGTGAGAAACAATTAGGAAGTTTATTAAATGGACATGAAATACGCTTTCTTCAAAGGATAAATTGAAGAGGAAGTGTATCTTGAGCAGCCAAAAGGTTTTATAACGAAGGCAAAGAAAACAATGTACAGGTTGAAAAAAGTGATATATGGATTAAAGGAAGGACAACGAGCTGGGTACAAGAAGATCATTGATTGGGTCGTAAAGAAAGGGTTCACAATAAGTCAAGAATACCCTTATCTTTATTTCTTGAAATCTCATAATAACATTCACATGGTGGGTTGTATGTTGATAACCTTATCTTCATAGATTCAAGTATTGAAAATTGTAACACCCTGTTTCCCCCATTTTGTAAAAATAACTGGACTGGTCAAGAGCTGTGGCAAACTCAGAAATGTGAATACGTGATGTGAATGGACCTTGTGGAAAAGGTCAATGAATGTGAATAATATTATGAATTTATATTGCAGGACTGTTGAGAGGGGATGTGTTGAAAAAGAGACCACGATGGTGGTGGAAGGTACCTGGAAAGGTGGCGTTAACTCCCACCGAGAATTAATACCGTATTTGGACTTCACTGGCCCAGAGAACCAAAAGTGGCTCGCTGGCCCCGAAGTAAATGTCTCGTCGGCTGGTAGGTAGATGGCTCCTCAGGAATTTATGAGAGATGGAGGGTGAACCACCCATCCATAGAGCTGTCAGGCCTGACCAACGCAAGGGAAATCGTGCCACACACAACCTTGCAAGAGGATAAGGTATGGGGGAGAAGTGATTGGGGGGCAGATGTGAGGGAAGGAAGAGAAATTTGGCAACATGCAGAGTGAGTGATAGCAGAGAGGAAGGAGAGTAACCTTCACTTCTTGTCACTGGCAAACAGAGACGCAGTCTCACAACATCGTGGTCTCAACTCGGGGGTGGCTAGTGGTAAATCCGTTGGGAGTCGCTGAGCCTATGGTTGGGTGGAAATGAGTACCCCTCTCAGCAGTTGCCTAACCCCTGGTGTTATTTTTTATAAGTGTTTTTCCTCTGGCATCTTGAAATATATATTTATTCTGACATTTATGTTTATAAGCTATGAAATGGTGAATGATTCCAGAGTAAGAATGTCTGTATGGTGTCTTGATCAATACTGGTAGATGCATGTTTATAATGGAAAGACTATGTATGGTTTATGTCTTCATAAATCACTATTTATATGCTTACCGACCTAATTCAGATTGCATGTCTGATTCGTGGGATAAAGGTACGCTTATATGCCTCAGATAGTACCCTGAGTAAAACCCTCCCCATAGAGATACCCTCCTTGAAAATCCCGTCAAGAATCAGGAAAGAGAATGTGAAGGCGTAAGGCCTTAGTAACCCTGCACAAGGAGGAACGATCCTCTTGAAAGCCCGAGATGGCAGCATAAGGATGAAGTATCGAATCAACGGACGAGTTCCCATTGGGATATCTGTGGTCACTCATGACCATCAGATCGGAAGAAGAAGATGGAGTGTTAAGTTCCTTAACATTGATAGGTATTGATCGATGGATGAGATTGGTAGGAGTAAGTAGGGTGTTAAATGCCTTACCCCTTTGTTTTCTGTGTCTTCGTGGGAAGCGAAGGAATCGAGACCGTAGATATCCAAGGTCCATGGGAGTATCTGGACTGTTGATTTTTCCACGTCCAGGGAGTCGTGGAAGAATGCACAGGTAGGAACCAATCTGAGCCGTCAAATCTCGACTGGAAAACCCAACAGTTGTTGGATCTGTCAGGAGTCCTGGTGACGGGAGTTCAAGACTTTCCATGGTGAAAAATCTGGGATAGATATGGACTGCCCGATCTTGGGAGGCCACGTGTCATGAGATTACCCATTTCGGGAAATCAGGAATCCTAGACTCGGGAGTCCTGGTGACGAGAGTTCGGGACTTTCCATAATGAAAACCCCGAGATAGATCTGGACCGCCCGATCTTGGGAGGCCACGTGTCCTGAGATTACCCATTTTGGGAAATCAGAAATCATGAACTCAGGATTCCTGGTGATGAGAGTTTGAAACTTTCCATGGTGAAAACCCCGGGATAGATCTGGACCGCTCGATCTCGGGAGGCCACGTTTCATAAGATTACCCATTTTGGGAAATCGGGGATCGGGGATTCGGGAGTTCCGTTGACAAGAGGTCGGGCTCTCGCCTTGATAAATCCCGATGGAAATAAAACAGTGGTCATATGAGAAGAGGTCATATCGACCAAGGCGTAGCCCAGGGGGCTAATTGCCAAACGAGGCATGTTCAACACTTCTGCATTTCGGTACTCGGGACACCGAAGGGAATGCTTCCCTGTGCCAACAAATACTGAAATTAAGACTTGAAAACCCCCGCCTATTAGTACGAGGGTTAAGTATCGATCAACGGATGAGATCCTTTTGGAGGATCCAGGGTCTGAGATGACCATGAGATGTGAGGAAGAGATGTTGGCTTTAAGCTGGGGTGTGAATGCGCATTAAGGTAAGTAACGAGTAGATCTGGACGACCAGAGTCCACCCGCTCAGATCCACGGATGNGGGGGCGGGGGGGGGTCCGGAATCAGACGTGCAACTCTCGAACGGTTGAGATTAATTCACCTTGATCAACGGTGCTCAGGTGAATTACGGACCCCCCTTACCATTCTACCTTTAATGGGGGGCGGGGGTCCAGAATAGTGTGGCGTGTGAAGTGGGGCCCCCTCCTGTCCTGTCGACTACTGTCTCGCATTTCCCCTCTGCCACCTGTACTGCACTTAACCGTGTGACGGGGCCTGTTCTCATTGGTTTTTCTCTATCCCTGTTGGGATTTGTTCCTATTGGCCATTTGCTAACCCTGTAGGGATTCATACCTATTGGTCGGTCGCTAGCCCTATCGAGGTCTGACGATTGCAGAGTTGGATGATTCAACACCCCTGTAGCACCGAGGCATGAAATAAGAAGAGGCATCGCGATTATTTGAACTATGATCACGAACTGCGATCACATGGGAAGAGAGAGAGAGAGAAAGAGCCAGCTTGCGCTAGGCCTCTGTAGGTAATTCGGGGGCTCTGATTCAGCAAAAACCAACAAAAAAATTTGATTGAGTTAGTGGGTATGTGACAAAGTGGTATCAGAGCATGGTTACAACACTCGGCTTGATTGGGTTCATGAACGTGTTGCGCATAAGCTCCTTTCGAAGCACTCCTACGAGGAGCAACCCCCTAACTTAACTCTCTTGTCTAGGATTAAAACATGGAAACGAGAACCCGACTGTGTATACATGTGAAAACGTTATGAATTTATGCGCAGGTTCTAAAATGTATCTAACTCTTGACTAATAACCATCGTTTGTCTTTTCACCCAAGCGGACGATCAACTGCAAGAATTTACAGACGCAGAGAATGGTGACTGACCAAGAGGTGGGAGAAGGCTCCCACAATAGAGACGAAGAGTCTGACGAAAGAAGAGCAATAGGAACCCCTCCAGATCTAGCCGAGACTGTGAGGAGTCTCATGGTTGAATTGAAAATCTGCAAGGCCAACAATGAAAGGATGATGAAAGAACAAGAAAAGAAAACTGAAATTAATGTGGTTTTATTGCAGAGCTTATCCGACCTACAGCGACAAATGAAACATACACCCAAGATGCAGAAACATGGTCGTATCAGTGGCCATACTGAGAGGAACACCTCAAGAAAGGTCCACCCCAGAGGTAAAGGACCAATGCTAGACGATTCCTCTGAGAAGGAAGTTGGTGATTCAGAAGGCTCTTCCAGCAGCAGGACCAATTCCTATTCTTGAAGAAAACAAAAGAATCAAAAGACTTCCAAGGGTCATAAATTTGAGGAATTCAGAAAGGCCAAACCTCCCTCCTTCGACGGTGAGATAAAGAGGGGAGAGGAAGTCGAGGCCTAGCTACTTGGACTGAAGAAATATTTCAGAGTCCATGATTTTTCAGAGAATTTGAAGGCCCGAGTGGCCACTTTCAATATGAACGGAAAAGCTTCCATCTGGTGGGAAGATCTTAAGAATATGAAAGGGCTCCGCGAGGAGGACCTGTCTTGGAAACAGTTTGAAAAGTACTGCTGGAAGAAGTATTTATCGAAAAAATATTTCGACGAGAAGGTTAAAGAGTTTTATAAACTCAAACTGGGGAAACTCACTATAGAGGAATATGTCAACAAATTCCTCGACTTATTGAGATATGTACCCTACATAAAAGTAGAGAAGGTGAAGGTCCAACGCTTCATCAGTGGGCTACCCAGGGAATACCGGAACCGAATCGAATTCGAAGATCCAAAGACCTTAGAAGACACTATTCAAAAGGCAACATATTGTCATGAATAATATGGACATCGGGCAAAGTCTCGTGGAGACTGGAAACAAAAGAGTGGTTCAAGATTTCAGAAAAAGGGGATCAAATCCTCAGGATTTAAAAACTACAAGAAGAACCCCAGAATGAACTTTCCAACCCGGAGTGTACTCCAACAGAACTTTCCCTTGGTGGACGGAAATAAAACTTTTGGACCTATACCAGTGAAGACTAATAACCCAAAGAAAGAACCTCTGAAATGATGGGGTTGCGGAGAAGAGCATCTCCTGAGAGACTGTCCACACTGACAACAAAATATTTGGAAAGTTTATAACATTGAGGAAGCTACCACAGTCAATGATGTGGCAAGGAGTGTGCCACATATTTATGCATCCTTGTATAATAACCAAGCTGACCACCAAGCTTCAGTGGTGGAAATAGAAGGTATGATTTTCTACCATCTAGTGTCTGTTTTGATTGACCCTGGTTCAAATTTGAGTTATATAGCTCCTAGAACTGTTGAAAGGTGTAATTTATAGCCACAAAAAAAAACCAAGCCATGGTTGGTACAGTTAGCCACTGGAACCAAAAGAAAGGTAGTAGAGGCCATACTAGAATGCCAATTAATGTTGGGTAAATTCCCCACCCAAGAAACCCTTAACGTATTACCCCTGGGATCATACGATCTGTTGATTGGCATGGACTGGTTGGCCACCCATAAATCCAAACTGGACTATTACCATAAAACCTTAGAATGTGTGAGCCAAGAAGGAAAAAGGATAACCCTCCAAGGGATCCGAAAACTGGTCTCGGTGAGGCAAATATCAGCACTGGAAATGAGAAAGTATTGTCGAAAAGGATGTCCCCTATATGCAATACAGGTGTTGAAAATAATCGAAGGTGATAAACCAAGCCCTGATGATCACCCTATCCTGAGAGAATACATAGATGTTTTTCTGAAAGAGGTACCGGGTTTACATCCGAGAAGAGACATTGACTTATCGATAGAGCTCGCACCAGGAGCAGTTCCGATGTCTAGGACACCCTACCGGATGAACACACCCGAGTTAGTGGAACTCAAATTGCAATTGAAATAAATGATGGATAAGGGTTATATTCAACCCAGCGTGTCCCCATGGGGAGCACCAGTCCTGTTTGTGAAAAAGAAAGATGGCACCCTTAGACTATGTATAGATTATAGACAACTTAATAAAGTAACCATAAAGAACAAGTACCCATTGCCCAGGATCGATGATCTATTCGATCAGTTGGGAGGAGCGTCTATTTTCTCAAAGATTGACTTGAGGTCGGGATACCATCAAGTCTGAATCAAGGGTGAAGACATCCATAAAACCTCTTTCCGGACATGGTATGGTCACTATGAGTTTGTGGTAGTGCCATTTGGGTTAACCAATGCCCCTGCCACTTTCATGTGTTTAATGAACAATGTACTCAGTAAATTTTTAGATTAATTTGTACAAGTTTTTATTGATGACATATTAATCTACTCTAAGAATAGAGAAGAACATGAAGAGCATCTTAGACTTGTGCTGCAAGTGCTAAGAGAGCATCAACTCTATGCTAAATTCAACAAATGTGACTTCTTTCAGAAGGAAATACATTACTTGGGACATGTTCTGTCCGAGGAAGGGGCAGCAGTAGATCCTAACAAGATCAGGTCTATCATGGAATGGCCTACCCCAAAGGATGTCTCAGACATCAGATCCTTTATGGGATTAGTAGGATACTATAGGAGATTTATAAAAGGATTCTCCAAGATTGGTTGTCCAATCACTCCCCTCCAGAGGAAGGGGAAAAAATTCTTGTGGAAACAGAATTGTGAAGAAAGATTCCAAACCCTCAAACATCTACTGACCTATGCACCCATGTTGAAACTTGATGACCTAGAAGCTGACTTCCTTGTGTGCACAGATGCTTGTAAAGAAGGGCTCGGAGGAGTCCTTATGCAGAAAGAAAGTGTGATCTGCTATGAATCCCGAAAATTAAATGAACATGAAGTCAAGTATGTGACTCATGATCTAGAACTGGCTGCCATAGTGCATGCCTTGAAAATGTGGAGGCATTACCTCTTGGGAAGAAAATTTGTACTTATGACAGATCACTATGGATTGCGGTATTTGTTTGACCAACCAAAGCTAAATGCTAGACAAGTCAGATGGATGGCCCTCCTTAGCGAATTTGATTTTGAAATCAAACACATGAAAGGGAAAGAAAATAGGGTGCCCAATGCCCTTAGCAGAAGCATGAAAACAATTCACCTGGCAGCGGTGAGTACTTGTGAGACAGATGTCAAGAACAGAGTCAGAAATGCACAAGAGACAGATCCCTTCGTTCAAACTGTGACCCTATACCTATAGCAAGAACCCGCTGGAGTAAAATATGAAGCTACGAGATGACCGAAGGAGGTCTGCTCACTTACAGAGATAGACTGTACATTCCAAATTGTGACGACTTGAATATTTTCATTATGGATGAACTACATAAAATACCATATACTGGTCACCCAGGATACCAGAAAATGATCACCGCCACTCGGAAACAATTTTATTGGCTTGGATTGAAGAAGGACATAGCCAAATATTTGGCCCAATGCATAGAGTGCCAACAGGTTAAAGTAGAAAATCGACATCCAGCAGGACTATTACACCCTTTACCCATCCCAGAATGGAAATGGGAAACCATTTCCATGGATTTTATCACAAGATTGCTGACTTCAACCAAACAGAATGACGACATTATGGTAGTGGTGGATAAATTGAGCAAGTCTGCTCATTTCATCCCCATCAAATCAACCTGCAAGGCGATAGATATTGCCCAGGTATTCATGAAAGAGGTATTTAGACTGCATGGTATACCGAAAGAGATAGTGTCTGACAGAGACACAAAATTTACTTCCAATTTTTGGAAATCACTGATGGCTGGTTTAGAGACCAAATTGTTGTTTAGCACCGCCTATCACCCTCAGACCGATGGACAGACAGAAAGAGTGAATCAGATATTAGAGGATATGTTAAGAATGCATGTAATGCATCAACCCAGAAAATGGGAAGACTACCTGCCATTGGTAGAATTCGCCTACAACAACGGCTACCAAGCATCCTTAAAGATGACTCCCTTCGAGGTCCTCTATGGTAGGCCATGTAATACTCCAGTCAGCTGGAGTAATCCTGTAAATAGGATTTCTTTTGGACCGGACATGTTGAAATAAATGGAATAGCAAGTGACTTAGATAAAACAAAATCTGAAGGTCGCTCAGAACCGACAAAAAAGTTATGCTGATCAAAAGAGAACTCCGAGAGAGTTCAAAATGGGAGACCATGTATATCTCATAATTAAGCCCAGAAGGAGTTCCCTGAAAATGGGAGCTTGTGCTAAGTTGGCACCCCGGTATTGTGGACCCTTTGAAGTTCTAGAAAGAGTGGGACATGTATCCTATCGGCTAGCACTTCCTCCCACAGTAAAAGCACATAATGTTTTCCATGTTTCATTTTTGAAGAAATATGTACATGATGCTAATCATATAATTGACTGGTCTGTGATCCTGGTGGAAATGGAGGGATAATTTCTACAAGAACCCCAATGCATATTGGACAGAAAGGAAACCCCGCTCTAGAACCGAACCATCGCACAGGTAAAGGTGCAGTGGAGACATTTTGGCCTAGATGAGGCTACATGGGAAATGGAGGATGCCATGTGACAGACATATCCAATTTTGTTTACTTCTGTAAATGTAACTCATGTTAAAAGATAATAACATCGAGGACGATGTTCCTTTAAGGGGGAGGGAATTGTAACACCTTGTTTCCCCCAGTTTGTAAAAATAACTGGACTGGCCAAGAACTGTGGCAAACTCAAAAATGTGAATATGTGATGTGAATGGACCTTGTGGAAAAGGTCGATGAATGTGAATAATATTATGAATTTATATTGCAGGACTGTTGAGAGGGGATGTGCTAAAAAAGAGACCACGATGGCGGTGGAAGGCACCTGGAAAGGTGGGGTTAACTCCCACCGAGAATTAATACCGTATTTGGACTTCACTGGCCCGGAGAACCAAAAGTGGCTCACTGGCCCCGAATTAAATGTCTCGTTGGCTAGTAGGTAGATGGCTCCTCAAGAATTAATGAGGGATGGGGGAGTGAACCACCCATTCGTAGAGCCGTCAGGCCTGACCAGCATGAGGGAAATCGTGCCACACGTAACCTCGCAAGAGGATAAGGTGTGGGGGAGAAGCGATTGGGGGGAATATGCGTGGGAAGGAAGAGAACTCTGGAAACATGAAGAGTGAGTGATAGCATAGAGGAAGGAGATTAACCTTCACTTTTGGTCACTAGCAAACAGAGACGCATTCTCACGGCATCATGGTCTCATCTCGGGGGTGGCTAGTGGTAAATCCGATGGGAGTCGCTGAGCCTACGGTTGGGTGGAAACGAGTACCCCTCTCAGTAGTTTCATAACTCCTGGTGTTATTTATGATAAGTGTTTTTCCTCTGGCATATTGAAATATATATTTAGTCTGACATTTATGTTTATAAGTTGTGAAATGGTGAATGATTCCAGAGTAAGAATGTTTGTATGGTGTCTTGATCAATACTGGTAGATGCATGTTTATAATGGAAAGACTGCGTATGACTTATGTCTTCGAAAATTGCTATTTATATGCTTACCGACCTAATTCAGACTGCATGTCTGATTCGTGGGAGAAAGGTACCCTTATATGCCTCAGATAGTACCCTGGGTAAAAACCTCCCCATAGAGATACCCTCCTTGAAAAGCCCATCAAGAATCGAGAAAGAGAATGTGAAGGCGTAAGGCCTTAGTAACCCTGCACGAGGAGGAACGATCCTCTTGAAAACCTGAGATGGTAGCATAAGGATGAATTATCGAATCGATGGACGAGTTCTCGTCGGGAGATCTGTGGTCACTCATGACCATCATATCGGAAGAAGAATATGGAGTTTTGAGTGCCTTAACCCTAATAGGTATTGATCGACGGACGAGATTCCATCAGGAAACCTGTGGTCATGCATGATCGTTAGATTGGTAGGAGTAAGTAGGGTGTTAAATGCCTTACCCCTTTGTTTTCTGTGTCTTCATGGGCAATGAAGGAATTGGTACCGTAGATCTCCAAGGTCCATGGGAGTATCTGGACCGTTGATTTTTCCACGTCCAGGGAGTCATGGAAGAATGCACAGGTAGGAACCAATCTGAGCCGCCAGATCTCGGCTAGAAAACTCGACAACTGTTGGATCTGTCGGGAGTCCTGGTGATGGGAGTTTGGGATTTTCCATGGTGAAAACCTTGGGATAGATCTGGAATGCCCGATCTCGGGAGGCCACGTGTCCTGAGATTACCCATTTTGGGAAATCAGGAATCACGAACTCGAGAGTCCTGGTGACGAGAGTTCGGGACTTTCCATGGTGAAAACCCTGGGATAGATCTGGACCGCCCGATCTTGGGAGGCCATGTGTCCTAGGATTACCCATTTTTGGAAATCGAGAATTACGAACTCGGGAGTCCTGGTGACAAGAGTTCAGAACTTTCCATGGTGAAAACCCCAGGATAGATCTGGACTGCCCGATCTCGGGAGGCCACGTGTCATAAGATTACCCATTTCGAGAAATCGGGGATCAAGGATTCGTAAGTTCCGTTGACAAGAGGTCGGGCTCTCGCCTTGATAAATCTCGACGGAAATAAAACTGTGGTCATATGAGAAGAGGTCATATCGACCAAGGCATAGCCCAGGGGGCTAATTTCCAAACGAGGCATGTTCGACACTTCGACATTTAGGTACTCGGGACACCGAAGGGAATGCTTCCCTATGACAACAAATACTGAAATTAAGACTTGCAAACCCTCGCCTGTTAGTACGAGGGTTAAGTATCGATCAACGGATGAGATCCTTTTGGAGGATCCAGGGTCTGGGATGACCGTGAGATGTGAGGAAGAGATGTCGTCTTTAAGTTGGGGAGTGAATGCACATTAAGGTAAGTAACGAGCAGATCTAGATGTCCAGAGTCCACCCGCTCAGATCCACGGATGAGGTTTCATTTCGGAGCCCCCTTGCTATTCTTCCTTTAGCGGTGGGTTAAGTCCGCCTCATTTCATCTATTTAACGGTATACTGTTTCGTCAGAATTTTGACGGCGTACTGATGCGTTGTCTTGAAAAGGATGAAGTAGAAAGAGTCTTGCTTGAGTTGCATGCAGGAGAAGCTAGTGGTCACTTCGGTGGCGACACTACTACTCATAAGGTTTTAAGAGCCTTTTACTACTGGCCCATGATTTTTAAGGATGCCCATGCCTTGTGTCGTAAATGTATAATCTGTCAAAAAGCATCAGGGCGATTGCAAAAACCAGCATTCCCCTTGCAACCCGTCACGGTAGATTCTCCTTTCCAGCAATGGGGCCTTGATATCATAGGTCCTATTAACCCTTCATCCTCACAAAAACACACATATATTGTGATAGCCACTGATTACTTTACTCGATGGTCTGAAGCCGCCGCACTAAGAACTGTTAACACAAGTCATGTGATCACTTTTCTAAACTCGAATATTATCACTCGTTTTGGTATCCCTGATTGTCTAGTCTTTGATAACGCTTCATACTTTTCTTCTCTAGAGATGAGTGAGTTCACTTTAGAGAAAGGAATAAAGATGAAGTATTCTGCTAGTTACTACCCCCAGGGCAACGGCTTAGCAGAATCAACAAACAAGAACTTGATTAAGATTATCAAGAGAACTGTGGCTGAAAATCACAAGAACTGGCACAATGCACTATTGAATGCACTGTGGGCTGATAGGGTAACACCCAAAGCCACTATAGGTAACTCCCCCTTTTTTCTTGTTTATGGCAGAGAAGCCATTCTCCCACCTCACATTCTTCTTCCTTCACTTCAATTGTCACAAAAGGTCCAAGAAGAAGATTTTCCCCTTTAGAAAACCGCATTAATGCTTTGATGAATTTAGAAGAAGTAAGAACCCAAGCTAAGCGTAAATTAGACCAACATCAACAACTGATTAAAATCTGGTTCGATTCTAATTCTGCTTCTGATAGGAATTTTGAAGTAGGCGATCTCGTCTTAATGTGGGACAAACCACACGAAGGAAAGGGTGAGCACACCAAGTTTCAAAACTTATGGCTTGGGCCATTTTTAATTGCTGAAAAGTTGGGTCCTAGTTCCTTTCAATTACAGAATCTTGAAGGGCAGCTTGACACCTATCCGATGAATGGCCAAGCCTTGAAAAAATACTTTGCTTGATAACTACCCTTGTATATCATGTAAATATTTCTTTGGTTTTCATTTTATTTGTTTGCTTCCTGTTTTGATTTTGATTTGGATTGATCAGTTTTTGTGTTTTATGAAAGATATGCATACATGTGCACTGAGCCATTCCGACCAAGACCATAGAAAAATTTCTTCACTGAAATAAATTCTAAAATATTGTACGATCATCAGTGATATATTTCTAAAACTGATATTTATGTTGGAAAATTTTGTTGTTTGAAAGAAGTTTACTAATTTCAATCTCTGAGCAAAGTTTGTCATGATCATCTATTATCTTTTCACGCTGTCCCTTTTCTGTAAAGGAATGACTCAAAAATATGTCTCCCTGTCATAGTAAGTTGTTTTGTAAATAAAACATTTATGGAGCTGAATAAAGGACAGTGTTAAAAAATTCTGATGAGGTCTGAAAAATATGTTAAAATATCAAGATTTTCAACGCCACCCTGCTCAGTTATATATCTACAAAAGAAAAATAAAAAATATGAATAAGAGCTGTGGGAAGTGCTTCTAAACCCGCCAGGATGTTGAACAGGTCCGCTGGCAGCGGGTAAATGCATGCATGGCGTCAAGACAACTTCGCCGGGGTACTGAACAGGCCTACTGGCAGGGAAGCAATGTCAGGTATACGAAAATCTGTAAAAAATTATAAGAAACCTCTTTAATGTCCTTTATTCTGATCTAGAAATTCTTGACAAGATACATATGTCAGAGTGGGTTAAATGGAAACCCTGTCGAGGCTATGGACGCCTGCTGGCAGCAGTGGCCATGCTAACAGTATTGAATATTTTATCATTAATATCGTGATTTGCTGATCTTAAGACTGTTATTAGTTTTCATCTTTTAAAACATCACTGGAAAAAATGGTGAATGATGATGTTTGTACGATTTTCTGGTTGTTGTTTTGAGTTGAAATTTTCTTTGCTGTTCTAATCTGAAATTTATTTCTTTTGACAGAGATAACTGCTTCTACCAGTGTGTCACCATTGTGGGCAGCCAATACAATTTTTTCTATTGCCCCATAAGCTGCCTACACCTATGTCTTCTGAACTTCAAATTGTCATCGCATTTTGTAAATAGACGATATTTTTCATTTCTTGCGACAATTTGCAAATTGGTTTCCATTTAGTTTTCACGACTGATTTTACATTGAATGACAATGGTTTGAAATTTTACAATGGCGCGTTGGTATGATATCCACCGTTTGATTTTTGGGTTGGCCGAATAATATGGTTTGAACTGTGTTATGATTGTTTCAACAGTGGGTTAATTTGCCGGTTGTACTTTGCAATTACTATTATGCATGGCGGTGAATAATCCCACCACCCTCGCACGCGCATATTGAATGCTTCCCCTTTGATCATTCATAGTGGTTAGACCGAATGACTTTGATCTTGTGTGCTGGTGTTTGTGACCCTAACCCTTACCATGTCCTTGCACCATGGCTCTAGTCGTGAGGGCTGAACCGAATGGTAGCCAGGCTCTGTTGATGTTCGACAGTGCCCACAGTGACCTTCAGGAATTTGGATGGCTCCCGTTCATACAAATGTTTGATGTTTATAACCCCTGCATTGCTCGACAATTCGCATTAACCTTTGATGGCTGTCGAGCCAAGGTCGGGGATGTCCAATTGGAAATTAACGAGCAATTTCTCAGTTTAGCTACGGGTTTTACTGTCACTGGACAACGATGGTCCAAGAATTGCAAAGTGGAAGAGGTCCCGTGGACACTGGTCTTCTAGTCGTGTAAGGTTAGATCCTGTGACAAAGGTTTGCCCGTGAATATGCTCAAGCAACGTTGGCATGATTTGCTAATGGTTATCAAACAGTTTATCACCTGCGAGGGTCGGTATGGGTTTTTTTTCTTACATCACTTTCGTTTACTTATGGTTTTCATGGACTATGAGCTTAATATGCCTTACTATCTGCATAGAAGCCTGTTTAAAATGTCTAAGAGATACAAAAGGAATCAGGCTGATAACAGCCTCTTTCACTTCGGGCTGGTTAAAATTATTGTTGTTTGTCATTTGGGGTTACACGGAGACTGTTGGAACGATTTCCTTGTTCGTAATGATTTTGAGGAATCAAATCCACCACAGGTTGACAAACCTGTGGTTACCGAAGACAAGACTATACCCCCAGTACCCTACAGTGTGCTGTTACCTAAACCCTTGCCCAACTCACCTATCGACCTGCCCCTTTCTATGACCAAAGATGCCGAGACTATTGAGCCTGTGGGTAAGAAGGCCAAAGCGAAACCCACTGTAAATGCCAAAGGAAAAAAGGCTGCCCGTCTAATCTCTCGCATGGTGAGGAACAAGTCGAAGCCCCCTGTCAATCCTGACCCTATCATGTTGAGCGAGGACTCTGATTCAGAGGTTGAACGTTTTTTGGCAGGTGAATATCCCTATTCCGAATGCCTGTGCACCAAACCCTCGTTTGACTTCGTGTCGAACCTACCACCTTGCTTGCAAAAGGACCCTAATTACCTTGGCATTAAGCTGCCTTGTCTGAACCATGGTCCTTCATCAAAACCCTCTCCTGCTTTACCTAAGTCTACAGCGCCACCATGTGATCAGTGCGGCTTGTGGTTAGAGAGGTATTATATCAATGTGCCAATGCTACAGTCCAAAATCCATTCTTTGGAGGAACAAGTTGCAAGGCTTACCAGGCAAAAGACTGAATTGCAAGCCACTGATAAGAAACAGAGGAAAACCGGTTCTATTTTGTTTAAGAATGTGGAGTCAGCTACAACGGTCGTGAATTCAAAATTGGCATGATTATAGCAGCTTCACTGGTATGTTCTATCACCTGTTTATATAATGAATTCAAATTCTTTTGAATAGCTATGTTTACAACGTCATTTTGCTCTGTCACATTATATACATTGTGTACATAGTTATGTTTTGATTAATGAAATTCGTTTTCCCAGTTTAGTGTCGATTGGATTCTTTCGTCAATTTGATTAGATCTCAGTATGGATTTAATTGGTTTGATTTAGCTTAAATTGGATATGTTGTTGCTAATTAAAGTCACTGTATCTATTATACACACAAGTTGTTTCCATTTCAATTTTGAACACGATCAATGTTTTGATTCGAATTGGTTATAATGTATATGATATGATTGGTAATGATGGTCAAATGTTATGGTTTTATTTACATATGACTTTCGACCAGCTCGGATACGGTTTGGATTATGTTTAATATGATTCTGTTTTATCTCTACCCAAATCATGAATTGATATGAATCGTAACAGTTATATCCAGCCAGTTGAGTCAAGTTGGTTTTCTCCACCATATTATCAGTCCAATTCATATTGAATATACTGTTTAAATTTGATTTGAGGAGAGAAAGTGATTATATCCAAGATCACGATTTTTTTTTTCGCTATATTTAACTCAAGCATGATTTGTTTTGATTGTTGCCCAGTTTACGATTATCACCTCTGTCGATTTGATGATGGTTGTGATTACTATTGATCATGTCTGTTGACTGTGTAACACTCAGCGATCGAAATCTATGGCGAATTTTGGTTGATGATATTATGAATGTCTTGTTTATCCATAATCGTAACAGTATTTCCATCTTTGTATATGATTAAAACAACATGAATCTTATGCTACATTATTTTAGCCATAACGAATGGATTCCGGTTGTGTTGGATTAAGATCATATCACACAGGATATGACTCACTATGGATTTCGTTTTGATATGAAACAATCCTATTACTGTTTGACCCGATTTTATGGTAAAATGAAACAGAGTATCCTACCTCTGTTTACGATTGAATCACTGTTGATTATAATTTATATGGAATGATAAAATCATTTGAATCATTAGTGATTCATTTTTAATGTTTAGAAAATTG
>ML800901.1:347102-390690 GCA_009831015.1 Picea engelmannii | reverse complement strand
TTGTTGAGATAATTAAAATATAAAAACATTTTCCTAGGTTCAATGAGAATGAACTGAGTGTGGAACTATTGGCTTAAGTGTCCAAGGAGGAACTAAAGGGTGTTGCATTTTCTTTCCAGAAGGACAAGGGTTCTGGCCCTAATTGCTGGACAATAGAGTTTTTTGAGAATTTTTATAAATTCTTGGAGGAAGACATATTAGTTGTGGTTGAAGAATCAAGGAGCTAGGAAGGGTCTTGGGAACTCTTAATTCTACTCTTTTAGCCTGAATACCTAAGATTCTCCTGAATCCATTTAATACTTTAGGCCCATCTCCTCGTGTAATACTATATACAAGATCATATTTAAAGTAATTTCATTAATACTAAAGCCAGTCCTTTCTGAAGTTATCTCTCTTGAACAATTTGGATAAGAAAATAGGCAAATCCATAATGCTGCTAGAGTGGCCCAAGAGGGACAAAACTCAATTAAAGTGAAAAAGTTGGTAGCCATGGTAATCAGGCTTGCCTTGTCAAAAGCATATGATAGAGTCGGTTGTACTTAAGACTCATTCTTCTGCATACTGGTTTCTGTCTCCCCTTTGTCGGGTGGAGGGATCTTTGAACTCATCTTCTTTCTCAGTATTGGTGGATGGGCTGGCCTCCCCCTTCTTCAGAACCTCCAGGGCACTGAGGCAGGGAGTCCTTTATCACATTTGTAGTTCCTCATTGTGGCTTAAGGTCCTAGTAGATATCTTGGGACTCTTATAAGAAATGGAAGGATCAAAGGAATTCTCTTAGGTAGGGACTTACATTTCACACATCTACTATTTGCATATGATGTACTGTTGTTTGGAAACGACACAAAAAGAGAAGCTGAAGGGATAAAAGAAGTTCAGGAATTGTATGGGATGGCATATGGAATTGAAATTCAAATACAAAAGTCATCCATTTCTTTTAAGGGTTTAAACACAAGGTTGGAAAGAAAAACACCTGGGAGTCCAAGATAAAGTTATAAAATATTTAGGGTTTGTTCTTAAGCACAACGACTATGGAGTCCAGGATGGGATTTGGTTATATAAGAAGATTGAGAAAAAAATAACTGGCTGGTGTACTCGTTGGCTCTCTTTAGGAGGAAGATTAACACTGATTGAATGAGTCTTAGAGGCTACACCATTTTATTGGCATTCCATGACTTATAAGTATTTTGGGTTTTCTCTTAACCCCAATGACTATGTATTTCAGGATTGGCTTTGGTTATAGAAGAAGATTGAGAAAAGAATAGTTGGCTGGTGTACTTGTTGTCTCTCTTTAGGAGGAATATTAGTACTGATTAAATGATTCTTAGAGTCTACATCAGTTTACTGACATTTCATGGCTTATATACCGGTTGGGATATTGAATAAAATCAGGAAAAAATGCTTCAGTTTTTTGTAGAAGAGAGAAGAGGAAAAGAAAGGACTTATCTTAGTCAACTGACAAAGAATTGTGAAGCCAAATTCCCCCGAAGGGTGGGGTTTGAAAAACATACATCATTTTGGGAAATCACTAGCAGACAAAATCTTATGGAAGCCAGACAAATATGAAGGCTTATGGAAGCAGGTAATGAAATCTAAATATATTGATCCTCTTCCTATTGAAGATTGGATTAGATTGCCTTATAAAACTCCAGCTAATGCTTCCATTATGTAGAAAGTTTTCTTATTATCTTTTCCTCTTTAGGTAATTGGCTGTGTTGGAAAGTTGGTAATGGAATGAGCATTGGAATAGCTATATACCCCTGGGGAGGCAGTGACAGATAGTACAGGTTACCTGAGGACCTGATTGTGTATCTAAGATAGCAAGGTGTCATTACTTTAGTTGATGCAGCTACTCTAGAACTTAGCACTTTGTGGCAAAAAGGATGGAAGGATGTGGGGGACCTGGGTCTCGATGGTCTGAAGGCTGAGAAGTTCAGTACATTGGCGAGGTACCATCGCAACATCTTTTGACTAGACAGGTGACTGGATGGTGACAACTCATCTGCTAATCTAGTAAATCACACAGTTCTTCCCATCTGATATGACCTGGCACTGTGACTTTAAGAAACCTCCGATACACTTCATCCATGTCCGTGTACTTAGAAAATGTAGGCTTGATGGTGAAAATGTGTTTAATTTCATGTTGGATACTAATATCCAACTGCAAGACATCCATGGATGCTTTTCCCGTGATGCTTCCCTGTATTCCTGCAAACTTGGAATTGTCTTTAGACACTTCAGTCAACCTTTTCTTGTAATCAGGGAGTGTCATTAACTTGTCATTAATGACCTTCAGACCAGGAAGTCCCTTCCTCTGAAGAGCATCTATCTTATTGAAAAACTTATGCACTCCTTGGTCCATGACTTGAATCTTCTCCTCGAGATGGAGCATGAGACCCCTTTTGGTTAGAACCCTTTTGACTTCAAGTATAGTTTATGTCATGTCCTCAATCTTTAATTCTTCTAGTTCCTCCCTGGTCTTTGAATTCAGGAACCTTATGATCTCATTCGCTTGGGATTTCATGTCTCCCAGCTTCATTCTGATTTTCTCAACATCTTGCTTGTTCCTCTCGAGCAGCTCGTTTTGTTCAAACATGATTTGAACCATTGGCCAGATTTCATTCATGGACTTGGAAATATCTATCCACACAATCTCTTTCACCTCTGCCAAAGTCTTTCCTACCATTGTCTGTTTCTGGAGCTGCTGTAACTCCTTATTGATTTGCTCATTCACCTGTCTCTCTCTGGATAGACTTGTTTGGAAAGAAGTCTTTAGCTCTTGGAGATTCTCCACTTCTTTCTCAAGCCTGCTGATTTCTGACTCTTGTAGGTTCATTCTTTCCATAGACTTGGCCAGGTCTATTGTTCCCTCTGGTAGTGGAACTGATGCAGCAGATGGGACGACCGTCACTGTTGTTGTGCTCAATCCTGCAATTGGGATAGTACTCAATGGAATGCCTTCCATTTTCTTTGCCTGCTCTTTCTCCTTTAGCAGTCTCTCCATCTCCTCTTCCATCTCTTTTAACTGAGCGTTCTACTCCATGAGTAATTTCAGCATCTCATCCTTTTCACCTTCCTTTCCAGCCATCTCCTTTGCTTGTGGGTCCTCTGTTGGAGGGAGCTTTAGTTGTTTTCTTAAATACGTGATGTCAGCGTTTATATTTTTTATCATCTCTTCAGTAGCCTTGACATTCGCAGGGTCATAACCAATCTTGAGGACCAGCTCCTCCAACGTTTTGATTTTGTTGTCCTTTGCGAAAGATGATATTTTCTCCATCTTCAGTTGGGTCTGGGCATTGCTCAAAGCTACCCGAAATTTTGATGTAGATGCTGTAGCGTGGGCCAAAGTGTGGAAAACCATCTCCCCAGTTTGCTTGTGAAAATCCATCTGATCTGCTGGATGCACGTCTTTAGCCTGAAACTCAAATGTGGCCCTTTTATAATCTGAGATAACGTTGGGATCCAACACTTGTGCCTGGAGGTAAGCCATATGCATCATACCTTTTTCTATGTCGAATGCTAAAAGAAGTTTGTGTTGAGCTGTGGACGACTGCTTCTAGAACTGGGCATAAGTGTTGGTAGTAAGAGTTGGGTTTTTCTTCTTGATCAAATCATATTTTTCAAAAATGACCAACTTGGGCCCGGTCTTGCTTGGTGGAGCATCTGTGGGAGAGTCTGTGGATATTATAGCTGATGTTATTATTGCCTTGTGATGACTCGAGCCGAAAGGTAGACTGGCGGGCTTGACCCCTGGGGTGGCCACTGTGGTGGTTGTGATCTCTTTCTCTACTGTCTTGCCTGTCGTTGAAACTGTCCTTGGCTTTTTGGCATGCATTGTGAACTCCTCTGACGATACCTCTGTTACAGGAGGAGATGATTCTTGTCGGGGCCTCTTCTCCTTGGGATTCTGAGGTGTGGTAGTGGGTGGTGTGCTTGTCGAGGGCACCTGCTTTTCCACCTCAACAGTTGGTTCCACATCCGCCAAAGTGTTGGGATCCCATTCCGTCTAATTAGCAAACTTCTCGACTTTTGGCTTGGACTCATGCGCATATGGGGCATTCTTATTTTTGACTCATTTCAGAAATGATCCTCCAGGGATCATAATGCCAGGTGAAACTTGTAAGGAATTTCATCTCCCTTAACATTCTATCTGCTTCATCTCCTGCGCCTCTACTATTGCAGATGAAATAACCAATATACCCTTTGATCTGCAATTGTTGCTTCTTCTTAAGGGAAACAAAGTGAATATCATCAGAATTCATAATTTTCCTAATATATTCTAATGCGAAAATTCTCACCGGTACATATCTCGACAGCTTGTAAGGTGCTAATTCGCACCCATAAACTCGTATCTTAGAGTGATTCTGATACAAGTACCAGTCTCCTATCTTTGCATCTTCCGAGAGGTGTAGAACTCTCTGGACCTCTTCATTTATTCGAGGCTCAGGCCAGCCACCCAACATACTCACCACGGGGTGGTAAAACTGGTCAATGAACGCTGTGAAGTCGTATTCAACAGAACTGTGTTTCAGAATAGAAGTCCACGCTGTCACTGGCTGGGGCCTCCCGTCGGCGTCCATCTTCTGCATGGAGAAATTGAACCTGTCGGCTTGAAAATAGACGAACATGTAAGCCAGAATGGATGAATACCTGAACATGCCCTCTGTGGTGAAATTCACAAATTTCTCATGGATGTTATTGGCTAGGAAAGTGTTGTAGTCGAACTGCGTGGTCGGTTGTTCATTGTTTGAGAAGATAGATAGAAAACCCAGGATGGGCTCATCTACCCATTGATCAGAATAGTACCCAAGCAGGGCACACAGGGAAGAAATAATTTGATTTCCTTTGGTGGAAAACAAGGAAGAAGGGTACGGGGAATTGGTGGACAGGAGTGGAGCGGAAGTGGGGAGGAAAAGCTCAACTATCTGAGCTCTCTGCGGGAAAGTAATTTTTTTATAAAGCTCAGTGAGGATTTCTAGGTTGAATGGGGACGCATATTCCGGGTGGGTAATTTGCATCATCTGGTCGATATCTTCAAGGGTGATAAAGAAAAGGACGTCTCTACATGAAGAGACGATGGCTTTCTAGTCGAGGATGTAGTGGGCCTGGAATTTGAGGGCAAACTCGGGGAAATTATGAATCTGGGGGAAGAGATACATGGGCAAATTGGACTCCCAGAGTCCAATTTTGTCGCTCTGGTCCAGGAAAACCTCCCGGAGCCACGAATGGAGATCAGAAAAGTCAAAACTTCATATAGTATTGGCTATCAAGCGATCTTTATTGACCAGGCCAATTTTATCCAGGTCAACCGGAGGAGGAAGGAAAGGATTCTCTTCCTCTTCAGCTTGCTTTTTCTTAGACACCATTTCGGCAACTGTACCTGTAAATAAACACTACGTTAGAGGGGTCGACTGGACTATAGGTGAAGGTGATGCGGAAGCAACAGAGGAATAAGAGGTTTATGGCACGATGGAGGAATAACGAATGCAAAGGGAAAATGGTAGTTTTATTCAAAATTGGGGTCGGTTTGGCGCGGGAGATACGGTCATCATGACAACAGGCATATTATCCAGTTATTAATGGACAACGGGCCACTTGGGGTGATATGGCAGGTGACGGTGACCAAAGTATACGGATGACTGACATGGAGGTTTGCGATTGGGGGTAAAAGTCGCCGAGGGAGGTTGTCCATGAGTGAAGGGGGTTATGGTACTGACAACAGGGACTGACGGAAGTTATGGGAAGTGACACGACCCTAGGAACAAGTGGGCCAAGTGGGCTCAGTGGAGGGTGACGTCTAGGGGCGACGGGGTGTCAGACAACATGTGGAGGATGGGACCTCTGAACCAATAGGACAACTCCACATGTAACAAGGGGCCCACCGTAAGGAAAATTCATTCTAGACCCCCCTTTGATTAAAAGAAGAACACCAAGGGGGGTCCAGAATCCATCGTGATCCATTGATCTGCATGCTGGATTTCTGACCGCAGATCTTAGCTCGCTCTTTAATACCAATTCCGGACCCCCCCCCTCCATTAAAGGCAGAACGGAGGGGGGGGTCTGGAATTCAATGTGGATCGTCGATTTGAGCGCTCTGCTTAGAGCTGTCCATATCTGCGCTCAAGTTATAACCGATTCCGGACCCCCCCCCCCCCTCCGTTAAAGGAAGAATGGGCGGGTGGGTCCGGAATCCTATGTGAGTCGTTGATCTAATCATCATGATCTGGACCATTGGAAAGTGGATGAAACATATGTCGGGAGCGGAAAAGTCATGTGTAGGAAAAACTTAGGATAAGTGCCATCTTATGGGTTTTTCCAATTTTGTCTTGGACACCACCAAGGGGACATCCCTTCAACTATTCTTAGGCAACGAGGACTTGATGTAGTATTTTCTTCAAGTGGGTTTTATTTGGGCAAGGCAAGCAAAGCAACTAATCTACATTCTAACCTACTTTCACTAGACAACTAGCCCAGATTAAACTGTTGGGTTAAGACATTATTCTTCCTAAGGGATATCTGGCCAAGGTTAGACAGTCTGGTCAAATGTATTCACTAGTTCTAACCTAGGGGCTATCTGACCAGGATTAGATGGTTTGATCAGATGCATTCACTAGCCTATCAACATTGAAAATTTAAAAGGACTTGATCATTCTTGAAAGGTATGACCAAGTCACTGTTATTGCATGGGGATTTTGTTTCAATTCTTTTTGCCCTCTTTTCTTTTCTTTTTCTTTTTCTTTTTCTTTTTGTAAAATGAAAATCAATTGCCAATAAGAACACTAGATAAAGATAGTATCCATAATATCCAAGTCATAAGTTGATTCCCATAATTTATGGGGTGATAACAGTGGCTCCACCTGGGGATGGTACTTGCCCTGTTAAGTGCCAAGAATCCAGTTTCCTGTCACTCCGAGCGTATCTGTCTAGTAGCCTTGGTTGGTCTTCTTCTCGGGAAAATGTTGAAAAACAGTGATTAGAAACTTAGGGCCTTCTCTTCGGGCTTCAACAAACTAACCGATGTTCTTCACTCAGAAAATGCAAGTAAACACTGAAATCTAAAACGGGTATGTACAATGGAGAGTGAGTTCTTCAATTCTCTTACTGAGGTGGAAAATAATGTTTCAGCATTCTGCCATTCACAGGTGCTCCTGGAAGATCTGACCCATCAACATTGTTTAGCAGAAAGGCATTGTTTCCTATGAAATCTTGGATCATGTAAGGCCCTGTCCACAAATGATCAAATTTCCCATGCTTTCCCTTGTCCTCGTTCCTGGCATCCCATCTCAACACTAGGTCTCCCAGCTCAAAATCATCCTCCTTGGTGTGTTTGTCAAAGATCTTCTTGATGCTCTCTTGGATGACCTGTGTTTTGTTGAAAACATCCTCTCTAGTCTGTTGCAAATGAATCATCTAATTGATTCGTATCTGGGAGTCATTTGGTGTAGCTTGCATCTCTTGAAGTAACTTCATGACAGGGACTCCCAAAGAAGTTGGGAACACTGCCTCAGTACCGTAGACCAGCTGGTATGGTGACATACCAATTGACCTTTTGGTGGTCAGTCTATCTGCCCATAAAGCAAATACCAGCTTATCATGCCAGGATTTTTTATTCTCCTGCAATGTTTTCTTGATGATATTCACCAAAGTATTGTTTGAGGATTCCGCCAACCCATTTCCCTGAGGGTAGTAGGCTGTGGAATGTCCCAAGCCAATGTGGTAACGATTGCAAAAATCAATGAGTTTCTTCGACCGAAAGGAAACTGCATTGTCAGTAATGATCTTTCTAGGACAACCAAAACGAGATAAAATATTATTTTCAAGAAATTTGATAATAATAGCGTCAGTGGCTTGCCTGCTCGGTATGACCTCGGTCCATTTGGTAAAATAATCAGTGGCAGTAAGAATCCACCTATGTTGGCATGAATACGGAGGGTGTATTTCTCCAATGAAATCGAGTCCCCATTGCTGGAACAGAGCCTCAACTGAAACTGGTTTCAGAGGTAGGGGAAGGAGTTTCCTTTTACCCTCAAACAATTGACACTGGTGACATGCTGTTACTTTCTGATGTACATCTGGAAACAGGGTGGGCCAGTAAAATCCAGCTCTGAGTATTTTGTTGGCTGTAACCTTCTAGTTCAAATGGCCACCACATTCACCTACATGAAACTCCTGCAACACTTTATCAGCTTCATCTTTCAGTAAACAATTTAGAAGAATACCTTCAGGGTCTTTCCAGTATAAATTTCCTTCTAGACTACAGAATTTCAATGCCTTCAACTTTAAAAATCTAGCTTTAGTTTTAGTTAAACCAGGGGGAGCTTGTAAATTTTGTAAAACAAAAATAAGGTCTGCATACCATGGAGAGTTTAGAAAAGCCTCTTTGACATTTGGAGTCGCCATCTCGCCCTATTCACATGCCACATCTAGAAAGTTAATGTCGAGAGCCTGAAAGTTAGATTTGGCCATCAGTTTAGCAAGGCCTTGGCCTTTGACCAATTTTGTGGGCTTGATCTCTATGTCATATTCTAGAATTACTGCAATCCACTTTCCCCTTCTCCCATCAGGGTTGTCTTGTGTCAAGATATCTTTTACTACCACGTTTGGAACATATGCTATGACGTGTGAATGAAGAATATAGACCCTGAAGTCCTTTATAGCCTTTACCAAAGCAAAAGCCTTCTTCTCCATAATATTGTAGTTCAGGGCAGCATCTCTTAAAGCTTTGCTGAAGAAAGCTATGGGTTGTTCGTACCCTTCACTATTCTTCTGCAGTAATACAACTGCTATAGTATGTTTAGAGGCGAAAGAAAAAAGATAGAAATCTTTAGTGAAATCAGGACTAATCAAAACTGGGGCTTCTGTAAGTGCTCATTTTACCTGTTCGAAGGATTGCCTGGACTCAGAGTCCCATTTTATTTTTGCGTCCTTTTTTAGCATGTTTGTAATATTTCGGAGGAGCTCGGCTAGATTAGGAATGAATCTTCGAAGGAAGTTAATTTTCCCTATAAAAGACTGAAGTTCTTTTAAACTTCTTGGGTGTTCTAATTTTAGTATGGCCTCTATTCTGCTGGGGTCAATTCTGATTCCCTCCTTAGAGATGATGTGTCCCAGCAGTTTGCCTTCTTCTAACCCAAAAAGACATTTCTTGGGATTCAAAGAAATCCCCAACCTTCTACACTTTTCGAAAACTTGTCTAAGGTGCCGCAGGTGTTCATCAACAGATTGGGAAAATATAGTCACATCATATAGATAAATGACGATAAACTTACCATACTCTTCTACGAAGGCGATGTCCATTTCCGTCTGGAAGGTGGCTCTTGCGTTCATCAGACCAAAAGGCATGTTCACATACATGAAAGTGCCCCACGATGTTGTGAAAGCGGTCTTTTACTGATCGTCTGGGTGAACTAGGACCTAGTTGTAGCCCGAGAAACCATCTAACAGAGAAATCCGACTGGACCCGACCACTCTTTGCAAGAGGTGATCCATTTTAGGCAAGGGGTAATTGTCCTTCAAAGATGCTTTGTTCAGATTCTGGAAATCTATGCAGAGTCTGATTTCCCCAGTTTTCTTGCGTGTAGGGACTAAATTAGAAACCCATTTAGAGAAACGTAGAGGGACTATGATCTTGGCATCATACATTTTCTTAATCTCCTTTTCTATCAAGGGAAGAAACTTGGGATTTATCCTCCTAAGTTTCTACCTAAAAGGTTTCTGGTCTTCCTTTATGGGAATCCTGTGTTGTATGATGTTGGTGTCATAGGCTTTCAGATCTTCGTAGCCCCAGGAAAAAATGTCTGAATATTCTTTGAATAGCTCAATGTACTTAAGCTTTTGTTCTGGGGGTAATGATTTGGACAGTTTAACCATCCTAGGTTTCTCTTTGGTTCCTATATTGCAGTCTTCTACATCTTTCCGATGAGCTTCTATTTTTGGTTTCTTAGCGACATCATCACTGTCAAACAGATCTTCTAAAGGGACAAGTCCTCTAGTTAAAACATTACTTTTCAATTGTAAAATATCGGCCTCCATTTCTTCATCTCCTAACTCTCTTGAATCTACTGTACCTACCATATTTACATTATTCACACTATCTATTTCAAACTTATAATTATTTACATTTTCGTTTTCATGTTCTACATCTATGTTTGTACATTCAAAATCGTTCTTGCATTGTAGAAAGTCCTCTATCTGATCGTCATTTACAAACACTTGCTAGTACCTGATATTATCGGGCACTGTCGGTCTGCATTTCACTTCAACAGTGTATGGGCGAGTTTGATGGAAAGGAATCTTGCAGGAAGCAGCTGACGTAGCTAATCCGTCGACCAAAATATTCTATCCTCTCGGCATTATCTACAAGTCAACCTCATTAAAACACTTCAAGGCATCAAGAACAACACTCTTGTAAGCTCTAAGGCGTGGATGTTTAGCAGCATATTCACCTTTAATTTGTTTAATTATTAATTCAGAGTCACCCCTTACCATTATTTGCTTGGCACCAACTTTCTTCAGCAGCTTTAGACCGAGCATTAAAGCTTCATACTCAGCAACGTTGTTAGTGCAATGGAAATTTAACTTATAGGAATGATTTTCTAAATACCTTTTTCGATGATTATGCAACCAGACCCCAGCTCCTGCTCCTTCTTTACTCATAGCACCATCGAAATCCATACTCCAGAAATCAACGGGGAAATATTCAGTGATTACATTTTCCATCTTTGCTGCCTCACCACTTTATGGACCTTCATCTTGACTGGCTACATCTTCTATCAACTGAGTATCTTGCTCTTCCGTATCACCATCATTGTACAAGATGAACGAATCTAAATCAGAATGAGCAGAGTAAAGGGGGTAATTGTGAGGTTTCTCTTGACTGCTGACCATATACTTCATCAACGTTTCTCTATATAACCTCCTCTGTTGTCGAAACACTGGGATAGTGGCGTAAGACATATCCAGCTGCAGGGTTCCTTTCAACTTAGCTCCCCAAGACCGAGATAACAACATACCATATTTTGGTGGGATATCTGCAACCACCATGTCCATTACCATGCTTTTTGAATGGATCTGAACCAGGGTGACGCACAAATCTTTAATCAAACCAATGCATTTGACTTTGCTGGAGTCAAACGAGTGGAGATCTTTGTAAGGCCTAGTGACTTCCATTCCCAGTTTTTCCATTACTGCTTTAGGCATTAGATTATGTGAGGCGCCTAAATCTAGCATGGCGTTATGCAATATCAAATCGTGTATGTTCAAGCTGATGTAAAAGGGAGCTACATCACCGGTATCGTCTCGACCATTTACTTCTGGTCCGAAAAGGAGTTCGGGATGATCATTGGTAAGGTTCACAGTGTCTGAATGAGTCACTGCTCCAATAGTCAAGGCCTTGGTACCTATGTCTGGTTCAATGGCTAATGCTTTTAGTACCTGTGAATGATAACCGCCTCTGCTAATCAATTCTATAAGTGGGATAGAGATTTTAATTTTGGCCAATTCTGCCTCCAGGCTGAAAGGCGCGGGAGTTTGGGTCTGACTTATCGATTCTGGTTGGTCCTCCACATTCTTCCGCTCAGAAGTACTGGGCAGATTAACAGGTGAAACTTCGGGCTGTGTTGGTATTTTCAGTATGGTGATGTTTTTCTTCACCGGAGTGTCGGTTTTACCCTTATCAGAAGACTTTTCAGCAGTGGTCTTATCAGGAGTTTTCTCGGTCTCTGCTACCTTCTGCGTTTCGGTAGGCTTTTTTGAGGAATTTCCATCTGTTTTCTTACTTCGTAGATTGTATTGACGGTGCACCTCCAAAATAGCGTTCTCAGAAGCCTGTTGTCTTTCATCCCTGGCCTCCTCACTTACCTTTGTTTGATTGAGCAGAAAAAGTTCTTTCTCTTCTTGAGTAAGGAAAATGGCCTCATTGTCGTGAATACCCATGAGGTTGATATGAGTATCCTCCAATTCCTCAATTATTCCCCCCCCTTCATCAGCATAGTTTTCTTGCAGGGGAGGCCTAATCGGCTGATTAGGACCTCTCTGATCTCTTTGATCTCTTTGCCTGATTTAAGGAGGGTTTCTTCTAAAATTGGGGTTTCAAATCTGAGGGGCAGGTGGGTTGTCTCTCGGAGGATTTCTGTCTGTAATACTTATTCTTTCTAACAATAATTCCAATGATCTAACCACAGAATCCAATTTGGAATCAGTGTTTGACGTGGAAGGTTCTTCTTTGATCGTGACTCTCCTTTCTGTTCTTTGACGTGCCCTTTTTTCCAACAAATTAGCCTCCACACTAATAGCGCTTTTCTGCATGTCTTCAAGGGTGGCAGCATTTCTTTCTCTTAATTGGTAAGACATGTCAACATCGAATCCATCCGGGAATTTAATCAATGCCAAACCCTGGGGAGGTTTGATTTCAGTAGGGATTGCATTATACAAATTGTTAAAACATGTGCAATAATCTTGGACCGTCTCACCTTGATTTCTTTTTATATTCTCGTATTCTGACAGTATCTGGAGAGGGTTTTTCTTTACCTCCCATCTGTCAAGAAAACTTCTCTGGAACGCGACAAGGTCAGGGATTGATGCGGCGGGTAAGGCTTTGAACCATTTCTTGATGTCCCCTGTCAGACTCTGGGTGAACAGTCTCATCTTAACGTCGACTTCGTCGACTTCTTGTAAATCCAACTAGTCATTCATTTTATCCACATGTTGTTGTGCGCTTAATGTTCCGGTTGCATCGAACTGTGGGAGTCTGGTTTGGTAGTCTTAGGGCATGGAATGTAGTGGTGCTTCCAACACCAAAGGGGCATATCGAGGTGCCATGATGGGTGGAGGAGGTGGGACGACGGAAGATGAAGTCGATGAAGGACTGGGTGGTGCTGAGGTAGTGATCTGTAGTTTAGTCATAGGAGATAAGACTTCGGGGGTTCGGGGTTGCAACGCTGTTGGGTCAAAGATGAGCTTAGACACAACAGTTTTAGACCATGTTCTAACAAGGCTTCGTGGCGGACGAAGATCAAGATCAAGGTTTTGAAGGATATCAGGTTCTCCTGAAAAGGAAGGAGACTTATGAGGGGGAGCACAACTCGCTGAGCTGGTAGCTAAGACCTTTCGTCTCAGCAACTGTTTGGGATTATCAATTGTCATGGAGGGTTCTGGGTCTCGATGGGATCGAGTGTGAACTTTCTTGGGAGCCAAAACTCTTTTTTGGTTTTTATATATATATTTTTTATTTAATTTTATGGTGAGAGCAATCTAAGGGAGATTTCTACATTGACGTCGTCTAGCTTCCAATTGTTCCTGAGTAACTATGTCACGTTCAATGGCTGCCCACGAACGTTCGAGTTCTTCCCGGTTATTGGCAGTTTGGAGGATTATGTCAAAAAGGTTTGATGCAATATGTGTTTGATTCGATAGTCCAGGCTCGATATTAGGCTGTATTGCTGCAGGGACGGTCATAGAGGAACAAAAGGTTCTAAGAGAGATACTGGAAGTAATATGTACAGATTTAATCAACCTCTAAACATTACTTTCTTCTCAGGGTCAAACTTTCTTTTAGGGGGAAAGAAGTCATGAGATTGTCAGTTTTAGTTCGTTCCCCAGTGGAGTCGCCATTTATGTTAGCACTTGGTAAATTTCCTAGAGGTTGAAAAAGAAGAAATTTACAAAGGTAACCTTAACCAACCACTTTTAAAGCTGGGATCTAGCCCTTCTAGCTTCAGAGAGGGATCTCTCTAGGTGATTTAGCTTTGTTTTTAATTTCAGATATTAGGCTAGCTAAAGGAACTGTAGGTTTTGTTGTAAAAGGGTTTTTTTAATTGGTTGAGACAAACTACACATCCATTGGGCTATGGGGTCTGCATTTAATCAAATCTGAGACACAACCAGAAACGCCAAAGAAAAACCTTCACAGGGTGAGATAACACCCTCACTGGATCTTTAGTAATCAAAATGATGGACAGAAGAAAAGATAAGGAAAATAACTTCAATTAACAAGCAGTTAAGAATTTCTTAATTGAAGGTATTAGAAGATAAACATTTAAATCTTTAGAATTGGAGACAGGGTATCAATGATAAATCCTGCAACATAACGCTATTCATAATGATTAGATTCATAAAACAAATTGAATACAGAGAAAGAAAAACATTTAACTGAGAAAATCACATCACCAGTGAACATACGCAAGAATCCTGTAAGGTGCCTCTTCTTTATTAATGGCAGATCTCTTCAAAAATAGTACAGTTTGGTAGCAATAGGGTGCGCCAATCAACAAACCTCAATACTTCGGAAAATTAAGTATTTGTAATACAAAATACATACACTCCTGTCATAACTGATCAGGACGTGTTCATACTATTTTTAGACTAACTAACTTGACTAATCAAAACTGTTTGGATGACTCAATACAACTGTATGCTGAATTTCTAGGGTAGGCTGTTGGCGAGGTACCATCGCAACCTCTTTTGACTGGACAGGTGACTGGATGGTGACATCTCATTTGCTAATCTAGTAAATCACATAGTTCTTCCCATCTGATATGACCTGGCACTGTGACTTTAAGAAACCTTCGATACACTTCACCCATGTCCGTGTACTTAGAAAATGTAGGCTTGATGGTGAAAATGTGTTTAATTTCATGTTGGATACTAATATCCAACTGCAAGGCATCCATGAATGCTTTTCCCGTGATGCTTCCCTGTATTCCTGCAAACTTGGAATTGTCTTTAGACACTTCAGTCAACCTTTTCTTGTAATCAGGGAGTGTCATTAACTTGTCATTAATGACCTTCAGACCAGGAAGTCCCTTCCTCTAGAGAGCATCTATCTTATTGAAAAACTTCTGCACTCCTTGTTCCATGACTTGAATCTTCTCCTCGAGCTGGAGCATGAGACCCCTTTTGGTTAGAACCCTTTTGACTTCAAGTATAGTTTCTGTCCTGTCCTCAATCTTTAATTCTTCTAGTTCCTCCCTGGTATTTGAATTCAGGAACCTTATGATCTCATTCGCTTGGGCTGGCATGTCTCCCAGCTCCATTCTGATTTTCTCAACAACCTGCTTGCTCCTCTCGAGCAGCTCATTTTGTTCAAACATGATTTGAACCATTGGCCAGATTTCATTCATGGACTTGGAAATATCTGTCCACACAATCTCTTTCACCTCTGCCAATGTCTTTCCTTCCATTGTCTGTTTCTGGAGCTGCTGTAACTCCTTCTTGATTTGCTCATTCACCTGTCTCTCTCTGGATAGACTTGTTTGGAAATAAGTCTTTAGCTCTTGGAGATTCTCCACTTCTTTATTAAGCCTGCTGATTTCTGACTCTTGCAGGTTCATTCTTTCCATAGACTTGGCCAGGTCTATTGTTCCCTCTGGTAGTGGCATTGATGCAGTAGATAGGATGACCGTCACTGTTGCTGTGCTCAATCCTACAATTGGGATAGCACTCAATGGAATTCCTTCCATTTGCTTTGCCTGCTCTTTCTCCTTTAGCAGTCTCTCCATCTCCGCTTCCATTTCTTTTAACTGAGCATTCTGCTCCATGAGTAATTTCAGCATCTCATCCTTTTCACCTTCCTTTTCAGCCATCTCCTTTTCTTGTGGGTCCTCTGTTGGAGGGAGCTTTAGCTGTTTTCTTAAAGATGCGATGTCAGCATTTTTCTTTTTTATCATCTCTTTAGTAGCCTTGGCATTCGCAGGGTCATAACCAATCTTGAGGACCAGCTCCTCCAACGTTTTGATTTTGTTGTCCTTTGCAAAAGATGATATTTTCTCCAGCTTCAGTTGGGTCTAGGAATTGCTCAAAGCTACCCGAAATTTTGATGCAGATGTTGTAGCATGGGCCAAAGTGTGGAAAACCATCTCCCCAGCTTGCTTGTGTAGATCCATCTGATCTGCTGGATGCATGTCTTTAGCCTGAAACTCAAATGTGGCCCTTTTATAATCTGAGATAACCTTGGGATCTGGCACTTGTGCCTGGAGGTAAGCCATATGCATCATACCTTTTTCTGTGTCGAATGCTGAAAGAAGCCTGTGTTGAGCTGTGGATGACTGCTTCTGGAACTGGGCATAAGTGCTGGTAGTAAGAGTCTGGTTTTTCTTCTTGATCAAATCATATTTTTCAAAAATGCCCAACTTGGGCCTAGTCTTTCTTGGTGGAGCATCTGTGGGAGAGTCTGTGGATTTTATAGCTGATGTTATTATTGCCTTGTGCTGACTCGAGCTGAAAGGTAGACTGGCGGGCTTGACCCCTAGGGTGGCCACTGTGGTGGTTGTGATCTCTTTCTCTACTGTCGTGCCTGTCGTTGAAACTGTCCTTGGATTTTTGGCGTGCATTGTGAACTCCTCTGACGATACCTCTGTTACAGGAGGAGATGATTCCTGTCGGGGCCTCTTCTCCTTGGGATTCTGAGGTGTGGTAGTGGGTGTCACGCTTGTCGAGGGCACCTACTTTTCCACCTCAACAGTTGGTTCCACGTCTGCCAAAGTGTTGGGCTCCCATTCCATCTGATTAGCAAACTTCTCGACTTCTGGCTTGGACTCATGTGCATATGGGGCATTCTTATTTTTGACTCTCATTTCATAAATGATCCCGCAGGGATCATAATGCCAGGTGAAACTTGTAAGGAATTTCATCTCCCTTAACATTATGTCTGCTTCATATCCTGCGCCTCTACTATTGCAGATGAAAGAACCAATCTTCCCTTTGATCCGCAATTGTTTCTTCTTCTTAAGGGAAACAAAGTGAATATCATCAGAATTCATAATTTGCCTAATATATTCTAATGCGAAAATTCTCACCGGTACATATCTCGACAGCTTGTAAGGTGCTAATTCGCACCCGTAAACTCGTATCTCAGAGTGATTCTGATACAGGTACCAGTCTCCTATCTTTGCGTCTTCCGAGAGGTGTAGAACTCTCTAGACCTATTCATTTATTCGTGGCTCAGGCCTACCACCCAACATACTCACCACGGGGTGGTAAAACTGTTCAATGAACGTTGTGAAGTCGTATTCAACTGAACTTTGTTTCAGAATAGAAGTCCACGTTGTGGCTGGCTGGGGCCTCCCGTCGGCGTCCATCTTCTGCATGGAGAAATTGAACCTATCGGCTTGAAAATAGATGAACATGTAAGCCAGAATGGATGAATACTTGAACATGCCCTCTGTGGTGAAATTCACAAATTGCTCATGGATGTTATTGGCTAGGAAAGTGTTGTAGTCGAACTGCGTGGTTGGTTGTTCATCATTTGAGAAGATAGATAGAAAACCCAGGATGGGCTTGTCTACCCATTGATCAGAATAGTACCCAAGCAGGGCACACAGGGAAGAAATAATTTGATTTCCTTTGGTGGAAAACAAGGAAGAAGGGTACGGGGGAATGGTGGATGGGAGTGGAGCGGAAGTGGGGAGGAAAAGCTCAACTATCTGAGCTCTCTGTGGGAAAGTCATTTTTTGATAAAGCTCAGTGAAGATTTCTAGGTTGAATGGGGACGCAGATTTCGGGTGGGTAATTTGCATCATCTAGTCGATATCTTCAGGGGTGATAAAGAAAAGGAAGTCTCCAGATGAAGAGACGATGGCTTTCTGGTTGGGGATGTAGTGGGCCTGGTATTTGAGGGAAAACTCGGGGAAATTATGAATCTGGGGGAAGAGATACAGGGGAAAATTGGACTCCCAGAGTCCAATTTCGTCGCTCTGGTCCAGGAAAACCTCTCGGAGCCACGACTGGAGATCAGAAAAGTCAAAACTACATATAGTATCGGCTATCAAGCGATCTTTATCGACCAGGGGGATTTTATCCAGGTCAACCGGAGGAGGAAGGAAAGGATTCTCTTCCTCTTCAGCTTGCTTTGTCTTAGACACCATTTCGGAAACTGTACCTGCAAATAAACACTACATTAGTGGGGTCAACTGGACTGTAGGTGAAGGCAATGCGGAAGCAACAGAGGAATAAGAGGTTTCTGGCGCGATGGAGGAATAACGAATGCAAAGGGAAAACGGTAGTTTTATTCAAAATTGGGGTCGGTTTGGCGTGGGAGATACGGTCAGCATGACAATGGGTATATTATCCAGTTATTAATGGACAACGGGCCACTTGGGGTGATATGGCAGGTGACGGTGACCAAAGTATACGGACGAATGACGTGGAGGTTTGTGATTGGGGGTAAAAGTCGCCGAAGGAGGCTGTCCATGAGTGAAGGGGGTTATGGTACTGACAACATGGACTGACGGAAGTTATAGGAAGTGACACGACCCTAGGAACAAGTGGGCTAAGTGGGCTCAGTGGAGGGTGACGTCCAGGGGCGACGGGGTGTCAGACAACATGTGGAGGATGGGACTTCTGAACCAATAGGAAAACGCCACATGTAACAAGGTGCCCGCCGTAAGGAAAATTCATTCTGGACCCCCCCCCTTTGATTAAAAGTAGAACACCAAGGGGGGTCCCGAATCCATCTTGATCCATTGATCTGCGCGCTGGATTTCTGATCGTAGATCTTAGCTCTCTCTTTAATACCAATTCCAGACCCCCCCCCTTCCATTAAAGGTAGAACGGAGGGGGGGGTCCGGAATTCAATGTGGATCGTCAATTTGAGCGTTTTGCTTAGAGCCATCTAGATCTTCTCTCAAGTTATAACCGATTCCGAACCCCCCCCCGTTAAAGGAATAACAGGCGGGGGGGTCCGGAATCCAATGAGGGCCGTGGATTTGTGTGCTCGGTTCTGGACCGTCCAGATCTATGTAAATGTTATCGCCGATTCTGGACCCCCCCCCCCTCCATTAAAGGAAGAACGGGCGGGGGGGGTCCGGAATCCTATGTGAGTCGTTGATCTAATCATCGTTATCTGGACCATTGGAAAGTGGATGAAACATATGTCGGGAGTAGAAAAGTCATGTGTAGGAAAAACTTAGGATAAGTGCCATCTTATGGGTTTTTCCAATTTTGTCTTGGACACCACCAAGGGGACATCCCTTCAACTATTCTTAGGCAACGAGGACGTTATGTAGTATTTTCTTCAAGTGGGTTTTATTTGGGCAGGGCAAGCAAAGTGACTAATCTACATTCTAACCTACTTTCACCAGACAACTAACCCAGATTAAACTGTTGGGTTAAGACATTATTCTTCCTAAGGGATATCTGGCCAGGGTTAGACAGTCTAGTCAGATGTATTCACTAGTTCTAACCTAGGGGCTATCTGACTAGGATTAGATGGTATGATCAAATGCATTCACTAGCCTATCAACATTGAAAATTTAAAAGGACTTGATCATGCTTGAAAGGTATGACCAAGTCACTGTTATTGCATGGGTCTTTTGTTTCAATTATTTTTTCCCTCTTTTCTTTTCTTTTTCTTTTTCTTTTTCTTTTTGTAAAATGAAAATCAATTGCCAATAAGAACACTAGATACAGATAATATCCATAATATCCAAGTCATAAGTTGATTCCCATAATTTATGGGGTGATAACAGTTGGAAGATGGAAACTGATTCTTTGGTATGGTCTAAAAACCTGTCGATTTAGAGTACACTCCTAGCTTCGGATACACAACAAGGTTTTTAGAAGGTGAGCAAGGTGCACTCAGCTAGTGGTGGAAGCCACTGTGGAAACTAAAAGCTACTTTAAAATCTAGACTCCTCTTCTGGTTAGTTGCATCCAACAAAGTCTTAACATGGGATGTGCTTCAAAAAAGGTCATGGCAAGGGCCACTTTACTGTGTCTCATCCCGAAATGATGAAGAAAATATTCAGTATATTTTGTTGAATTTCCCTTTTACTCAAGAAGTTTGGAAGGAGATTCTTGGCTTAACTGGAGGTAGGGGGCCTGGGATGGACAATTTATAATTGAAGGACTGAAGAAATGGATGAAAGACTCATATGTGGCTGACCATAGGGCACTTCCATGTGTGATTCCTGGGGTATTTGAATCACCAGAAATGTAATTATTTTCAAAGGGAAATCCTTCTCCCTCTTGGAAGTTATTATAAAATCAAATATGTCTATGATGACATCAAGATAGTTCCAAAGGCCAAAGCCCCGAACCATATAGGATCTATTGATATTGACAAAACAAGTTCTTGGGGTTACTTTGATGGAGCAAGCCAAAGAAATCCTGGACTATTTAGTGTTGGTGGTGCTTTGGTTGTGACTGAAATTAACAGTTGTTCCTTCAAAGTAGGACTAGGAAGGGGGTCAAGCAATTGGATGAATTGCGTGCTTTGGCTACCTTTCTCAGGATAGCAGAGGAGAAGAGTATTAAATGTCTCAGGTGTACAGTGATTCAAACTTCAAAGTACCTCCAGTACCTCTTATGTTTTTTCAAGTGTGGACTGGGATACTAATCCAATGCCTATGATGGATTACTTTTTTTGGCTTTTCCCCAGGTTCCAATGCGTTATAATAGGCAGAGGTTTTGTTTGTAATTTCTGAGAAGTTTGATGCTCTTTGCTAGTGGATAGATGCCCTTTTTTGGTCTGTTAAGGCAAACTCTTTTCTTTTATATGTGCTTACAAATACTTCCAGAATGTAAATTTCTTTCTACTTGAAATATAAAGTTGCAATTTTTTCTTTGGAAAAAAATGAAATTTAAATAGTTTAACTAGGAAAAACATGGCATCACAATCCAAAGAATAGATAAATCTAATTAGACAAAATCACACACCAAAGGTAAAATTAAGCTTGTTTATACATATAAGTTCCAAATGTGAGAGAAATAGCTTGTGCTTCTATGTTATAATCTACAATCTCTCCAGGAAGAGCACTTGAAGGATAAATCCAAAAAAGACCATTATCCGCATGAAAGCAAATTTAACCTCAAGAAAATATCATCACCCCCAACATCCAAGATTCTTCCCTTATCCACAAAACATAAGTAAGATTCAAACCTATGGATCTAAGTATAAAATATAGCACAATGTGAGTGAACTTTTTTTTTTCTTTCTTGTTTTTCCAAATTTGAAAAATATCTGGTATTCAGTCCTGCAAACACTAATTGCAAAATATATAACCATTAGAATAAGGCAATAGCTTACTCCATCCAAAATATATTATAGATCCTTACCTTTTTGTAGATATTCAAGAATCACTTGTCCCTGGCCTTTTCCAAATTAGGGAGGTCTAATACGAACATGCATTCAAGGTAAAATCAGTATTAGGATATATCAAATCATTGAGGTCTCACATAACTCAATTTCATCAAACACACAAAAGATGAAGGCAAAGCATTGAACTAAGAACAAAACCATAAAACTCACATAGCATGCCTTCATCATCACTTGCATCATCATCTGTTGCTTYWGATTTCTACAAGATGAGAGAAACACCAACATTGYCAAAATATTRTATAGATGTACTRAAGACGTCTTACATTRTGTTGAAAAAAGAAAAAAACATTAATAMAAACTTGGGAAAGTTACATTTGTGTACATTATAGAATCATCATACCRAAATKTCATTGATGTCTTCCAAGTTAAAAGMATCCACTSCAAAAAAAATGAGTGAAACTATATCAAGAACCACAAAACATAACAAAATTAGAGATATGTTTCTAGTTGAAGCATAAGTTAGTGAAGTAAGCATGTGTTGGAGTGAGTGAGTCAAGAGAGATGGTAAAACTCCCATTGATAATCAAGATAAATCAATGGATTCCAAGATAAAATAATGCATCATAAAAATGGGATTGCATAAGCAATCCCCAATCTAAATACAACATCAACAAGAAACATATGACAAATTTTACCGCAATGTTGACAAAAAAAGTAGAAACCTATCTAGGTGTTAAACAATCATTGATAATCATTTTCCTTTTGTCTGTAAGAGAGAGAAGTCAATATAGGACCAAATGTGATAATTGGATGTATAATGAATAATGCATAATAAACTGAGGAAGTGCATATGGCATCTTCAATGTAACTACAAAGGCAATAAAGTAAATTATATTCCAATGTTACTGTAGCAGCAAAAACCCAATATAAAAGACCTTGTCTCACATAATTAATTAGTAAGAATAAAGAACCATGGAGATCTCCTAAACAATATTGGATTCTTATAAATTAATGCCTCTAGGAAAAGGAGGAAGCCTCTTCTACAGTCCAAGGTTGGCCTCCCTCTGAAATAGGAATCTATTGAACTTTACTGGAGACTTTAGGGTTTCTAGTACTATTACTTATATGTGAAGATCTATTCAAATTTCAAGTTTCTCGCCTCCTCAATGTACATTATACAATAACTCATAAATTTGGGCACATTCACAAGTTTCTATTTGTGCTCCCATAGAGAAACAATTACTAAAAAAAATGTAAGATAAGGAAACATGGTTGTCTCTTGTCTCCCACACATATATAGTCCTTTACAAATAAATGTATTTACTAGTCTCTCATATCTTAAGAGTGTAAAGTCATAAAAAAATAGTATCTACCTTTAACATTATAATAAAGAGAGCATATCACGAGCCTATAAAAGAAAATGCTTTTCAATCTCAAACTTTAAGGAATAACGTCTAGCATAAATTGGTCCAGGGATATGAAACTCTACCTTCAACCTAAGCTACTAGGTATATATTTTAAGTTCTCTTAAATGAAATCCCAAATTGGAACAACTTAAAGTCATCAAAGGTAGTTGAGAAAAACAATTGTATTGTCCAATGCATAAAAGGAATTCTTCTTCATAGAAAGATAATTTAAGTAGCCTGGTTGAAGCAACCCATGTAACTCAAGTATATTCTAGATGGATCTGATAACATTAGATATTTGCACAAATTTATTTCCTTCAAAGAAAATTACAAAGACAACTACAATTTAAAGAAGAAAAGAGACCTAAATAATAAACTTTTGTTTGCAGGTAGTTGATCTAGTTTTATCACTCCTTAAGAAGAGAAAAAAGGTAAACATAGATATATCTATGTCCCTTCGATGCTATGCTAGGAATGAAGTGTAAAAAATGCAAATAGAATTTGGATCAAAAGATGATTGATAGCTAGATTGGATTGCACCACCTCCTAGCTAAATGCATTGAAAGATTATCTACTAACAATGTATATATTAATGGAGTATGATTACTTAAATTCTTCTTAATGTCTTCCAATTACATATATCCAAGGCTAGGTCCCAAGCCTCAATTGTATAACATTAAGGTTTCACAATATCATAGTCCAACTTGGATGCAATACTCAAGAAATTAAGTTGAAAGCATTGTCTCTCTCTATGCTATAGGGAGGCATACCACTTGCGTAATTGAGGTTGCCATAGTCACGCTAAAATTTGGTCTTATTACATCTTATAACTAGACATAATAAGATTGTATCATAAGAGTATATGCAATAAGAGGTTGTGTCAACTTGAAAAAATCTACCGAACATATTATTAAATATCCAATTAACTCAATATTAGCAAACAAAAGTTGATATATGGAGTCATTTGGTTCTTATGAACTCTAATATTCTATCTTCTTTCTCCATTGTTAGAATCCCTAAATGTTGCTTCTAAAACATTTTCGGTTCATCAAGCAAGCTTGTAATTGATTTCTATGAGCCTCTTATAAAATCTCCATTTAACCTATTTTCTAGATTTCATTGTCACATTACAATTTGGCACCTTGTGAAACTATATTTTGTATTCCACTCAGATTTAATGCAATGGTCCTAGCCTACAATGAGTGCATTATACCATTAGCACCTTCATGAACCATGTAGCCCCATATTCCTGATGGAATTTTCAACATAACAAGTGTTAAAGTTCATCTCTTTGGTCTTTATGCATTTTCAACATAACAAAAAGAAGCCATTTTAATTGCAATAACTTCAACCATTCTTAAAGGCAACCTAAATGACTTTGAGAGTTTGTGATGCGTTATGTCATAATAAACTTTAGTAATGTGGGATTTTGTTGCAAAGTTTTTGGGTGGGGTGCATGGAGTATAGGGCTCTGTGAAAAAAGGAGAATATAACACACTTACCCCATAAGGGAATGAAGAAATTTGAGGTTCCTAAGGCTGCCCAACAGGCCTGTCAAATGACCTCTTTTTGGGCACTAAGTTCAAGCTTTATCAAACTGTTTTTATGTTGTTTTATGATAGCCACCAAGTCTGATTTTTCCCCCTCTGAAATATTCCCTTAAGATTTGATTTGATGCTCTTTAGTGCCTCTTGTTATAAGGTTTAAGGAAGGATAGTTTTGCTATCTGTTATCCCCATTTTTTAGGGATAACTAGGAGATCATGTCTCGAGGCCCAGAGGTCCTAGACATGGAGTACTGAGAGCAGGATTGACCTGAGCATGGCCCTGGAGCGCCCATCCTTTTCTTCTTCCATCAACTTTGTCTTGTCGGTAGCAGCAACATCCATTACCATCGGCTTGGTCTTGTATCAGAAGAGGTTCTTGCTCCATGAGGTAATTGGTCCAGGTATCATGGTATGTGTCACTTTTGATCATTGAAACCTTTAAATACATGCATCTGATTCCTTTTATCTCTAAAAACTTATTGGATCTTACATTAGCCCACTTTACCATGCTTGGGGAAATTGACAGGGTGCCCTAGCAAGCCTGTGCCCATAAGTCTTGGTTTGCCACTAGGAGGATTTCTGAAAAGCCAACGTCTGCTCCCATCATAGCACCATTGTTTCATCTTATCTCCTGCTCATTTATCCCATTCCCCTTGTTCGGGCATTGGGTTGACCTATTGTAGAATTGTACCTTATCTTGTGGGAAGAAGGGGCTAAAGGCCCAAAAGGTAAAAGCAGCTGGTAAAAGACAAAATCATAGAAATAAAACCTTGAGATGCTTCGCCCGGAGATCCCCAAGAAGGAAATAAAAGGCCTCTCAGCAAGAAACAAGAGGGACCCGAAAAATAACAAACAAGACCTAGTCAAAGGATAGGGGGTCTCATCACGAGCCAGCCTATTAGGTTCATGGGTACCTAACAGTATGACATTGCCACCATCTGGTTACCACGCCAGGGCAGTGACCTTTGGTTGCATGGCCAAGGGAAAGGGGGTCTCATAATGAGCCAACCTTCTCATCTCTATGAAAGTGCTTATGGGTAACACTGTCAGCTCTAGTCACCATGCCAAGGAAGTGTCCTCTAGTTATCCCTTGAATAAAAAGAAAAAGAAGAAGAAAAAGAAAATAAAAGAGTAAAGGCAAGAACGGGCTTGGAAAAAATGCATCCATGAAAGGTACAGCTCGCCTTCTACAAAGGCACCCAAAGATAACATTATGCATCCTTGGCCCTCACTACACCCACATGTCTGGACATCCCCTAGCCACATCACCTCACTTACATGGCTTGGATGAAATCTTCTTGGGAACTTTCCTTTTCTTGTGGACACTAGCCCAATAGGACGTCTTGTCTTTTTCTCCAATCTTGTATTGCAGGTTTTTGTAATGTCTTTGAGCTATTGACTGATGTATTACGGTTTTTATGCATATTTTTAATAATATTGATGATGAGATTTGATTAACATTTCTATGATCCTGGTGACTGATGAGCCGATGGAGGGCGTAGCTTTTGATGTGCAGGACCATGCCCGATGGACAAGTACCATTTGGACCGGTACACATGGGGAGATGACCAGTTCGGACCTCCATGGGGATGAAGAGCCCACCAGATGGATGTTGAGACCTCATCAGGGAGTAGAGATAGGATGGATATGGATTAAGGCTTTTGCACCAGAGAGGAAGAGGATGTTCCATCAGAGGCACTCCGACAGGACTAGACCTGGGGGGAATGACCCATTTTCAGTGGAACACCAGCCTTGGAAGGCTTGGAACGTCTCCATCTTCACCATGATGTCATCCAGCTTCATGGATACTTTTGGAGGTAGAGTGGGCAGCAGTGGCACGTGTCACATGTTGGAGAAGCCCCTATGGGGCTAACATTTTTCTCTTTGGTGTCTCATTTTCCCTAGAAAGGGCTAGTGCCTCCCTTGGAGGGGATTTTAATCTCATTTTGACTTGATTAGGGATTTTTACTTAGCATTTAATTTAAAAACAATATGATTTTGACATTATTTCTTTGTCGGCCTTTTATGACCTAAAAAGTAATATTAGGTCATTGATAAAATATATATTGAGGATTTGGACTCTCATTTTATCATCATATTTCACTCACGACTTGGTGAGGTCTGAAATTTGTGCCCCATTTGGGTTATTCACTAATTTGAGGAAGGAACACTTGTTGAAGGAAGAGATTTTTGACATTCTATGGTGTTTTTCTTGAAGGAAGGTGTTACAACTAGGGTTTGCATGATTATTTTCTTGATGATTTGTAAGTATTTTTCTGCAAAACTTCTTGATTGAATGGTTGCAGTTTAATTTCTTACATCTATTTATAAATATTTCTGAATCAAAACCCTAGGGGACAAACACACAAGTAGGTCGTTGTCTCATGTCCCCTGATAGAAAAACTTTTAGCCATTGAAGAAGAAGAAGAGAGCCTAGCCATAGTTACACTCCTTTTTCTTCTTCCCTTAAGCTAGTCGTACCTTTTGACTTCAAGAGGAAGAGGACATCCCAGGCCTAGGTTATCTACACCTAGGGTCGTTTTCTTTTAGGGTTTGATGAAAGAGCCTTGCCTTAGAATCACTCTCCCTCTTTAAACCCTCTTGTCTTGACTTTGCTTTTCATTGAGCTAGTTGTTTGCCGGGAAGGATGAAAGAGCACGAGGCCTTGCTTTAGGAACACTGGAGTGAGCCTCTCTCCCCTAGGGTTATGATTTTGGAGCCCTTCTTTAGCAACACTTCAAAAATTATCCCTCTAGTCCTTTAAAATCTCATCTCCTTCAACTTTTGTGTTCTTCACCTATGAATCCATTAACCCTAAGGCATTGATTTAAGACCTCCAGCGTTGAAGTAGAACTGGATCCAAACACTCTCAAACCTCTTGAAATTGAAACCCTAACTACACTAACCCTAGCCTAGACTAACTTACTAACCCTAAGTTGTTGATGTCATCATTGAATATTTTATCTTTCTTGCAGCAACGTTTTGACTTTTGAGTAATTGAATGGTAGTTGAAGGCATTAAGTGAGTTAAGAAGTTATTTGTTATATTGAATGTCATTTCATTCAAGTATTTATTGATGAAGTAATATTAATTCCATTGCTATCTTGTAAACATTGATTTCATCAACATTTACTTTCAAATTGCTCATATTGAATATAAGATAGTCACTGATTTATATGAGGCATTAACCAAGATTACACGTATTAGATTCCTTGTTGTGTTGTCTCAAGTAGGTGCTCTTCTTTTATTTGGTTATACTCTATTATTGGCTGTTTAGCTGAGACTATCTGATTGGCGGCAATCTGTGAAGGGGAACTTCATCTTTGTGTTGTTAGCCTTTTCCCTTTCAAAACCCCAGGTTACCAGGGACGTCCCCCCTAGGCCTAGCCTCCCTAAATAGAAAGAAACTCCCCATTGTGGTGACATTGGGTGGGGAAGGTTCATGTTTCGTTAGTTTGACCTACTACTCCTTAGCCTTTCTTGTGTCTACAAACTGTGCGATAACATTTTGGCACCGTTGTTGGCGAACACTAAGTCAATTCTCCTCACACGGCACTTTTCGGTAAGCCTTACCTCAAAGCCTTATCTTACAAGCTTACCTTGCAACTCCACTAGGGTGTTTTCCCTATTTCTTTGATAGTTTCAAGAAAACTATCTGGCGACTCCACTGATGACGAAGCCAACAATGACTTCACAATGGGCTCCCAGGAATTACAAGCCTTTAGACATGAGAAAAATCCCTGGATACCCACAAAAAATGCCCTCGATAAAAGAAAGATGGCTCCCTATATTCACTGGTAGCGATGGGGAAAGAGATGACTCTCACGTGAATAATTTTTATTCTTATTTTGGACTCCATCCTGTCGATGATGACGCCGAAGTTGTAGTGATGAAAATTTTTCCCACCACTCTTCACGGGAATGCTATAAAATGGTATGATGATCTTCCCGATGCTAGCATCACCTCTATGAACCAGCTAGAAGAAGTCTTTCTCAAAGAATGGGGCATAAGATTGGGAGACATCTCAGTACTTCTAACAAGATTCAAACATATAAAACAAGCTGAGAATGAAACCCTATTTGAATTCCAGAGTAGGTTTGAGGGCACTCTATGTCAAATTCCTAGAAGCCATTGTCCTGAAGACAAGTATATTTTCCATCTCTATACCCATGTGATCCTAGCACACCTAGGCTTGCCCCTCAGTAAAAAGGGCCCAAGGATGCTCAATGAAGCTTACGGCATGGCTACATGAATTGAATGAAACATCTCCTTATCCAGGATAAAAGACCTCTTCACCTCAGGAAATCTTAGTATGGAAAGTTTGTTTTCCCATGAAAACTTCGTTGATGATTTCCAGGAAGAAGCGGAACAAACCATCATTCAACAAGGGATTGTTGAAGACATGGCTGAGGAGATGGAACCCAAGAAAAATGATGAAGTATCAACCTATGCCCCTCCCTCTGATGAAGCAATCCAAGAGCCCATTTCTCCTACACAACAAAAGGACGATGAGGTTAGTTGCTTTCCTTTTCAGGTTTCCAATGACACCTTGCTCCATGTTTCAGAAAATGAAGGAGAAATGGAAGCCTTGAACAAAATGAATATTCCTTGATGTACAATCAAAGACAAAGAAGTAGTCCATGAGGATGAAAAAATAACGCATGCTGAAAACACCAGAGTCCTCGAAGCCCCTACACAAGAAGAAACAGTAAGTTGCCCTCCTCCCCTAGTTTTTGATGATGCTTTACTTTATGATGAAGGAAATGAGGAGGAGGAGAATGAATTTTCAAATGTTTCGAACCCTGCATGTTATGACACAGATAGTGATATTGTTGATAACATTGATGAGTTCATACATGTTGGGAGACGTAGGTGGGATATAGTTGGTTATGACCTGGATCCCATCTATGACACTGAGAGTAATTTCCAAGTGTTTCCCTTGCAATTATCACAGCAGATTACTTTTCACCAATTGCAACAAGAAAATGAGATTTTTATTGTACCTTTCAAAAAACCAAGGATGACCTAATACCTTGTTTTCCTGATGATTTTAGGTCCTACCTTGAGATTTTTGATGAGTACCCTTCTGAGCACTTGGATTCTCTCCATGAATATGATTACCAACCACCAGTGTTCTTGGATTTTGATACAAGTAAGAACATTGTTTGCTTAAAGAAGGATTCTCATGACTTCTCACTCCAGCCACTTGTTATTACTTTACCATGCTTTTCCATTAAAGGTGTAGTTGGGAAGTATATCTTTTATATAGATTTTCCCCTTAAGCAAACCCGAGAATCCAAGGGTTGGTTGAAAACTACAGATTTTAGTCTATCATCTCAGATTTTCAATCTTCTCCTGAGGATTTGCGAGTCATATGATACATCTTTGTCAACCCCTTCCCAGACCTCATAGTATGAGAACGTCCTAGGTAGCCAGTTTGCCGACCCTTTGAGTCAGTTTTCTGAACCTTGGACTTTTCATGACCCCTTCCTGAAGTGGATTGAGTACTTTCCTTAGAGATGGACTTGGCATGATTTTGTCCCTCCCACCCGCCTCCATGAGTTAGAATCTGAGATCTCCAACGATATGATATATGTTCTAACCCATGTCATTTTTGTGCTTGATTTATCACTGTTTTGGTTTATGATGAAGCACAAAAGCATGTATTGTGGGACATTGTTGGATTGGTTACACTGGTCGTTTGACTACATCGAACAACCAACCAAAGGTAAGTATAGGTAAGTAGTTTGATTTCACATTTTCATTATTGATTGTTTTCTTTCAGTTTATATATATATCTATGTATGTTGGGGTGGCATTACCACCCCATTTTTGTTGTTGATGCCCCTATCGAGATTGAGTAGGTCTGCAGGTTATGCCAGAGATGTTGAGGTTCTCATGCACTCTACGGTGAGCACATGTCCATGAGTTGGAGCCAGATGTTATCTCCTTTTTTCAGGGATAACTAGGAGATCATGTCTCAAGGACCACATGTCCTAGACATGGAGTATTAAGAGTAGGATTGACCTGAGCATGGCCCTGGAGGGCCCATCCTTTTCTTCTTCCATCATCTTTGTCTTGTCAGCAACAACAACATCCATCACCATAAGCTTGGTCTTGTATCAGAAGAGGTTCTTGCTCCATGAGGTAATTGGTCTAGGTATCATGGTATGTGTCACTTTTCATCATTGAAACCTTTAAATATATGCATATGATCCCTTTAATCTCTAACAACTACTTGGATCTTACATTAGCCTGCTTGACCATGCTTGGGGAAATTGACAGGGTGCCCTAGCAAGCCTATTCCCATAGGTATTGGTTTTCCACTGGGAGGATTTCTGAAAAGCCATCATCCGCTCCCATCATAGCACCACTATTTCATCTTATCTCCCACTCATTTATCCCATTTCCCTTGTCCGGGCATTGGGTTGACCTATTTGTAGGATTTCACCTTATCTCGTGGGAAGAAGGGGCTAAAGGAACAGAAGGTAAGAGCAGCTGGTAAAAGAAAAAAGCCTAGAAATAAATCCTCGAGATGCTTCGACCAGGGCTCCTCGAGAAGGCAATAAAAGGCCTCTCAGGAAGAAATGAGAGGGACCTGGAAAATAACAAAGAAGACCTAGTTAGAGGATAGGGGGTCTCATCATGAGCCAACGTATTAGGTTCATGGGTACCTAACAGTATGACATTGCCACCATCTAGTTACCATGCCAGGGAAATGACCTTTGGTTGCATGGCCAAGGGAAAGGGGGTCTCATCACAAGCCGAACTTCTCATCTCTGTGAAAGTACTTGTGGGTAACACTGTCAGCTCTGGTCACCATGCCAAGGAAGTTTCCTCTGGTTATCCCTTGAATAAAAAGAAAAAGAAGAAGAAAAAGAAAATAAAAGAATAAAGGCAAGAACGGGCTTGGAAAAAATGCATCCATGACAGGTACAACTCGCCTTCTACAAAGGCACCCAAACATAACATTATGCATCCTTGGCCCTCACTGCACCCACATGTCTGGACATCCCCTAGCCACATCACCTCACTTACATGGCTTGGATGAAATCTTCCTGGGAACTTTCCTTTTCTTGTGGACACTAGCCCAATAGGACGTCTTGTCTTTTTCTCCAATCTTGTATTGCGGTTTTTTGTAATGTCTTTGAGCTATTGACTGATGTATTAGGGTTTTTATGCATATGTTTAATAATATTGATGATGATATGTGATTAACATTGCTATGATCCCAGTGACTGATGAGCCCATGGAGGGCGTAGCTTTTGATGTGCAGGACCATGCCCGACGGACATGTACCATTTGGAGCGATACACATGGGGAGATGACTAGTTCGGACCTCCATGGGGATGAATCACCCACTAGATGGATGCTGAGACCCTACCAGGGGGTAGAGACAGGATGGAGATGGATCAGGGATTTTACACCACAGAGGAAGAGGACGTTCGATTAGAGGCACTCTGACAGGACTAGACCTAGGGGGAAAGACCATTTTCAGTGGAACACCAGCCTTGGAAGGCTTGGGATGTCTTCATCTTCACCATGACATCATCCAGCTTCATGGATGCTTTTGGAGGTAGACTGGGCAAAAGTGGCACATGTGGCATGTTGGAGAATCCCCTGGGGGGCTAATGTTTTGCTCCTTGGTGTCTCATTTGCCCTAGAAAGGGATAGTGCCTCCCTTAGAGGGGATTTTACTCTCATTTTGACTTGATTAGGGTTTTTTACTTAGAATTTAATGTAAAAATAATATGATTTTGACATTATGGTCTTGTTGGCCTTTTTATGACCTAAAAAGTAGAATTAGGTCATTGATACACTATATATTGAGGGTTTGGACTCTCATTTTATCATCATCTTTCACTCACCACTTGGTGAGGTCTGAAATTTGCACCCCATTTGGGTTATTGGCTGATTTGAGGAAGGCACACTTGTTGAAGGAAGAGATTTTTGACATTCTATGGTGTTTTTCTTGAAGGAAGGTGTTACAACTAGGGTTTGCATGATTATTTTCTTGATTATTTGTAAGTATTTTTCTACAAAACTTCTTGATTGAATGGTTGTAGTTTAATTTATTGCATCTATTTATAAATATTTTTGAATCAAAACCCTAGGGGACAAACACACAAGTAGTTCGTTGTCTCATGTCCCCTGATAGAAAAAATTTTAGCCATTGAAGAAGAAGAAGAGAGCCTAGCCATAGCTACACTCCTTTTTCTTCTTCCCTTAAGCTAGCCGTACCTTTTTACTTCAAGAGGAAGAGGACGTCCCAGGACTAGGTTATCTACACCTAGGGCCATTTTCTTTTAGGGTCTGATGAAAGATCCTTGCCTTAGCAACACTCTCCCTCTTTAAACCCTCGTGTCTTGACTTTGTTTTTCATTGAGCTAGCTATTTTCCGGGAAGGAAGAAAGAGCACGAGGTCTTTCTTTAGAAACACAAGAGTGAGCCTCTCTCCCCTAGGGTTATGATTTTGGAGCCCTGCTTTAGTAGCACTTCAAAACTTATCCCTCTAGTCCTTTAAAATTTCATCTCCGTCAACTTTTGTGTTCTTCACCTATGACTCCATTAACCCTAAGGCACTGATCTAAGACCTCCAGCGTTGAAGTAGAATTGGATCTAAACACTCTCAAACCTCTTGAAATTGAAACCCTAACTACACTAACCCTAGCCTAGACTAACTTACTAACCCTAAGTTGTTGACATCATCATTGAATATTTCATCTTTATTGCAACAACGTTTTGACTTTTGAGTAATTGAATGGTAGTTGAAGACATTAAGTGAGTTAAGAAGTTATTTGTTATATTGAATGTTGTTTCATTAAAGTATTTATTAATGAAGTGATATTAATGCCATTGCTATATTGTAAACATTGACTTCATCAACATTTACTTTCAAATTGCTCATATTGAATATAAGATAGTCACTGATTTATATGAGGTATTAACCAAGATTGCACGTATTAATTTCCTTGTTGTGTTGTCTCAAGTAGGTGATCTTCTTTTCTTTGGTTATACTCTATTATTGGCTATTTAGCTGGGACTATCTGATTGGCGGTAATCTGTGAAGGGGAACTTTGTCTTTATGCTATTAGCCTTTGCCCTTTCAAAACCCCAGGTTACTGGGGATGTCTCCCCTGGGCCTAGCCTCCCTAAATAGAAATAACCTCCCCATTGTGGTGACATTGGGTGGGGAAGGTTCCTGTTTCACCAGTTTGACCTACTACTCAACCTTTCTTGTGTCTACAAACTGTGTGATAACACTGTCCAAGTTGGCCTTCTTTAACATGCATTAAACATCAAATACACCTCTAGAATCTTTAACAACTCCAAAGATGAAAGTACTAAGCAATCCATGACAAATGAACACAAGTGTTTTTGGTCAACATGACCCTCGAAAAACCCCCATGGGGAAAAACCAGTACAAGAGATAGATCTATATGGAGATCTGAAAGTAAGCTCTATAACATGTAAATACGCTAGGAACTTGATACAATGACAAGCTTCTTCTCAAGCTTGAAATGGAGTCCCTTGAACTTGTGCCTGCTAGATGATGACTTGCACTCCCTCTTGGTTGCCACACACATGAAAGCTAGCGCCCTTGTCTCTAAGTGTGCCCCTTGCTTCCACAAAATCTCCCAACTGAAATAACACTCCAAGCCAACTAGTATGCACCCACCATGCCTTAGTGCCCACTCTCCATGTTCTTCCTTCAATGGTGTGCCCCCTTTCTCTCCAAACCCTCACTTCCTCTCTTTGTCTCCCTCACTCCAATCTCAAGAGAGAAAAATGAGCCTCCTTTTCCCTCCTTTTCCTCCTTTTGTCTAATCTTAAGTCTAGCCTAGAAAACCAAGGGTCCATATTAGATCTAAGCCTTTCTCCAAAATGAATGGATGAGATTAGATCTCATAAACTCACTTAAGTTTCCATAGTTTACTTTATGTTCATTAATTCACACTTAAGTGAAATTAATGTCACTTTATGACTTAAGTGAATAAAGTCACTTTAGACTTAAGTGAATAAAGTCAAAATGAAATTATAACATAAAGTACAAGCATAAGGGTCAAACTTTCCCTCTCTGTGTTTAGAGACTCACAAACACAAGGGGACTGTTGAGATTTGGGCACCTTAGAAAGTGGTCCCCTTTTGGTTGTGAGCTTCTAAACACACGTGGGAATTACTTTGTACCATGTACCATGTACCTTATTTCTAATTTCACTTTGACTTAGGATATTTAAGTCAAAAGTGAAATTTGGTCATTTTAGCCTAAAATGACAATTAATTCACTTTGTGGGTGAATTAAGGGACATAAAGTGAAACTATGGAAACTTAAGTAAAGTGGGTTTTGAGTTGAGATTTACTTGATATGAACTCAACCATTGACTTGGGATGATATGAGATGATCTCATCCACCCATTTATTATGTTTCTTCATGCATCCTTAAGGAGGGCGCATAGGGCAAAGGAGAGCTCAATTGTTCACTTGTTCACCTTGAGAGTTTGGTGAGGAGTAAAGAGGTGATAATTCAGAGAAGAGTTCAGCAAGCTAGGGCACACATGTTCATGGAGGGCGCAAGGCAGGTTGGACCATTGGAGTCTCAGTTATTTGTGGTGAGTGTGTTTTCTAGGAGGAGGGTGCAAGTCTACTTGGTAGCATTTTGTGTGGAGCTTTCTTGTTTTTGATTTGTGGGTTGTTGAGAGAGAAAGAAAAGGGAAGTTTGCATGCAAGGGTTCTTCAATCAACAAAGAGATAGAGTAAGGGGGAAAGGGTCTTCAGGCATAGTCAAGGAAAGAGGGGGCACACTCTTCTAGGGGCGCACATCCCAAGGAACCATTGAAAAGCTTGTGAGGAGCTTGTAAAGTATCGGGTTCCTTTGTATTTATCTTCCTTGTTGTTTTACATGCTTGAAGCACACCATATATATACATTCATCTCAAATTGGTTTTCCCCGGAAGGGTTTTATCCAGGGTCATGTTGACCAAAAATACCTTTGTTCATTTCATGTATGTTAGAGTTTAGAACAACATTATTTCATCACTAAAAGATCTCTAGGTGTGTTATATAGATTATGGTATGCATGTGCTAACATCTTGTGACAAAACTACATGCTAGAGCACCCATTTGGCCCATGTAACCATAACAAATCAGTGAAGAAGTTACTGAACAATTTGTTGTCCTAAAACAACAACAAACCATTGTCAGACAGTTGAAAATTAGAGCCAACTTGAGGTCAAAGATAGATCTAGTTGGCAGCTTGATAGGACCTAGAAAATCTTCAGGGACCACTTTCCAAGATACCCAAATCTCAACACTCCCTCTTACCGATGAAAGTGTCACTCACCCCTCCAAACTTTTCCTTGAAGTGGAGATCCTTGCCTCCTGGCAAAGACTCGGTGAGTAAGACTGCAACCTGCTCATCAAAAGAGGCCTATGACTCTGATCTGCTCGTCACCATAGCCAAGTGCGACCCAAACCAATCTAGAGCCCTACTCTCTCTCATTAGTCTCTGAGGCTCTCCAACATACTCCTTGGATTCCCTCAAGGTCTCTTGAAACCATCTCAGTTTATTGTTCCCTCAAGTAACCTCTTGCGGAGTAGTCTCCTCGTGCCTCTGAGTCTCATGCACAAATCTCTGCAAAGTAGTTTGTGACCCTGAAGCACCTGCACCAACTGTATGTATACTCTGCAACTGTGACTCTGAACCTGTCTCAGGTGGACTAGTCACCCCTTAACTCAGTGTACTTGACACCTGAGGTTGTGTCCCTTGTGAAGCATCACTCTCCAATAGTGGGACCTCCTCAACTCTATCTCTCAACTCGAGAGATCTCCTGAAAGATCTACCCTCCTCAAATATGACATCTCTCCTCACCACCACTCTCCTCAGTGCTAGAATGTAGATCTGGTAGGCCTTTGTGAGCTCTGAGTATCCAACTAGAATCCCTTTCTCTACAGTGGGATCTACCTTTGTCCTCTTCTCTGAGGGGACATGAGAGAAATTCAAGTACCCAAATATGTGTAAGTGCTCAACATCAAGCCTACTCCCATTGAAGGCCTCCTTGAGAGTCTTCCTCCCCAAAGCTCTACGAGGACTCCTATTCTACAGATATATTGCAGTACTGCAAGCCTCTACTCACAAGTAGAATAGTAGTGCTTGATCATGTAGCATACTCCTTGCTGCACCAACTATGGCCATGTTCTTCCTCTTTACAACCCCATTTTGTTGTTGGTTGTAAGGAACAGTTAACTGCCTCTTGATACCATGATCAACACAAAACTCTGCAAACTTCATAGAGGTATACTCACCTCCATTATCTAACCGCAAAACCTTGATCTTCTTGTAGAAATTTAAAATGAAAAAATCAACTTATAATAAATTATGTCATACACTTAGCAACCTAGAGATAATTGTCTTAAATGAACTCTGAAATGTATAACCACACTCAGAAAATACCATAAGAAGAAATACACATTGCCAAGCACTTTAGCAGTGAAATAAACACAATGAACAACAATCATTCAACTAAAAAATACTCAGAAATTTGGGCAATACGAGGGAAAACCCCAATGTGGGTAAACTCAATGAGAGAGAGATATTTTATTAGCTTCAGGAAAGATATATCAGTAGCAGCAATACATTTACAGCCAAGAAAAATAACTTACAACACTCAACTGTCCGAACTTTCTTCCTTGGAAAACGTGCCTAGAAAATCCTTACTACTGTATGGCACTGCCCTCTTTTAGCACCTTGAAATCTGTGCCAAACGACAATTGTATGGACAACAATAGAAAACTGCCCAAAACACCGACAAAACACACTAGAAAAATGCCTCAATTTGCATGTAGCAATGCTACCTCGAAATCCACATCCTCCTCTCTATTGTATGGACTGTACGGATCCGTATAGTATGGCCTCTCTAACAACAGTGAGTTACAACACTCTCACACATAAATATTTTCTTGGGATTTGTGCCCAATCTCTCTTGGGAAATGCATTGTCCTTGTTGCCCTAACTTTCCTCTCTCAATCTATCTCATAAATCTCTCTCAATCTCCTTCTCATTGTGTCTTGCACACTACCCAATGCATTCTCTTATAATATGAAAGTGGCCCTTCACCTTCTCCAACCCTAGATCTAATGGCCAAGATCTAATCTTTGCTTTACAAGATCAAGGGTCATCATTCATTCCCTCCAAAATAAATCACTTTAAAATATTCAAGTACATTTTCACTTTATAACATAAGAACACTTTATGAGATAAAGTCACTTTAATATTAGAAGGTACACTTTATTAAAAAGTCACTTTAATAAAAGAACCACTTTATCACAACTTTATAAAAACCCATTACAAAGTCAAGTGTCTAGTAGTGTAGGTACAAGGTGACTTCCGCATACAAGACACACATGCGGAGTACCTCCCGAGCTAAAAAGCTAACACTTTTTTCCTGTCTGGTTCTCCACAAGAGCTTTGAACTCTTGGAACCTCTTGAAAACCTCACTCTTGGTCTTCAAGTAATATATCCAGGTCTTCCTAGAGTGGTCATCAATGAAAGTAACATAATACTCCCAACCACCCAAGGAACCTTGTGACATAGACCCACACACATATGTGTGTATCAAGTCTACTACCCCAGTTGATCTATTGTCACTACTGGGAAAGACAATCTTGGTGTACTTCCCAAGAGCACACCCTTTTCATACCTCTTGATGCTCAATGTTGAATTGTGGCATACCCGTCACAATCTCTCTCAGTGATCTCAGAGATCCATGGTGCAAATGAACCATCCTACAATGCCATAGCTCGCACAACTGACTGTTGTTGTTGCTACTCGTCAAAGCATACAAAGGTTGGAAAAGCAATATATACAGGTTCCCCTCTCTCGTCCCAATCACTTTGCTAGAAGTGACACTGGACCCCTTAGGGTGAATGAGGACCTTTGTACCTCTAAAGGACACATCAATACCCCTATCCTGGATGGAGGAAACTGAAATGAGATTCTTCTTCAACCTTGGGACATACAATGCATCCTTGAACACCAAGGGTGACATTTACTCCCTCTAAAATGATATTGTGCCACTCTTGGACGCCCTGACAATGGTGTTTTCTCCAAGCACTATATCCAACCTGATATCGGTATCCTTGGGATCAATGAAGTGCTCTCTCACACCTGACACATGCCTCGATGCTCCACTATCAATATACCAGACGTTGGATGGCATCTCAACTGTCGAACAACAAACTATCAAGGACCACTCCCTCTCAAATTGAGTAATAAACTCTTCCTCCTATGTTGTCGTTGTAGTACCACCCAACTTCTTCTTCTTATTCTTCTTCTTCTTCTTCTTCTTGGGACACTATCCAGCATAGTGCCCCATCTAATTACAAGCAAATAATCTCACTTTGCCCATATCCCTTTGTTGCTCACCCTGTCTCGGTTGTTGTTGTTGCTTGGCCCTAACTTTGGGCCCTTGCTTGGTATTCTTCATTCCCTTAGCCACAAGAGAAAGATCACCCTCACCCTTCTGTTGATTCAAATATCCAGAGCCAACTCTAAGCTCCTCCTACACAAAGTCATCCCAGATCCTCTCCCAACTGGGAAAATGTTGTCTCGCCACGATGCCTCACACAAAACTCTCCCAAGGTTTGGAAAATCCATTTAAGGTTTTCCTCACCAACTCTGACGGATCTACTATCTTACCTGTTATCCCCTATCCTAGGGATAACTAAGGAGATTATGTCTTGAGGCCCACAGATCCTAGACATGGAGTATCGAGAGCCATATTGACTTGACCCTGGCCCTAGAGGGCCCATCCTTCTTCTTCAGTGCCTCCATTCTGTCAGCAGAAACATCATCCATCCCGTAGGCCTGGTTCTAAAGTAGAAATGGGTCTTGCTCCATGCGATAATGAGTCCGAGTATCATGGTATGTGTGACTCTAATTCTCAAAACATTTGAATATGTACATTAAATTCTCTTTTTCTTCATGACATGTGCTTGGAATTTATGCCTTTTGACTTGTCCATACCTGGGGGGATGACATAATTCCCTAGCAAGTTGTTTCCCTTAGGAGTGAGTTGCCACTGGGTGGGTTCATGAAAGGTCATCATCCATTCCCACCATACTTATCACTTTCCATCATATTACCGCTCATCTATCCCTTGCATTGGTTCAGTCATTGGGTTTGCCAAGCTAGTAAAGGGTTGTACCTTGCCTTGTGGGAAGAAGGGGCTAAAGGCCCAGAGGGTAAAAGTAGTTGGAAAAAGATAAAAGCCAAAAGATCAAAACTTTAGATGCTTCGCCCAAGGATCCCTGAGAAAGCAATAAAAGGCTTCTTAATAAGAAAAAGGAGGGACCCATAAAATAAATAAACTCAAGACCTAGTTGGAGGATAGGGGGTCTCATCACGAGCCAACCTATTAGGTCCATGGGCATGTAGCGGTATGACACTATTGTTCAGTTGGTCACCACGCCAGGGTAGTGGCTCTTGGTAGCATAGACAAGAGAAAGGGGGTCTCATCATGAACCAGTCTTCTCATCTCCGTGAAATGCTTGTGGGTAACACTGTCACCACTGCTCACCACACCAAGGCAGTGTCCCCCAACTATTCTCTTGAAAGAAAAAACAATAATAAAAATATAAAAAAAGGAATTGAATGGGCTAGGAAACATTTTCATCCAGAACAAGGTGCAACTCACCCTCTTCAGAGGCACCCACAGACAAGCCCTACATTTCCCTGTCATCACTGCACCCCTTGCCCAAACATCCCCATACCATCTCATGCACTTACATGACCTAGATTTATCTTCACCCGAAAACATCCCACACCTAAGGAGAATCATCCTAATAGGACGTCCTAATTCCTGAAACCCTCTCCAAACCTGGCTTGTAGAATAGCATAACATCTTTGAGCACTTGTTTGGGAAAGGGGGGATTTATGCACATGTTTGGGTAACTTGATTACTGTGACTTATGAACCCATGGAGGGCATACTTGTTGTTTCCGCAGGGCCACACCCGATGGAAAGGTACATATGGGGAGATGATTAGCTCAGACCTCCATAGGGCTAAAATCCCACTAGATGGATGTTGAGACCCCAGCCAAGGGCAGACATATACCAGAGGCTTTCATCAGAGAGAGAGGAGGACGTTCCACCAGAGAAAACTTGGCAGGCATGGACCCAAGGGGTCTTTCCCTCCCACCATGATGTTGGCCCTTGAAGGCCCTTGACGTCATCATTCAGAGCCTTGATGTCACCCAGTTGAGGTATCCAGCTTGAGGACGGCTTTGGTTGGCATGTGTGGCAGTCCTGAGGGGTTTTTGAGCCCCAATGTTTCACTTGGAGCGATAACGTTCCAGCAAGGAGGCTAACGCCACCCTAGGAGGGGCATGACGTCACCCTAAAAAGATAAAATCAGGGTTTAATTTGTCAATTTTATGTAAAAATTGGATATTTGATGTAAATTGCCCATGTCGGCCTTTTTGACCTAATTTTGTAAATAAAGGTCATTTTGATTGTGTATATAAGGGATTATTCCCTGGTATTGTTTTTATCATTCTTTCACTCACACAAGTGAGATTTGAAATTTGACCTCTTAAAGGTTTATTGGCTTAAATTAAGTGGTGCGTAACTTTTGGAGGAGGCTTGTCTTGGTGTTTTTTGGCATTTTCTTGGTGGAAAGTCTTCAACTAGGATGTTTTCTAGATTATTCTTGGTGAATGTAAGTGAATTTCTGCAATTCTTCTTTCCTTTTAATGGTTATAGTATCTTTACTTTGCATTTTACTAAGATTATGAAATTGCTAGCTTAAAACCCTAGGAGATTAAGCACATGTTATTGTCCTTGTCTCAATAGCTTTTCACCTACTAGATTTTGCTAGAAAACCTATCCTTTGAAGCATGTGCTAGGGCCCTACCATTGTAGCACTCTAGCATTGTTTGCTTCATCAAGCCTTTATTAACCTCAAGCTTGAGCTAAAGAAGAAGGAAAACCACTAGGGCCTAGGGTTACCTACTTCCTAGTAGTCGTTTTCCTTCTAGGGTTTGTTGATTGAGGCCTTGGGTTACCAACGCCTCAACCATCATCCCTCTTGTCCTTAGTTCACACATTATCACTTGTTTCCTTCAAGATTGTTGCTGCAAAAATTGACTCCATTAGCCCTAAAGACACTAATCTAGACCTTATACTTGATTGATTGATGAGAACAATCCTTAAATATTATACCTCAAGCTATTTGATAACATTTCCTAACCCTAGATTAGACTAATTTACTAACATTTTTGTTGTTGTTATAATCTACAACCAATTATTACAACAGTAAAATATCCTAAAAGCAATTGTTAAAGTTTATTTTTACATTGTCTCATTAGCTTCTGACAATTGTTAGCCTATTGTTATTGTTAGATTATCATTTTGGGTCATTTTGAAGCTTGTTTAAGGCCATACTTGTGAAGCCATCATCATATATAAATTGTTGTTATAGATTTATGTTTGCTTCATCTTATATCAACTTATTGCTTTCACTGACAAGTCCAAGGTTTTATGAAGCACTAACATCAATTGTAATTGTGAAATAGTGCTTTCTTGTTGTCTTGTTCTGGGTAGGTACACTTAAGCATATCATTACTTCATTTTGTTAAACCTTTGGGACTTTCTGATTGGTGTGACTTGTGAGAGGGGATAACTTTTCTTGATATCTCAACCTTTGCCTTCTCAAACCCCCAGTTCACCGAGGACGTCTCCCCTGGGCTTTCACCCGTAAATAGAAAGAGGTGTCTTATTAAGGTGAAAGTGATAGGACAACCTCCTGTTACGCCAATTTTCCCTTCATTAGCCTTTCCCTTTTGGACAAGTACTAATTGCACGATAACATTGCCAACTGCTTCCAACTCACCATGAATCTGAGAAAATCTCATGAAGAATGAGGTCACTCTATCTGTCTTCTTCATCTTGGTGCCTCTTAGCTTTTCCTGAAGCACCATCTTTCAGTTTTGGTTAGGGATCTGGTAGAGACAACACAAAGACTATCACATCTAAAATGCAAAGTCTTTACTAGACACATGAGGTATGACATGGTCCTTGACCACATCAAGGATAGTCCTCTTGGCCATGAGGTTCCTTTTACGAAACTCAACCATGAATACAACATCCGTGGGAGGTACAACAGGATTCTCCACAATATCCCATAACTCTCCCTCCTCCAGAATCAAGACAATCCTAGCTTTCCACAGGGACCAATTCCCAGCCCCTACAAGCCTATCCTCCACCCTCAAACCTGCCACTACCATGGTTGCCATCTAATGTTAAAACTGATACACTCCAACCAAGTAAAACTGAGCAACACTGAACAACACAACCAATCCTCCAACACACAAAACTCAAGTGTGAAAATGAAGCTTCCACACAAGTGAAATATCTGCCAACTGTTTGCTCCAAAAATCAGCCACTTGCATGGCCTTAGGCTCTAATACCATGAAGAAATTTGAGGTTCCTAAGGCTGCCCAACACGCCTGTCAAATGACCTCTTGTTGGGAACTAAGTTCAAGTTTTATTAAACTGTTTTACTGTTGTTTTATGACAGCCACCAAGTCTGATTTTCTCCCTCTATGAAATCCGCCCTTAAGCTTCGATTTGATGCTCTTTAGTGCCTCTTGTTATAAGGTTTAATGAAGGATAGTTTTGTTGTCTAATTTAGCCTACTTTAACATGCATTAAACTTCAAATACACCACTAGAATCTTTAACAACTACAAAGCTAAAAGTACTAAGCAAACCATGACAAATGAACGCAAGTGTTTTTGGTCAACATGACCCTGGAGAAACCCCCATGGGAAAAACCATTAAGAAAGATAGATCTATTATGGATATCTGAAAGTAAACTCTACAACAAGTATGTTGGAGATATGGCAATAACAGAAGACTGACGCAGATGGTTAAGGTTGTCATTGATGGCTATAACAGAAGAATGACGCAGGTGATCAAGGTTGTCATTAATGGCAATCGATTGTTTATGCGAACACAGATGCTGCAACACCAATGCGAACACAGATGCTGCAACACAAAAGAGAACCCAGATGCTGCAACACAAAAGTGAAACGTAAGTGCTGAAACACAAATGTTGAATCACAGATGCTGAAACGTAGATGCTGAAACACAAATGCTGAATCACAGATGCTGAAACGTAGATGCTGAAACACGACTGTTGGAACATGAATGCTGGAACACGACTGCTAAAACACGACTGCTGGAACACGAATGCTGAAACACGACTGTTGGAACACGAATGCTTGAACACGACTGCTGAAACATGACTACTGGAACGCAGATGCTGGAACACGGCGTTAGATGATGTGGCATGCGTAGAGGAGGCAAGTAAAGAGCCAGTTCAGAAAATCAGGGAGAACGCTGGCATACGAAAAGTAGAAGAAAGAATAAACGAAAAAGGAAATTGCAGTTGGAGTTAAGAAAAGAAGAAAGAATTTTAGTCTAAAAATAGACTGACAGTTAAGACAGCGTTGCATGAGGTGGCATGCGTAAAGGAGGCATGCAAAGAGGCAGTTCAGAAAATCAAGGAGAAGGCTGGCATGCGAAAAGCAGAAGAAAGTATGAAA
>ML800901.1:321629-337830 GCA_009831015.1 Picea engelmannii | reverse complement strand
TTGGTTCTTCTCTCCTAGAGATGGAACTAGCTTTGAGATCTACATATAATTGACTTCAAAAAGTAGTAGGTTGAGGCCCCATTTTTCCAATGGAAAATGATGTTGCCAACTGTCCAAATGATACTTGGAAACCTCATTTATTTCAAAGTAATCCAAAATGATCTTTAACTTTGCCTTGGGCTTGTTACCCCCCCCCCCCCAACGTTCCTAGGGGTAACTAGAGGAGGTCATGTCTCATGGCCCACAATGAAAAAAATGATCCCGACGATGATGATGATCAACATATCCAATCATGGAAACCCAATAGCCCCTCTACAGATGCCTCTTTCATTCTTGATCAACAAATCTCATCACATCCAATCAACACTGTCTTTGGTGTAAAAATCTAAGCTCAAACACTTAGTTAAATTCTTATTTCAACCTCCAATAATACTAAGACTGAAAAGCAGTAAGAATATAAGCATTCTACAACACTTTATGAGAAAAAATAGATAAACTAAGCAATCTAAGAATAAAACAGCAGTGGAATACCAATGAATAGTAGACAAATCACACCATATAACACTAGTAATTCTGGGCAATGCCCCTGGAAAAACCCACAAGGGGAAAACCAACCAAGGAGATTTATTTTTATTAAGCTTATAGGAAAATTTTAGAGTTACAACAGCAAGAATATATCAACATAACCATGATAGTACTTATCTCACTCTCCCAACAACCTTTCCTTCTAAAAAATAGTGCCTAAACTCAACCTTGAAAATTGAGCCTCTACTGTACAACCCAATACAATCAGTGCAAGCTCTAGAACTACCTCGAAATATGTGCCAGAGAGTTGTTCTATACAATACACTATTGTATGGATTTTTCACAACAAAGTGCCTAGGAAATCATGCCAAACTGTGGTTGAATGGCTGCCTCGATTTCTGTGCACTTTCCTTGCTACACAACCAACACTAATTATCGTATGACCTCCCTATAGAAGTTGCACGAACTGAGTTAAATGCTGATATTTTTCTCCTTGGAATGCATGCCTTCCCTCTCCTAGGGACGTGTGCCAATTCCCTTCAGTGTTAACTCTTTCTCCTTTGCTCAAAAACTCTCTTGGAATTTGTGCCTCTTCAGCTTCAATCCAAGATATCCTCCAAAAGTGTGCCTTCTTCTCCTCTAGTGTTTCCTTTATGCATGATTCAATGTGTAATTTCCCTAACCCTTGGTCTTCCAATGAGATTGACGGTCAAGTTCAAATGAGCCCTCATGAGATCATGGAAGATATTATTTATCGTCAACGAAATCAAATGGATCCTAATAACAAGAAAAAAGAAAGATTTTCTTATGAAGGTTGTGTTAAATTTGATAGTATCGACAGTCATTCTCCAATGAGAGGCCATATGGGCCACCCTGAGGCTATCCAGGGAGATTTGGAGAATCAACCAGTCTTGTGAGGTATTGACAAAAGCCAAGGGGAATGTACAACCTCCGTGAGTCAAACCAAAATCTAGGACAAACAAGATGTTATATGATCTTGTGAGTCAAGATGTAAGTCTAAGGCAAAAGTCGGGGCGAACGTACAACCTCTGTGAGCATAGACAGTCTAGTGTAAAAGTCAGGGGGAATGTACAACCTCTATGATCATAGACAAACTAGTGCAAAAGTCGGGGGGAACGTACAACCTCTATGAGCCTAGTCAAGCCTTGTGAGCCATGAGCAAAAGTCAAGGCATCTAGAAAAAGTTAGGTTGAACGTAAAATTCCTATGAGCTAGAAACAAACAATCTTCCTTATATTGCAAATGATGTAAATGTATTGATCTAGTGCATTGGAACATGTAACACTATCCACCATGAATAAATTCAAATTTCCATGTATAAGAGTCAAGATGAATGTGTTGTTGAACTCGAATTTTAAAAGTCGAGTTGCATAAAGTTGCATAGTTTCATACATGCATGTTGAAGTTGCATGTTTCATGCATGACAAGTTGCATGTTGCATGCATGACAAGTTGCATGCATGCATGTCATGTGCATGATAATTTAGTCTGCATGCATGCTCAATTCAAGTTCTAAATTCAAACTAAGTAAAGTTCTAAATTTGAGCTGAAGTGTAAAGTCGGATTATGACAAGCATGCAAATAGGATACTATTTCGAGCCCTCTCTCCCATCCTCTCCACATCTTTATATGCAGAGGTCGACCCTCTTTCTTCACACAATGTTATGCAGTGTGAGGGTGAAAGAGTAGAAGGCAACGAATGTTTTATACAGTGTTGGTATATATCAGAGTTAGAAGGCAACATATATATCAAATTTAGAAGGCAACATATGTATTTGTTAGAAGGCAACATATATATCAAATTTAGAAGGCAACATATGTATCTGTTAAAAGGCAACATATCTATCTATTAGAGGGTAGCAAAATACACCAATAGGGCTAGTGTATATCAGTCCAAAAAAGGCAGCAAAGTAGTGTTGATATTATGGTAGCTACGAGAAGTATTAACCTCCACTTGTAACCATTGGTGAGACTATAATATTCTAGGAAGCAAGAAGTAACCCTAAAGCATTAGACATAACCCTAGAAGACAAGTCCGCTAAAGGAAATATTTAATATTGAGTTTTTAGCCTCCAGAATGAGAATTCGGCCCAGAAAAATAAGGAGGAGCAGTATAAATACAAGACGCCAGAGCTCATTTGGAAGACACATCTCGCAACTGCAGAAATTTAATGGTGTGCACTGCAAAAATTTAGTAGTGTGCAATTCTGAAGAGTAGTTGCAGCTGCAGTTACTCCAACCTGTAATTTCGGTCTTTTTGGGTTGGAATTTTTTATCAGTCTTGGTTATCCTTTCTTGGTGCATTAGCCTTGGTTGGCTATTGATTTTCTACTGGAATTCTTCTTTATCAAGGTTAAGGTGCTCGGGAGTGGCATTTCTGCCTATGGTTGGGTGACAATATTGCTATATTGTCTATGGTTAAAGGAGCACACCCAATTTTCTAATAGGCTATGGACTCACCACTCCTTCATTATGTCTAACCACTGGAAGGAAGCTAAGCCATAAATTTATCAGGCTCGTCGAAGAACTGTCACTAGGGTTCTAGCAGGTGCAGTGACTGAAGCACTGTCGCTAGGGTTACTAGCAGGTCCAATTGCAAAACCCTAAAACCTCTTGCCCAACACCTTATGATGGAACACCTTACTCAAAGAGAGGATATTCTACTGTGCCTAAGTCCAATGCACCTATTGGCACTCTCAAAAGGCAAAAACATCAAGGTTGAGATTTTAGGTCGAAGTCAAAGTTTGACCAGCTATCAGTCAACAAAAATCATGGATGAAAAGATGGATCATCTACACTATTCATCTCTTACAGGAACTCTTGAAGATGACATGTGGATAATTAATAGTGGATATTCCAGGCATATGACAGGAGACCAGATCATACTCTCCAGTCTAAATGAAAAGAAGACATCCTACAAGGTAGAACTTGGAGACAAGAACACCTATCTAGTCGAAGGAATTGGTCAAGCCTTCATCAAATTGAAAATAGGTAACAATGTTCATTTGAGCAATGTCTTATATGTACTTGGTTTAGAAAAGAATCTTGTATCTATATCTTTCCTAGAAGACAAGGGAAATATAATAGCCTTTGTAAATGGTGAATGACTATCTTGGTCTAGAGACTACAACATAGAGAATGCTAGAGTTATTGGAACTCATGAAGGAAGACTATACAAACTAATAGAACGTAATGATGACACTCTTATACATGATGAAGTCAATCCCAGTGAACTTTGGCACAGACGGTATGCTCATCTTAACTATCAAGTATTACCTTTCCTCAAAAAATGGTTGAAGGAATACCAGAACTACAATCTACACATGAAGGAATTTGCAGAGGATGTGCTCTTGGTAAAAATGTTAAGAAGCCATTCTCAAGCAGCAATAATAGATCTAAGGAAATCCTAGATCTAATACATTCAGATGTTTACGGTCCAATGCCATTCAAATCTCTAGGAGGTTCCCTTTATTATGTAATATTCATAGAAGATTACTCAAGAAAGACTTGGTTGTATCTCCTGAAAACAAAGGATGAAGTTTTCAGCAAGTTTCAAGAATTCAAAGCAGAAATAGAAAACCTCACAAGCAAGAAAATCAAGATTTTGAGAACATATAATGGAGGAGAATACACATCCAAGGAATTTGTTGCCTTTTGCAAATCAGCAGGGATTAAGAGGGAGCTAATCGTTCCTCATAATCCTCAACAAAATGGTGTAGCAGAAAGGAAGAATAGATCCATTGAGGAAACCTTGAATGCATTAATGAATGATCAAGGTTTGTCCATGTATTTATGGAAATAAGCAGCCATGACAACAATATATGTTCAGAACAGAAGTCCCCACTGCATATTGAAGGATATGACTCTAGAAGAATCCTTCTCAGGAAAGAAACCCAATGTGGAACACTTAAGAATCTTTGGGTGCCCTGTTTACATTCATACCTCCAAGGATAAAAGGAATAAACTAGAACCCTAAGGAAAGAAGGGCATATTTGTTGGACATAGTGAATCATCCAAAGCCTACATAATCTATATCATAGAACAACATAAGGTTGAAGTCAGCAAATACGTGATCCTCAATGAGAAGATGGATTTCAAGAAATCTATAGAAGAATCCATAGAAGAAGAAGACTATGAAGAGCTTAAAGAAGAAAATACCTATTTTCCAAAAAGTCGGAATGAAGAACCAGAACAACTTGATCATCCGATGCAACCATACGAACCTATTGAATCAGTCACTGTACCCAAAACTAGAAAACGTCCAACTTGGCTTGAGGCTACCCTACAAGAAGAAAAAAGACTCAAATCCCCAAGTAGCACCTTCAAAGAGAGCAAAAATCCCAAAAGATTCTTCAACTATGCAACATGTATGACAAATATTATAAATGAAGAACCCACCACATTTGAAGAAGCAACTCAGAAGAAACAATGGAAAGAAGCCATGACAGAAGAACACCAGTCCATCATGAAAAATGACGTATGGGAAATCGTGCCTAAACCCAAAGAAAAATCAATGGTAACTTCAAAATGGGTCTCTAAGATCAAATATGCAGCAGACAGAAGCGTGGACAAATACAAGACAAGGTTCGTAGCTATAGGGTTCTCTCGGAAGGAGGGAGAAGATTATGAAAAAATCTTTGCTCCTATTTCCAGATATACTTCTATTAGAGACATTATATCTCTTGTTGCCTCCATGGGATGGAGTCTACATCAGATGGATGTAAAGACAACTTTCCTCAATGGAGCAATTGAAGAAGAAGTATACATTGAACAACCTCAAGGATTTGAAGTACATTCTAGAGATAACCATGTTTGAAAAATAAAGAAAGCCTTGTATGGACTCAAACAGGCTCCAAGAGCTTGGTATGCCAGAATATACAACTATTTAATAAGACTTGGTTTCTCTAAGAGTCATGCAGATCCAAATCTCTACTACAAAGTTGTGAACAATGCACCTGTGATTCTACTACTATATGTCGATGACTTATTCTTGATATGTGTAGAGTCTCTCATCACCCAGTGTAAGAAGGAACTATCTTCTGAGTTCGATATGAAAGATCATAGTCTCATGCACTATTACTTGGGACTAGAAGTATGGAAGAAGCATGGTGAAGTCTTCCTTGGACAAGGAAAGTATGCAGTAAAGATTCTTCATAAATTTGGAATGATGGATTGCAAATCCATGGCCACTCCTCTGACCACAAATATAAGAAAAGTAAGAGACTTATATTCTGATCCCATAGACCCATCCCTATATCGGCAATTGATTGGTCGTTGATGTATCTAGTAAATACTCGACCAGATATTTGCTTTGTTGTAAACAACTTAAGCCAATTACATGTGGAACCCATACATGAGCATTGGATAGCTACAAAGAATGTTCTAAGATATATTCGTGGGATGCTAAACTATGGTTTAAGATACACCTCATCCAGTGATATACAACTTCATGGATTCACAGATTCAGATTGGGCAGGGAGTGCAGAAGACAGAAGGAGTACTTCAGGGATGTGTTTCATCTTGGGATCTACTATGATATCATGGTCCAACAGGAAACATAAGTCTGTCGCACTTAGCACAGCAGAAGCAGAATATATCACAGCATGTGAGGCATGTACCGAAGCAGTATGGCTGAGGAAGATGATTTCTGGATTATTTGATCATGTACCAAATTCAATTGTAATATACAGTGACAATCAAAGTTGTATAAGGCTATCCGAACACCCAGTGTTTCATGACCGGTTGAAACATATTGAGATCAAATACTACTTTATTCATGATAAAGTCCAGGAAGCAGAAGTAGAACTCTAATATATCCCCAAACATGGGCAGGTAGCAGACATTTTGACAAAGCCTTTGTCCAGGATAAAGTTTGCATCCTTACGAGACAAGTTGGGGCTCGTGAAGATGACTCCCTTAACTGAAAGAGAAGAGATGGATCCCCAGGTTGGGAGGGAGCACTGATATATTTATTATTGATCCATGGATAGTCATTATCCAGTTTGGAAAATGATCCAAGTTGGGAAGTCATTTTCATAATGAAAATGGTCTGATAGATTGTTGATGTACCATAGACAACGATTCCCCTTGTGGCCGGTGTGGGGGAATGGTCTAGGATAGTCATTCTTCTTGGCAGTCGCTCTGAGTAGTGGTCAAGAAGAATGGTCCGCCTCCCCGCGAAGTCATTCTTTTGAAGTTCACAATTGTGAGCAGTTTCGAAGAATGGTCCGTTTTGGAGGTTGGTTCAGGATAGTCATTTCCTTAGGAAATGGTCCGAACAGTCATTCCATAGGGCAAACTCATTATCTCTAGGTTGCACTATGATTAGTGCTGGAGGAATGGCCCAGTTAGGTGAATGATCCAGGTTCAACAATAAGGGACAAGCATTCCCTAGGGAAGACTCATTCTCTCCAAGTTGCACTATGATTAGTGCCGGAGGAATGGCTCAGTTAGGTGAATGGTCCAGGCTCAGAAACCAGGGATATTTATTCTTATATGCTTAAGAAGAATAGTCCAAATATTCCATGGCTAATGTTTTACCTTCTGAGGGTAGATGCTCTTCCATATCTCACAGTTGTGAGTGGAAGAATGGTCCATATGACTCAGTTTGTATCATGATATTGTTGATACAAATTGATATCAGATGATATGATTTTTATAGAGACTGTATATCTCTATATAGTAGTTGTATACTACTATGAATATACACAATTGTGTTCTATTGGATGGCATTGTTCTGATTGCCATGGAGACTATCGAGCTGGATAGTGATGATGATGCTACCGGTTGAATGGTTTGTTTGTGCTCAAGACCATTTCCTTTTATACCTCCCTAGCTAGGAGGGAGTGTTGATATTATGGTAGCTACGGGAGTTATTAATCTCCACTTGTAACCATTGACGAGACTAGATGATTCCAGGAAGCAAGAAGAATCCCTAAAGCATTGGACATAACCCTAGAAGACAAGTCGGCTAAAGGAAACATTTAATATTGAGTTTTTAGCCTCCATAATGAAAAGTCAGCTCAGACAACTAAGGAGGAGAAGTATAAATATAGGACGCTAGACCTCATTTGGAAGACACAACTCGCAACTGCAAAAATTTAATGGTGCGCACTACAAAAATTTAGTAGTGCACAAGTTTGGAGAGTAGTTGCAGCTGCAATTACTGCAACCTGTAATTTCGGTCTTTCTGGGTTAGACTTTTTGACCAATCTCAGTTATCCTTGCTTGGTGCACTAGCCTTGGTTGGCTATTGATTTGCTACAAGAATTATTCTCTTTCAAGGTTAAGGTGTTCAGGGGTGGCATTTGTGCCTATGGTTGGGTGACAATATTGCTATATTGTCTATGGTTAAACAAGCACACCCACTTTTCTAACAAGTAGAACCCAAGTAGCGCATAGCTTCTTCCAACAATGTTGGTCTATAATAGAAGAATTTATCAACAAAGTCTCTCAGTATTCTACAGGTCATATAGTAAGGTTAAAGTAGTTTTTGGCAAGTTCTTTTAGAGCAGAATTTCATGGTGGAATTTTTGTAAGTAATTATACATTATATTTGCAATAAAAGGAGATTGTTTGCTGGGGGTTTTCTCCCTATATAAGGTTTCCCCAGGGTACATGTGTTGTGAATTTTCATGTTGGTAAATCTATGGTTATTGTTGTTCTGGTTTATGAATGATATTAAGCTAAGTATTGCGAAAATTAAAGAACATATCAACAGTGTTAACTCAAGCTCATAATTTAACATGGTATCAGAGCTTAGGGTGTGAAACAACTTGTTGAAGTGCAACAACAGGTACACATAGATCCAAGCGATCCAAGCAAGCTTGATCAAGTTTCCAGCATGAGGTCCATGGCATCCTCCATTTCTATTAGGGATGAGGATAGGCTTGAAGGATCATCGAACTTCAATGTATGGAAGCTTCAAATAATGAATATCTTTCAATAGAATGAATTTGAGCAGTATGTGACCACAGTGATGGAGTAACCCACCACTAATGTAGGAACGGTGACCTTTAAGAAGAATCAAGCCAAGGCCAAGTGAATCATCTTTGACTCAGTCAAATATAGTATAATTCCAGCAATAACTTCGTTAATGACTGCCAAGGACTGTATGGATACCTTGTTAAATCTATATGATAAACAAGAACCAAGTCAGAAGAGGACAATTAAGCACAAGCTTAAGTATTTGAAGATGGAGAAAAGTGAATCAATAACATCTTTCTGTTCCAGGATATCCTAGATCAGAGATCAATTGTTGGTCATAGGTGTCACAGTGGATGATGATGACTTAGTGCCAGCCATATTTCATGGTCTTCCTTCTTCATGGGAGACTTTCCTTTGCAGTGTGAGTGGGAGAGAGATTCAGCCCACGTTTGAGAGGTTATGGCATGATTTCCTCCAAGAAGAGAATCACAGTTCTACCAGGAGGGGGCCAACCAATGAAGAACATTTGGCATTAGCATCAAGATTCAAGGGAAAGAAGAAGGTCACTTTCTAGAAAGGCTCTTAGAAGAAGTCAAACACCAAAGGTATGCTCAAAGGCAAGAGTATTGATACATCTAAGATTAAATGATTTAGTTGCAACAAGTTGGGTCATTTTGCTAAAGACTGTTGGTATAGGAAGAAAAATACAAGGAAAGGGAAACATCATGCCTCAACTACTGAGGATGATGAATCCAAAAGAAATCAGAAAAGTCCTTCTAATGAAAGAGAAAATATAAAAGAATATTACCTGGTTTCTTCTTTATCCAGTACAGTTATCAGAGGGCCGAAAACTCGGTTAGTACACAATGGTGCATCAAAGCACATGACAAGGTACAAGGATATCCTCTCAGATTTCAAGACAAAATCTTTTGCAGAGCAAGTTGACCTTGGGGATGACAAATGTTAAAAGATAGAGGGAGTAGGATTTATCTCTATCAGATTGGAATATGGGGCTAGGGTTCATGTTGATGAAGTATTATATGTTCCAAGTCTTAGGAAGAATCTACTATCAGTTGCAAACCTTGAGGACAAGAGATATTGGGTGATCTTCAAGGACAGGAAGACACTTTTGTGGGCTAAAGGTAGCCACTTGAGTACAACATAACCTATTGAGACTCGCAGAGGAGGATTGTACATTGTGATAGGATAGTCAGTTTAGGCATTATCTCATGATGCGACTAGCTCCAACGAGTTGTGGCACAGAAGACTTGGACATATTCATTACAAATCACTTCTGTATTTGTAGAATATGGTATGTGGCATGCCCTCTATCTCTCTTAGTAAAAATGAAGTTTGTAAAGGATGCATGCTAGGTAAAAATATAAAGAAATCATTTCCTAGCAGTGACAACATAGCTCAAGGCATCTTAGATTTGGTTCATTCTGATGTATGTGGTCCCATGTCATCTCCATGACTCAGTGGTTGTTTGTATTATGTCATTTTTATTGATGATTGCTCAAGAAAATGTTGGATCTATTTCCTTAAAGAAAAAAGTGACACATTTGATAAGTTCAAAGAGTATAAATCCTTTATTGAAAAGCAGACAGGGAAACACATTAGAACCCTTAGAAAAAACAATGGAGGAGAGTTTGAATCTCTCTAGTTTGAGGATTTCTACAAGGAAGTAGGAATCAAGAGACAGTTGACCGTGCCATATAAACCTCAACAAAATGGTGTTGTTGAGAGGAAAAACATGACAATTTGTGAGGTAGCGAAAGCCATGATGTTTGACCAGGATCTACCAAATTCTTTGTGGGTAGAAGCTACCTCCACTGTCATGTATATTCAAAACAAGTGTCCAAATGCTATCTTGAAGGACAAAACTTTTGAAGAGGTCTTCTCAGGGAACAAACCTGAAGTAGGGCATCTAAGGATATTTTGATGTCTTGTAAATATTCATGTCCCTAAGGAGAAGAGGACAAAGATGGAACCCTCAAGAAAGAAAGGGGTTTTTGTGGGGTACAGTGAGAACTCCAAGGCTTACAAGATTTATCTACCAGGTCAGAAGCAGATAGAGGTAATATGCCAAGTTGGGGCTCTTGTATATCTACCAAGTTCCAAGTAATATGCCAATTATGACCTTCTTAGTGAATTTATTTAAGATATGACCCATAATAACTCAAAATTATGAAAATCGTTGGAATGCAATGGAACCAAAGCCAAGCTATGTGGAATGGATCCTCGTGATGAACGATGCAAGTCAAGCCCAATAAAACCCCTCAATATCTCCCGAACTCTCTGTCACCCCTATCTAGCTACTCTGGTAGGCATAACACTCTATAATGTTAAATGTCCCAAAATGGGGACATTACATCTCCTTGGATCCTTTGGCAAGGCTCGAGAGGAGCTTTATTTGTATACAGGTTCCATCATATTGTATTTGTTGTTGCATCTCATGCTTTAGACACCACTTATATATACTTCCATTCCAAACTAGTTTTCCTCGAGGGGTTTTATCTAGGGTCATGTTGACTAAAAATACTTGTGTTCATTTCATGCGTGCTTAGAATTGTAAATCAACATTTAGAGTTGTAAAGATCTAGAGGTAGTGTTATTTGTTTTGAGTATATTGCATGTGCTAACATTCATCCAATTGTTACACAAGATTGTCATCTTGTGAAGGGCTTTTCACAAGTACAAATACTGTGAAAGGTGACATGCCAAGAAATAAATGAATATCAAAAGGTAAGAAGGGATTTGGAATACACACACTACTAAGGAAAGGGTAACTCAAGAACCAAGCATTCCCTCTACAAAGGCGCTCATGGAGATGAACCCACTCATGGCCTTGCATGTCAATGACACCATGACCATGAAGTAAACCCCATATCATCTCATTCACTTATATTTACACTTTGAAGGGTTTCTCGGGAACTACTCCTCTACTTGGGTACTGGCACACCTAATAGGATCTTTTGATGGTCCTCCCATACCTAAACTTGGCAAATTGCATAAAGTCTTAAGCTAGTATGAAGTTTGAAAAAGATACCTAATGTGAATTTCTTACGAGGCTCTTGTATTATATTGTGGCTTACCTTGAATGTTTCATGATTATGTCATGCATTGTTTAGAAGATGTTTCACCATTGAGGATGAGCATTGATCTCCTTGATGACTTGTCCTACCTCCAAACAACTTTCAACACCCCCTGGACCTTGGACATTGGAGAGATTACCTTGGACATTGCACATTTAGCCAGATGTGTCACCAAAGGGTAGAAAGCCCACAACCTATACATTGCACCCCATGAGGACTTTAGAGTTTTTATGGATGCTATTACATTTGTTGAGGATGGTATAGCTACCCATGTTGAAGGTGTTGAGCAAGAAAATAATAACTTTTCTCCTTTTCCATACAAAGCATATAACTCATATTGACATTAGTGGTAAATGGTCTTGTGCACATTGATGTGATGATTCTAGCCTTCCAAAGGTTGGGATATTGGTGGAAGTTGCTTCAGAGGTACATATTTTTCTTCATCATGGTGGTCACATAGTCATGTTCTAGTCACTTTCACCTTGTGTTCATGTACTCTAGTATGGTAGTGTACTTTCCTAGTTTACTTAGATTCACTTATGCATCACCACATCTCATCATTTCACCTAGGAAATTTGTTTGTCACAACCTATTATCACTTTTTGCCTTGGTGAAACCCACTTCACCCTTACATTTCAGCACCTTGCCTAGGTGAATTGCGTATCACATCTCTACCTTTTTCCTAGGAAAAATCCACATTAACAAATACATTCCACTTCATTCCATCTCCTAGGACGTGCAAGACATAATTTTCTTAAAATCCCCAAACCTTACTTTATAATAATCCTCAATTCTTATATTTTTACTTTTTACGGTGTGAACACACCTAACTAGTTCAGGATATTTTAATTAAAATTTAAAAATCCTAAACCTTAGGTTGAATGCCTAGTATTGGCCTATTAGTACTTTGTTGTTCTAATTCTTCATTTTGGACTTTTCCCCTAAGTTTTACTCACTAATTTGTCACTAGGGTTTATAACTTAAGTCCATGTGGTACACATGAGACTAGGCACTCCTGGATCTTGTAGATCAACTACATATTGGTTTTTATCAAATATTTTCTTTTCATCTTTGCCACTCCACTTATGAAGGCTTGCTAATTTTGGAGGTGAGGACAACAAGTAAAAATTTGAAAAACTCACCATGGGTGACTCCACTCATTTTTAGATTCAAGTACGAAGGTATATTTTTAGATTCAAGTACAACCACTTCTGCAATTATAGGTTAAAGAGGATTCATAATAGTGGGGACATGAGACACGTCACCTTCCAATATGGGGGTGAGGTTAGGAGAGGATTGTGATGGTACAACTACCGTGTGAATCAAAGGATAAGTAGTGTGAGGAGAAACCACGGATGCCTCAGAACCCGAAGGGCCCTTGGGTGAGCCCCATGCTTCTGGTATCCTAGTGGTAAATGGACATAAATGAGTAAGGTGATTTCCTTTGCAAGTCCTGCAAAGGAATTTAGGCTTACGTCTGAGACATCTAGGCTTCTCAATGTCTCCAACATCATTCACAAAGGCTGGTGACATACTCTCAACATGATAGGAAGAGGTGGGAGATTCGTTTCCTACATGACGTACAAAGGTTGGAGACATGGCATTGATAAGAAGGGTGCCCCCAGCATGATTGATAGAGGCTGGGTGTGGGTTGTCAACATGAATAGCATGAGTAGTTGAACCATCCTCAACATAACTAATAGAGGTTGGTGATGGAGCTCCGATATGACTAATAGTGACTCGGCTAGTGACAAGTTGTGTCATTTGATTCCAAGGTCCAGGGAAAGATTGACTTTGAAACATAGCAGGCTAGGATGGGTCTTGGTTTACCTCATGTCCCTGTCTGAGAAGGTAGTATCCTCCATTTAATCGATTCAAAGAAGTCTAAATGAGCATCCTTACTGAATTCTGCGAGGAGACGAAAGTACGATAGGGAATATTCGAGTGATGATATATGTTTCCCCCTTGTGAAGGGGTTCCATAAAGAGGATAGCCTGAATCGTAAAAATGATTCTGCCTGTGAGAGACACCCAGGGATATATGTGGACTTGCCACAGAAGAAGTTTTCATAGGAACTGAAATGATAGATGGAGGATACATGAATGGAGTGTAATAAGTAGAATAAGAAGCCATTTAAGTGTGGGCACCTGAAAGAGCATAGATAGGACTGGATTCATAAGAGGGGAGGTTCCAACCTCCCATCGTAAAAGCAGGTTGAGGGACATGACTCATATCAAATGAGGATGTAGGAATCGGGGCCGTGCTGCCCCTAGATACAATGCTAGGATTCATATAAGTGGACCAGGGAGAGGATTGCACACGTGAAGTCATATCCACATAAAACTGACTAGAGGCCCAAGGCATGGACTGAGTATCATAGTTTTTCATACCATTATAAGAAACATGAGTATTCATCCCCATGAATTGAGTAGGCATTATGGGATAGGTATAGGTAAAGGAGGGAGCCCAAGGGACTCCATTATCCATGATAAATAGAACTCGATACAAAATCATAAGGCCTATGAGTAAGCAAAGAGCACACCAAAATTCAAACGGCCAATATGCATACAAACGGGCTAGAGTGGTTGAGTGGCCTCCCTCCCTAAAGAAGGTATGTCTCGTCTAAGAGGGACCTAAAAATCCCTGTTAAATATCGGAGGTAACAAAATTAGTTATAAGGGCCCTTATGGTCTTAACAAAGAGTCGGTTAGATCCCCCCAGAGAAGTAATCCTCTATAAAGTTTATGTGTTGTCTGACCCTTATCTGACCTAGGGTACCTGTAGAATAACCCCTACAAGTAACCTATGAGATACCTAAGTCAAGCAACTAATAAACCATTGTATAATCGATGCACATGCGAGAATTCATAAGTCTGGATCACCGTATGGGTAGGGTAACAAAGCCCAAAACCTTTAAATCATCGCCTCTCACAGAGGTATGGGCACTAGAAAGATCCCCAAATACGAATAAATCCATAGAAATATCTTTGACAGTAGCCGAGTATTCGAGGGATATCCCTTCAACCAACTTCGTGTGACCTCATGATTAACTTCGGTGTGAGCAGAGCCTTCTGATCTTACCAATTATACAATAGATTTCTTCATTCCCTGACTCAGACACATATGTTGATTTAATTTCCTTGGGGAAGTTTACTCACAAAATCATATTCCAAGGCACTAAATCCTAGGTTAGTTTGTGCACCCTAGAAAATAAAATTGTTACTAACAAATTTTAAATTATAGCATTGATTTTATGGCCGTGATTACTCCAAAAGGTATATGGTGATGAAACTCATCGTGTTATGAATCTGCAAGAAAAGTAAATATGAAAGTAATGCAAAGTCCTAACTTTAACTTTTGATGAATGATATGCTCCTAAAAATGATACAGTTTTCAAATTCAAATCTGTGATTCAGAAGTAAAGATACAATCTTTCACTATATTCACTAAGATAATGATAGAGATTCAAAGACAAAAAATGCCAAAGAATGAAAAATGCCTATTTTTTTGTATTTTCAATATATCGAAATTGAAAATTCATGGACTGAAAAGTAACTTGATATATAGACCTATTGTGTATAAAAAAGAGATAACTCAAGCAATATATCAAGTAATGAAACACCTAGCCCAATGTACAAGCACTACTACATATGACCAAATTTGCCACGGTTTTTCGTTGTTATTGCCACACATATCTGTCGCACTTTCCACGAAAGAAAAGACTATTTTTCATGGAACTTTTTTCGTCACTATATCCACAAACCAGGTATTCGTGGAAACTGCGACGAAATAAGCCCTCCACGTCTCATCATGCTCAAGATATTTTTACCTTAAAAAGTGTGGCAATAGAGACGAAACATCATCACAATAGGGACGAAAAACCATGCCAAAGTAAAAAACTTACCAACAGATTACGATGCAGATGCCATACATGTGATGCAAAAGCGTGGAAAGTTGCAACGAAAAAGCGTGGCAATAGTGACAAAATTTTTTGGAAGAGAAAAAACTCACGAAGAGCTTACAACGCAGATGTTATATGTGCAATGTAAAACCGTGGAAAAGTGTCTCGAACTTTTGTGGAAATAGCGACACAAATCCTTGTCAGACTAAAACCTAATCATTAGCTTGTGACGAACTTTCATCGATATTGCCACGCCTCTTGTAGGTTTAAAAAAAAAAATCTACATGAGAAGTTGCGTGTTGCGATTCGTGAGATCTTATAAAAAAATGGATTCAACCATGGGAGTGGAAGGGGGACATAATTAGAATTAGGGTAATAGGGCTCTATGCAATTAAGTGGATCATCTCCCACCATGATTTTATAATTATTATGAAGTGGGGTGTATTGAAAGGAATTGCTTATATCCTCACCATCCTTGATGTGGGTACTACAAAAAGACAATACATAATACACATGATTGTGTACAATTGATTAATAAATGGGAGGAACAATACATGAGATAGAGTAGTGATAATATGGTGAATTGTGAGATTTATATCCATGGTGAAAATATAGAAGGTTGTGCCTACATTGGGATCAATATCGTCACCTAGTTTGGAGCCAATTCTAGCACAAACATGAGAGATGCAAATCAAGGACCCATATATCAAGATTTATAGTGAACACCAAGGTTT
>ML800901.1:301677-321359 GCA_009831015.1 Picea engelmannii | reverse complement strand
TGAAGGTGTTTTTCGATAATCTCACCATAGGATAGTGGGAAGACTTTATTAATCCAACTGCTATTGGAAAGTTGAGTTGGAGAATAGTATTCTCCTATGTCATTTAGGCTACAACAATAGAAGACATGGGAATAATTTATGCAACCTGACAAGAAGAGTACCAATCCAATATGATCGAGGTGGAAGGTAAGATCATTAATCAACATGTTGCTATTTTAATTGATTCAAGAGAAATTCATTGTTACATTGATCCTAAAATAGTGGATATATTACATTTGGAGAAAAGTATGCTTGAAAAATCAAGTTTGGTTCAGCTATCCACTAGAACCAAAAGGAGAATCCATGATATGGTCAAAGGTTGTTCCATAAGTCTTAATGGTGTGAATATTTATGTTGATCTAAATATTATACCAATGGGGTCTTATGATATTATAATTGGAATGGATTGGTTGGAAAAGCATCATGTTGTCCCATATTTTCATAAAAATACATTTACATGTCTTTATGAAGAAGGAAAACAGAGCCCTGTGAAATGAGTTCCAAGGCCCATTTCTATAAGGGCGATTTCATCCTTACAGCTGAAGAGATGTTTCATAAAATGATGTCAATTGTATGCATCCCATGTGGAGGATCCAGAAAACAAAAAGGGGCCAAGCCTTGAATAATTTTTGGTACTACAAGAATTTGAAGATGTATTCCAAGAAATACCAAGGTTTCCACCCAAGAGGGAGATAGATTTATCTATTGATTTAGTGCTCGAAGCTGCCCCGGTATCAAAAATACCCTACATAATGAGTACACCAGAATTAAAAGAATTACAAATGTAGTTGCAAGAATTGTTGAAGAAAGGGTACACACGTCGAAGTGTTTCACCTTGGGGAGCACCAGTACATTTTTTCAAAAAGAAGGATGGAACTTTGAGGCTGTGTATTGACTTTCGACAGTTTATTAAATCCATTGTAAATAATAGGTACCCTCTACCTATAATTGATGACCTCTTTGATAAGCTAAGAGGGTAAAATATATTTTTAAAGACATACTTGAGATCGGTATACCATCAGGTAAGAATCATGCAAGAAGACATCAATAAGACAACCTTTAGAACTAGGTATGGGAATTATAAATTTGTAGTGGTTCCATTTGGACTGTCCAATGCACTGACTATCTTTATGTGCTTAATGAATGACATATTCATAAATTATTTGGATAATTTTGTCATAGTATTCTTGGATGACATATTTGTATATTTTAAGTCAGAGTAAGAGAATGAACATCACCTACAATTGGTATTGCAAGTATTGAGGGAACATTAATTGTATGCCAAGCTTAGTAAGTGTTCTTTTTACCAAGAACAGATCCATTACTTCAGACACATCATTTCATAACAAGGTATAACAGTGGATCTAGAGAATATTGAAGTCATTAGAGGATGGCCAACACCCAGGAATGTTTCAGAAGTTAGATATTTTATGGGATTAGTTGGTTAATATAGAAGATTTATAGTAGGGTTCTCTAAGATTGCTCATAACATTACTTCTTTTCAAAATAAGGGAATTAAATTTGAATGGACATATGAGTGTGAAGAGAAATTTAATTTGTTGAAAGAATTACTTACTAGTTCACCTGGTTTAAATATTTCTGACCCAAATGAAAGTTTTGTGGTATGTACAGACGCATGCAAGGAAGGACTTGATGGAGTCCTCACTCAAAATGGATATGTCATTGTTTATGAGTCCAAAAATATTAAATAACACGAGGAACTATACCACACATGACTTGGAGCTTTTTTCCATTGTGTAAGAACCAAAATTTAATTAAGCCTAAAAAATTTCATAATTTAAACATTAAAATTGTTCAGCATAAGAAATAAGTAATTTCTTTCATTCATATAAGTAGCATAAATTAAATTTTTCGAACAACATGCTAATAATTTACATAATCATCACATAACTCAACAAATTCATAAATAAAATACCTCTTCCTAATGCTAAACTCTCTCTTATCTGGCTGCCCTCCCTGCTGCCTTGCCCAGCCTGCTGCTTTGACCAAACCCTTCCCAAATAGACTAACCACCCAGCCAGCAAGGAGCAGCCTGTCCGACTCCCTAGCTCTAGGATACCGTAAGGAATCCTGGCCCCCGTGCCCAAAACCCCCAGCAACTCGGTGCCCCCTACAATGGTTCACCAAAACCTCAAAACCAACTCCCCCAAAACCAGAAAAAATATCCAACAGCTAGCATGCAGTCCTCTCTTCCCAATTTTTCATAATCATCTCCCGTAGGACTCCTCCCTGTCATATCTCCCCCCATTCACCGACTCCCTATCCTCCATTAATTACCTTATCCTCCCTATTATTACCTTATCCCCTTTTCTTTATTATCTTATCCTTTCCTGTCATACGTAAAGTTTCATAATGATTAAATTAAATTTATTAAGCCCCTTAATGCTTTACCCAAATCATTGAATGTCTTAAGTAATCAATTAATTGAATCAATCAACAGTTATAAACAATTAATTAATAAATAAATAATATTATTAATACTAATCATTGTTTAACTAAAACCATATTAGGAAAATTAATTATCTAATTAATTATACTTAATAATCCCTATGCAACTATTTAACCAGGGTTGTTACATACACCTACCCTCCAGGAAACTTCGTCCTGAAGTTAAGGTATCTCATGATACAAAGGAAAAGAAACATGGTTCACACATTCATAACAATTAACCGACATTATTAGTAAGTAAACCAAGAAACTCATTCATACTAGTGTACATGTACAAGAAATGCATGTGTAGCTAGTACATACAAGTCTCGTGTATGTACTAATAATCAATAACTATCACCCTTATAGTAATTTATGTAAGCATCCAATCCAATCGACAAGACTATTCTTTTATAAAAGACAATAAACCAATCAAATGTTTGCGAAATCCTTTAATTACAATTAGCTAGTTCAACAATTTTATTTAGACAACTATGGTTCAGTTACGTAATTATGAATATTCATATATACACATTTTCTTTTTAGAAGGGAAAAACAATAAATTCCACCATCAGACCATTCTCCATACTTTATCAACTATTTCTACTCATCCTTCCTCCCTAACTTACTTCCATCTTCATTCCTATCCTTCCTCTGCTGGACTATCTTGGAGCGTCAACTATATTGACCTAACTCCAAATAGACCCCATAAGCGGAAGTGTCACTATCTCGACCAAGCTTCCCCAGCAGGCAACTGACAGTCATCATCACACATGTAGGGGAGCATGAGCTAACACCGTCCTCCCATGACTTCAGGTTTCAGAGGATACACGGTGGGAAATGCCTCCACCGCTCCTAATCATAACTAGGGTCCACACCCTACAATGGAATATACAGTGGCATCGTGTTGCTGGGATTTTTGTCATCGTTTATTTGGTTTTGGGCAGTCTCATCACCTGAAACCCTACACTGGTCCACATATCATAGCAATGCATCCAAACCAATATAATTTCACATACAAAGATCCATACCATAATGTTTCTCGGCTAGTGGTCATGACATCCACTTTCATCATCCTTATACCTTGGTTATTTCATAGCCCATAACCTGCAGATTAGTCTGTAACACAAACTCATACATTTCTATGCATTATCATCATGTAATTGCATACAATCATCATTTCAATTCGGTATCCTTGTACCAACAACTTAACATCAAAATTTTCAAGTTAGAAATAGATATCATAATATCCCATAATTCAATTTCGACACCCATTCATAAAATTATCATTTACCAAATAGATTGCATCATATCCAACATCATTCTAACAACATTTAAACCTTCATAGGATTCACATTCACACAATATATTTCATCATATACACCATCATCAATAACATTTAAACATTCATAAAATTTACATTCACATAGTAGATCGCATTATATCCATCATCATCAATAACATTTAAAAATTCATAAATTTTACATTCTCACAATATATTGCATCATATCCATCATTATCCAAATATATTTAAACATTCATAAGGTTCATACGTCTTAAAAGTTTAAGTGTATCATTTAATAGTTTCACTGTGAATATAAAATAAAAGCATGTAGGCCTGAGGTAATCCTAGCTGTCTAAGTCAAAAGGTGGTGTTACATACACCCAACCTTTGAGAAACATATTCTCGAGGTGGTCAAAAAAAGTGAGGGATAGTCTCGTCGTAAAGTCTCGGCGTCTTACCAAGTAGCAGATCCTGGACTATACTTGTCCCATTGGACGTTAACTTGGTCTACCAGACGGTTCCTGAGCTATTGGACTCTACGGTCCAATATGCGTAATGGTTCTACCGTGAGAATTCCCAGGTCCGATACCTGCAATTCCTTCCAATTTAGTTTATGTGATTCATCAACGACATAATGACATAAAACAGATACATGAAAAATGTTATGAGTTTTATGCAAGTGGGGTGGAAGTACGAGACGATAGGCAACGGGTCCAATTTTCTCTTGGATTCTGAACGGTCCTATAAATCGAGGTGACAACTTTTTCCACTTCCTGAACCATATGGTACTCTTATTAGGCCTGATACGAATGAAAACCTGGTCTCCCACTTCATAACTTTGGTCAGTCCTGTGTGCATCCGCATAACTTTTCTGCCTATCCTGTGCTTCCTTTAGTCTCTGCCTAATCTAAATCACCTATTCCTCCATTTCTTGAATCAATTCTGGCCCAACTGTTGTTGGTTCTTCTAGTCTATCCCAACTCAACGACATTCTGCATGGCCTTCCATATAGGTCTTTGTAGGGTGGCATTCCGATGGAGCTATGAAAACAGTTAGTAACCTCTTAAGCTCAATGAATGCACTATCACATTATTCCTTCCATTCATACCTGACCCCATTGTGCTGCAAAGTGGCGATGGGTTTTTCTATTTTTGAGAATCCTTCCACAAATATCCGGTAATAACCTGCTAGCCCCATGAAGCTTCTCACCTCATGGGCATTTTTCGGCACTAGCCACTCCATAATGGCCTTTACTTTTTCTAGGTCCATAGAGATTCCTTCACTGGAAATGATATGACCTAAATAGTGGATCTCTTTTTGGAAGAAGGAACACTTCGACAACTTCCCATACAATTTGTTCTCCCTAAGGCAAGACAACACCACTCGCAAGTGTTCCTCATGTTCCCTTTCGTTCTTGGAATAGGTGAGGATGTCATCTAGAAATACTTGTACAAAACGGTCTAATTACTTCCGGAATACGCCATTCATGAGGCTCATGAATATTGTTGGTGCATTGGTCAATCTGAAAGGTACTACGACAAACTCGTAATGCCCAAACCGAGTTCGAAAGACAGTTTTTGGGAGGTCATAATCCTTAACTGTTGATACCTAGATCACAAATCAATCTTTGATAATACTGTTTCTCCTTTTATCTGATCAAAGAGATCATCTGTTCACGGCATTAGGTACCTATTTTTCACTATAGCACGGTTCAAGTCCCTATAGTCTATACACAATCGTAAGGAACCATCCTTCTTCTTTACAAAAATTACTGGGGCACCCCAAGGTGAGACACTGGGCCTTATTATCCCTAAGTCCAGTAACTCTTTCAACTGCATTTTCAACTCACAAATTTCTGGCACTGTCATCCGATGCGGAGTCTTGGAAATTGGTTCTGCACCAGGTTTTAGCTCAATAGTAAAATCAAGCTCCCTCTCAGGAGGTAACCCTGGTAATTCGTTCGGAAAAACATCCTTAAATTATGACAATACTGGGTACTGATTTAATGAGGGTCCCTTCCTTTCATTCAATGCTTCCACTACATATAGTTGACACCCTTGCCTCAAGAATCACTTAACCTTCATAGTTGAGATAAAGTGTAATGACACCCTTCTCCATATGCCCTGGATCTCCATTGGCCTTCCTTCGTCATCTATACAGAGCACCCTTTTTGCGAAACAATCTACCAAAGATCGATGAGCTTCTAACCAATCCATTCCAATGATTAGGTCATATCCCACGAGAGCAGTGACATATACCTTCAACCTGGTAGTACACACTCCCAGGTCTACTATACAATTATCAATGCTAGGTCCTACCGCTTGTTTTTCCCCCGAAGCCATCTCGACTTGTTTAAAGTCATCTTACTCGTAGGCTGCCAACCCACTCTTTTCTAATTAAGATGGTGAAATGAAACTATCTGTCACACCAGAATCAAATAAAATCTTAACATTGATATGATTTAGCGTACCTGATGACTCCACCACCGTGGATTGAGGCTCAGCTTGGCGATTATTAACCGCTACGTAAATCTGGTGGCTGCTACTTGCTCTTCCCATTGGGGCTATTCCTTCTCTATGCATAAATCCTGATTGTAACTCTGGGCAGTCACGCTGGTAATGGGGTCCTCCACATCCCCAACAGGTAACACGAGATTGAACCTGCGCACTGTTCTGTGACTGCCTCTGAAATGAGTTCCCTCCTCTGGAACCCCTGCCCCTACTAGTTGTTCCCTGAGATGGCCATGGACCTGCCTGTGTCGTTGGTGATGATCGAGATGCTGCACTCGCTGCTATTGAAATCCCTGCGGCTACCGTCCTTGGTGCGACTTTGTTACCATATGAAGGTGGCCTTGAGCCCCCTCCCCTGGGAAATGTCCTAGGGGCCTTCCCTACGAATCCAGGATGATGTGGAAAGGTCGGTCTTGTACCTTCGGTTAAGTTCATGTGTTCCTCCACATAACGCGCATTTTCCACAACTTCCACTATTGAAGACGGTTTCCACATAAGCAGCATATCCCTTATCTTAGGGTTTAGCCCCTAGACGAAGGGTTTTGCCTATCGTTGGTCATTATCCATATATAAAACATACTTGACCAAATCCACAAACCTAATCTCATATTCCTCTATGTTCCTGTTTCCCTGTACTAGAGCATGAAACGCCCCTACCTGTTGTTCCTCATAGTAAGATAGAAGATATTTCCTTTGAAACATCTCCTTGAAAAGTTCCCAAGATACGGTGTCTGGGGTAAGATGCAGTTGTCTTTCTAGGTTGCCCCACTAGTTCAAGGCGTTGTCTCTTAACTGAAAAATCGCTATCTTCGCCTTTGAGGTGGATGCATAGTCCCTTAAGGAAAAACACCTTGTCATGTCTTCCAACCATGCTTCTGCGCATTCACTGGCGCGACCCCCGACAAACTCTGGAAGTTTGATCTTTTGCAGTTCTCTAGTGATGTCTTCGGGTGGAGGTCATCCCCCTGAATCCCTTGACACTTTTGGATTACCCATTCCAGATGGTGGGGGTTCCACTTTGATCCCTGCTGGTTGTCGCCCCTTTAAAGTCTCATCTATGGCCTCCAAAGAGCACAGTATGAGAGCTAGTTCGGGCGATGGTGGTGGCGGTGCTAGCAGTGTTGGCGGTGCCTGCGACGATGTGCCTCTACCTCGATTCCCTCGAGTCCTAACCATCATGTGTGATTTAACCTGCATCAACCAAAGTTGTCAGGGTGAGTTCAAGGACGTTTCTCATTGCACAACTTAACTAGAAAACAGGGTTAGGCGTAAGTTTGTTTTTACATGTCTGTAAACATACATTACTCTCTTTAGGGGAGGTGGCTAGGTTAGGGATAAAGCATCTAAGCTTGATTTATTCGCCTAAGAAAACTATTGACTCCCTTGCCTAGTAGCTATGCTAGCTTTGCACCATACTCGCCAATTCCTCTAGCTTACTTTCCTAGTGTGTCTGTCACCTCCTTCCTACTTGTCCTAGTCTAATTCCTTTAAAATTTTCTCTTACAACTAATTAAGGTGACTTCCAACCTAATGTTGATTAATTATTAAAAACTAATAATCTAGACTAAACTTAATCAACAAAGCCTAAGTTTCAGTCGCCTTAATCAACGCCTTTAGTAAATCCAGAAATTTTAATATTATCATTGGTATCCTACTTAAGTACCTAACTAATCACTTAGTTAATCCCCAATTTAATTAACCAATTAAATTAATTAATCTTCCTAATTATTCATATTAATTAGTTGATTAGTTATCACTTGTATATATATTTAGATTTAAATATTATTGTTATTAAATGATTAATATTTAACCTAAATTAAACATTAATAATTTAAACCTTAATTAAAGATAATAACAATATCTTCAATAAAATATATTTTTTTTATAAAAATAATAAAAATAACAATAAACTAAAATAATAATAAAAAAAATAGAATAAAACAATTACATTACAATTAAAATAAAATAAAATAAACAAAAATTAAAATAATAAATGAATAAACAAAAATAAAATAAAAATCTAGAGTCAGGCATTGGGTCCTCGCATGAGGCCCACATGCCCCCTCTCCTCCGTTCTTATCCCCTAACCCTAATTTACTCATCCTTATCTCTTCGAACCCTACCCTTTCTTCCTTTTCACATTTCATTTTTTTTTTTAAGCGTTCAGGGTGAAGGATGAGATCGGCGGCCATAGCCATCTCCCTGCTAGGTCGACCCTGGTAACTCATGTTCCAGGAATGGAGGGCACATCTATCATAGTGGCGCGTTCCCTCATTCCTCGATGGCTTATCGTGGCACTTGGTCGCTGGCTTTGGCATTGAGCTTGTATTATGTGTGTTGTTTTGTGTTGTGTGGTTGTCTGTGAGGCATAGAGCACACAAACTCCCTTATCGGCTTGGTGCTTGGGAGCTTGTCCTTTGAATTGCGTGTTGTAATGTGTGGCTAACCTATGATAATATATATATATATATATATATATATATATATATATATTGTTCCTTTTTATTTTTGTGCTATTATATTTTTTTGTATTTACAGCCTACAGGATACCCTGGGCCGTGGCGTTTGGTCTTGGGTGTTGGGATCTGGTGCTTGGATCTGGGTGCTTGATTGCTCTGTCGAGATTTGACGCATTGTTCCCTCCCTTTGAGACTCCTCCTCATGTCCTCGTGTGCGCTGGTGTGCTTCCTCATGCATTGGTGCGCTGGTAGCTTGATAAGTGAGCCCGCGCCAATGCAATGGAGCTTGGCCCTTGTGCGTTGCGCTCGTATGTTATGTATGGCAGGTGTGCTTGGGCGTTTGTCTTGTATGTTCTTCAACCAGTCTCGGCTATGTACAATAGGATCAGGGTGAAATTCTTCTTCTTATAAGCTGGCGTACAATCTATTCTCTGATCTCGACTACCTCTTCCCTATAACTCGGTTATGTTTTTCTTTTCCTTCTTTTTTTTATTGTGGCACAGACGACGAATATATCAAACGAAAAAAGGTGGAAAATGACCATAGGTATCTCAAATAGTTGCGACAGAGAGGACACTAACCGGCGTGAGAGAGAGACCAGAAGAAATATACGATGGTTTTGATTGACAGGCTATTAAAGAGGGCAGATGCCTAGCATGAACCATTAATCCTTCCAGCATGTTTGTTGCTAGTGCTCCACAGACGATGATGTTTCAACCCAATATTTCTTAGGAGACTTTTTCCATTTTCTTCTGAACATCAACCACAATCTTGATGCCAAGATCCATGTTTCTCGCTTCTTGCTCTTGCCACAGTGCAGATTTTAAATCCCACACAGACATCACTACGATAGCTAGTCAAAGCCCCAATATTTTTCTTGTCGATCGGACACCTGGAAAAATCTCCTTCACTATTGTCTCTGAGCGAACTGTTCGTGAAATGATGGTAAAAGACAAAATTAAGAGAAAGGCCCCTCCCAACATTCTGTGTTGACGTCTAGAGAGAAAGAGGGAGAAGGAAGGTAAGTCAAAGACTGTTCCTAACTCTTCCTTCTCTGATACCATGTGTATAATCTTTTTCTAGCTACTTATTCTTTTTCTTTTACATAATATATATATGTATATACCTAATCAATGTTAACCTTCAAGTTTTTTTTTTTGTAATTTTATTTTATCTCTGTTCTATTTACAGGTGAGGATTTTACCAGAAAGCAAGTGGTCTCTAAATATTGACATGTGGTTGGAACAAGGAATGGACTAGGCGCAAAATATCCTTTCCTGTAACAATCTCTCTCTTCTTCAGGGTTTCTAAGTAGTTATATATATATATTTATTTATTTATTTAGTGTCATTTTAGGTCTATTACCTAGGTTTATGGGTTGTAGGTCTATTTGCACAGCTCCTTACTGCTACTGATTTATTTTGAGGGTTATTTCAAGAGTTTTTGGGTTATTTATGCTCATTATTTTATATTTATGTCTATATCTGTGTTAAAAAAATTCAGTATGTATATTTTATTTATATTTATATCTGTGTAAAAAAAAAAATTTGTGTGCTTGGCTTGTAGGTTAGGTGGAGGTGGAGGTGGAACTTGGTTTTTCACCTAATTAAAGGGTTTCAGGGTTTTTTAAATTTCTGGGTGGGTACACTTCCATTCCTAAGTTGGGTAGGTGGGTAGGTAGGCCCTTAAGGCTCCAGTGCTTCAAACTAAATCTCTGATATGATGTGTAAGAACCAAAATTTAATGAAGCCTAAAAAATTTCATAATTTAAACATTAAGATTGTTTAGCATAAGAAATAAGTAATTTCTTTCATTCATATAAGTAGCATAAATTAAATTTTTCGAACAACATGCTAATAATTTACATAATCATCACATAACTCAGCAAATTCATAAATAAAATACCTCTTCCTGATGCTAAACTCTCACTTATTTGGCTGTCCTCACTGCTGCCTTGCCCAACCTGCTACTTTTACCAAACCCTGCCCAAACCGACTAACCACCCAGCCATCTAGGAGTAGCATGCTCGACTCCCTAGATCCAGAATACCGTAAGGAATCTTGGCCCCGGTGCCCAAAACACCCAACAACCCGATGCCCCCTGCAATGGTTCACCAAAACCTCAAAACCAACTCCCCCAAAACCGGAAAAAATATCCAACAGCCAGCATGCAATCCTCTCCTCCCAATTTTTCATAATCATCTCCCGTAGGACTCCTCCCCATCATATCTCCCCCCATTCACCGACTCCCTATCCTCCATTAATTACCTTATCCTCCTAATTATTACCTAATCCCCTTTCCTTTATTATCTTATCCTTTCCTATCATACGTAAAGTTTCATAATGACTAAATTAAATTTATTAAGCCCCTTAATGCTTTACCCAAATCATTGAATGTGTTAAGTAATCAATTAATTGATTAATTAATCAATCGACAGTTATAAACAATTAATTAATAAATAAACAATTAATTAATATTATTAATACTAATCATTGTTTAACTAAAACCATATTAGGACAATTAATTATCTAATTAATTATACTTAATAATCCCTATGCAACTATTTAACCAGGGCTGTTACACATTGTTTAGGCATTGAATACGTGGATAAATTATTTGATGGGGAAGAGATTTGAATTAAGAACATACCACAATGGTTTGGAATATCTTTTCAAAAAGGCAACTTTAAATTCCAGGCAGATGAGATGGCTAGAATTTTTAAGTAAATATGATTTTGACATCAAGAATATCAAAGGAAAAGAAAATAATGTTGTTGATGCACTTATTATAAGAGTACATCTTATGCATGATACAGTTGTTAGTATGCATCAGTCGGATTTAAAGAGAATAACTTTAGATGTTGTTGTCACAGATCAACACTACCTACAAATAAAATAAAGCTTACAACACGAAAATGTACAACAAAAAAATAAGAAATATGAGATGAAGGAAGATGGATTACTTATGCATAAAAATAGAATTTATGTTCCTAGTTCTAGAGAACATATGAATTTGGTATTAAAGGAAATGCATAATGTTCCATATGTCGGACATCCCAGTTACCAGAAAATAATTGCAGAAGTAAGAAGCCAACTCTTTTGTCTAGGAATGAAAAAATATGTTGCTGATTACATTTCCAGATGTATGGAATGTCAAAGAGTGAAGGTTGAGCATAGGCATCTAGCAGGTTTTCTACAACCATTACCAATTCAATACAAGAAGTGGGAAGTGGTAACCATTGATTTTATAACTAAATTTCCTAAGGAAACAAGACAACATGAGTCAATCATGGTCGTGGTTGACAAATTAACAAAGGATGCTCATATTATTCCTGTAAAAATGACTCATAAAGCAATTAATATTGGAGAAATTTACATGAGGGAGATTGCTAGGTTTTATGGGATACCTAAGCCAATTGTCTCAGACATAGACACAAAGTTCAGTTGAAATTTATAGAGGGGATTGTTCAAAGGATTTGGTACAAATGTGAACTTTAGCACAACATATCATCCACAGTCAGATGGGCAGATAGAGAGAGTCAACTGAGTAATTGAAGACATGTTGAGAATGTATGTGATGGATAAGCCATCTAAGTGGGAAGATTACTTGCACTTGGTTGATTTTTCCTATAATAATGGGTGTCAAGATTCATTGAAAATTATCCCATTTGAATCTTTTTATGGTAGGAAATGCAATACTCCAGTGAGTTGGTGTTACGAGGAAAATCTCTCTATGGATAGGGTGAACCACAATAGACAGGTATGAATGTAGAAATCAACTCAATTCCAACATATGATATATCAACCAACATGCAAGCAAGGTAAGAAAGAGGCCTACCTCGTCCAAACGTTTGATGATGTCCACCATTGAGCACTTCGACCCAAAGCTTTATACCTGCAACAAGTTCTCAACAAACAAGAAGAGAAAGAATATAGTGATAATATAAAAGTTTAGCACATTAGATAGCATAATCCATTAATATACAAAACAAACATGCCCATGGATGATAATGCATATATTTGCAAGATATCGATTGGATGGGAAAGGAGTATTTCTATTAATAAATGATCAACATAAGTAAAAACATTACAAACTTTTGTATTGGCACGGTTCGAAACCAAGAAACTGAGTTCCTTCCAACTAGGCCTCCACCACTTTAATCCTCCACCAAAGGCAAGCTCATATAAGGGAGACAAGGAGGTTCTCCATCAATAAGGGAAGAGCTTGGGGGATGAAAATTGTGTTCAGACTTAAAGGACAAAGGGATGCAGACTCAATAATGAAGTAATAATTTCTCCAGAGTAACTTTTCTCTCAAAGTTGAATTCTCTTTGCTTTTCCATAGCTCGGAATTGACTTATTTATAGCCTTCAAAATGCAACCAAAGGGTCGAGTCAGAACATTTCCAGTATATGGAAGGCCAAGGATCAAAGATATCTTGTCGTGACATGGAAACCCGACATTAAATTTTGATTTTATGGCACAAATCCTGATGTACGCGGGTTGTAATGGAGAAGCCAGTGTATACGCATGTTGTATAGCTTGTAAGGTGTGTACAAGTGGAAAAATATTTATTTTTTTCTCTGGATTCATCAATCAGGGAAAGTAAGTCTGCATAGGGAAATGGAGTAAGGCCCTCTATGCAGGATTTCATAGGGTGAGGCAAATCTTTCTCTAGCAGATGCCCCCTAATGTGTGAGGTCAGAGGAGAATCTGCGATAGCCGAAATACATTATAAATAACCCAGAAGTGGAGTGGTAGAGAACTACTTGGATGAACTCGATTTCTCATTACATTTTGTACTAACTTTGCATCCATGGCTGCCAAAATTACACTGCAAATCCATGTGGAAAATATACCAAACAAGTTTATGTGGCCATGAATAGGCAAATACAAATGCAGTTACATGTCAATAGTTGTCATAGTCACGAACAAGGCCCAGTAGAAACCGTCTCAAAACCAATATGAATATATATGTATACCATGGAGTATAATCTGATCTCTCATGGTCACTGAAGTCATATAGGTACTTTTCCAATGAAAAGGCAGCAACACCTCAGGAAAATTGTGGCCACATAGTGATGTCTTCAAGTCTCCTACACAATCCGCCAATGGTTCAAGTCTACATCATGTGAATAAAGGAGTTGAGGTCGAACATAATGAGACATCATTTGATTACCAGTCATTGATGCATACCATTAACAAACACGAGACAACCTACCGATAATCAAAGTAGGTATAAAGGCACGGAGTACATTCTTACAAGTGTTAATAGAGGATTCATTTTCGAACACCTGAAGAATCCATCGATCATGAGACATTGATCCCAACTGTCGATGGTGAGAGAACCTGCCACTAATGGCTGCAAGCCTCAAGGTACTCATAAGACTCTAGTTCATGTTTCTAGATAATGGGTTGATGTCAATGGAAAGAGACCTGCTTGAAGGAGAGTATTAAGTCATCTCTCATCAGTCAGCACGAGGTACAAAGAAGGAGCTTCATGATTTGGTGGGAATTTGATGAAGAACAAGTTCACGAACCAATGACCCTGTGCATTTTTCACGTGTTCCAAGTGCAAGCGGTACACGAAAAAGACCCTCTGAATAACAACCAATGATGGAAACTTTTGACAAAGGTGATGAAACCACCAATAAGGCTAATGGCATCTAATACACTGCATGAATCCCAATTTGTGAATATATGTCTTTTCATCAAACACAAGGGAAACCACCCAGTCAACAACCAATAATGAAATGTCGACTGCTAGGTTCAAGGTTACCTACCAATAATGAAAGTAGGGCTAGGGTGCATGATAGGACTAAAGTATCATGTGATTTTGACACAAACTGAGGGTAAGATCGACATATAAAGTCAAGAGTTCTGAGGAGTGGTCGACAAAGGTGATAGACTTCCTTTGAACAAGAGCATGAGAGATATGGTAGACTCTGGAAACATAGACCCAGTGATAAAATAATGAGATGCAGAAGGCATCAATGAAGTTCTTTGTAGGGACTGGAAGAGTAACCAGTCGGTAGAGAACAATCTGTAATGAGCTCAACTTCCTAAGGCCATGCTAAACCCAAAATTATGATGAAAGGACTCAAATGACTTTGTGCTTTGTTCAAAGGCGACAAGACTGCTGCCAATAAAAGATAATAGTCCCTTCATGCCATCTTTTTTTTCTTTTTCATAACAAACGAATGCTATGATACAGAGGAGGAAACAAGTGTCGCAAGTAAGAAAAACTAGTTCCAGCAGTGTAACATACCTATGCTCAATGCAGGGAAGTGCATGCGAGAGATATTCCCTCCTAGGTATAGGGTGTCAAATTGTGAAGGATATAAACAAGGCTCTTCTTGGTTGAGGATGCAAAACTCTTGAGGCAAATAGTTTATAATGCAAAGCGAGAACTGACTATAGGCTCAATACTGCAAGCAGGGGCATGAGATGCAATCACAACTTAACGCTAAAAAAAGTCCTTTTTTATGTCTTTTAGTCTACTTCATGTGAAAAGGGGATAAAATTGTGCCAAGTAGACATCTTTTCAAATCCACTTTATGAGTGTGAAAATGACAAGTTCACTTGGCGATCTTTTCTATTTTTGGTAACGAGTCAGAAAAGATCTTAACTAAGACTCATGATCTTTCAAATCCAAGTTAACGAGTGTGAAAGGTACAAATCAATCGGCAATATTTTCTCTTTTTAGATGAGTCAGAAAAGAGATTAACTAAGACTCGTTGATGTTGTTCTAATCAATATGTAAGGGGAGGGGGGGGGCAAGGCTCCCATACCGGCCTTCTGCGGAATGTCAGTATCTTACAAATAGCTGACATAAGCTTGGGAAAACCCAAAGCTCTCCAAGTCGAGGAGGATAAAGAATTGACTGAGTATATAGTCTATGTGATAGATCGTACAATGTCTCTTAATGGAAAGGACATAGGTGGGGGTATTGGATACTCCATAGGACTAAACCTATCAAAATTGATCTCTTCATAACCAGGAGCGAGAGGACTTGGTGAAAGAAAAACTCTATCTCGTTTAGAAGGTGTAGGATTAGTAATATTGAAAATATGATTGAAGGATGCATCACTCTCTTCAAGGAGAGTAGGTTTGACCAGAGATTGCATCGGTACGACCAATTATTCAATTATAGGTTGAAGAGGATGCATAATAGTGGGGACAGGAGACACGTCACCTTCCAATATGGGGGTGAGTTCAGGAGAGGATTGTGACGATACAACTACCATGTGAATCAAAGGATAAGTAGTGTGAGGAGAAACCACGGATGCCTCAAAACCTAAAGGGCCCATGGGTGAGCCCCATGCTTCTGGTCTCCCAACGGTAAATGGACATAGATGAGTAAGGTGATTTCCTTCACAAGTCCTACAAAGGAATTTAGGCTTACGTTTGAGACATCTAGGCTTCTCAATGTCTCCAACATCATTCACAAAGGCTGGTGACATACTCTCAACATGATAGGAAGAGGCGGGAGAGTCGTCTCCTACATGACGTACAAAGGTTGGAGACATGGCATTGATAAGAAGGGTGCCCCCAGCATGATCGACAGAGGCTGGGTGCGGGTTTTCAACATGAATAGCATGAGTAGTTGAACCATCCTCAACATAACTAATAGAGGTTGGTGATGGAGCTCTGGTATGACTAATAGTGACTCGGCTAGCGACAAGTTGTGTCATTTGATTCCAAGGTCCAGGGAAAGATTGAATTTGAAACATAGTAGGCTAGGAGGGGTCTTGGTTTACCTCATGTCTGTGTCTGAGAAGGTAGTATCCTCCATTTAATCGATTCAAAGAAGTCTGAATGAGCATCATCACTGAAGTCTGCAAGGAGAGGAAAGTATGATAGGGAATATTCGAGTGATGATATATGTTTCCCCCTTGTGAAGGGGTTCCATAAAGAGGATAGCCTGAGTCGTAAAACTGATTCTTCCCATGAGAGACACCTTGGGATATATGCGGACTTGCCACATAAAAAGTGTTCAGAGGAACTGAAACGACAGATGGAGGATACATGGATGGAGTGTAATAAGTAAAATAAGAAGCCATCTGAGTGTGGGCACCTGAAAGAGCATAGATAGGACTGGATCCATAAGAGGGGAGGTTCCAACCTCCTGTCGTAAAAGCAGGTAGAGGGATATGACTCATATCAAATGAGGATGTAGGAATCGGGGCCATGGTGCCCCCAGATACAATGCCAGGATTCATATAAGTGGAACAAGGAGAGGATTGCATAGGTGAAGTCATATCCATAGAAATCTAACTAGAGGCCCAAGGCGTGGACTGAGTATCATAGTTTTGCATACCATTATAAGAAACATGAGTATTCATCCCCATGAACTAAGTAGGCATCATGGGGTAGGTAGAGGTAAAGGAGGGAGCCCAAGGGACTCCATTATCCATGATAAATAGAACTCGGTACAAAATCTTAAGGCCGACTAGTAAGCAAAGATCACACCAAAATTCAAACGGACAATATGCATACAAACGGGCTAGAGTGGTTGAGTGGCCTCCCTCCCTAAAGAAGGCATGTCTCATCCAAGAGGGACCTAAGACTCCCTGTTAAATATCGGAGGTAACAAAATCAGTTATAAGGGCCCTCGTGGGCTTAACAAATAGTCGGTCAGATCCCCCCGGAGAGGTAATCCTATATAAAGGTTGTGTGTTGTCTGACCCTTATCTAACCTAGGGTACCTACAGAATAACCCCTGCAAGTAACCTATGATATACCTGAGTCAAGCAACTAATAAACCATTGTATAATCGATGCACATGCGAGAAGTCGTAAGTTTGGATCACCGTATGGGCAGGGTAACAAAGCCTGAAACCTTGAAAGCATCGCCTCTCACAGAGGTATGGGCACTAGAAAGATCGCCAAATATGAATAAATCCATATAAATATCTTTGACACTAGGCGATTATTCGGGGGATATCCCTTCAACCAACTTCGTGTGACCTCATGATTAACTCCAGTGTCAGCAGAGCCTCCTGATCTTACAAATTATACAACAGATTTCTTTAATCCCTGACTTAGACACATATGTTGATTTAATTTCCTTGGGGAAGTTTACTCACAAAATCATATTCCAAGGCAGTAAATCCTAGGTTAGTTTGTGCACCCTAGAAAATAAAATCGTTACTAACAAATTTTAAATTATAGCATTGATTTTATGGCCATGATTACTCCAAAAGGTATATGGTGATGAAACTCCTGGTGTTATGACTCTGGAAGAAAAGTAAATATGAAAGTAATGCAAAGTCCTAACTTTAACTTTTGATTAATGATATGCTCCTAAAAAAGATACAATTTTCAAATTCAAATCTGTGATTCATAAGTAAAGATACAATCTTTCACTATATGCACTAAGATAATGATAGAGATTCAAAGACAAAAAATGCCAAACAATGAAAAATGCCTATTTTTTTGTATTTTCAATATATCGAAACTGAAAATGCATGGACTGAAAAGTAACTTGATAAATAGACCTACTATGTATAAAAAAGAGATAAATCAAGCAGGATATCAAGTAATGAAACACCCAGCGCAATGTACAAGCACTGCTACATATGACCGAATTTGCCACAGTTTTTCGTTGTTATTACCACACATATCTGTCACACTTTCCACGAAAGAAAAGACTATTTTTTGTGGAACTTTTTTCGTCGCTATATCCACGAACCAGGTATTCGTGGAAATAGTGATGAAATAAGCCCTCAATGTTTCATCATCCTCAAGATAGTTTTACCTTAAAAAGTGTGGCAATATCGATGAAACATCATCACAATAGGGATGAAAAACCGTGCTAAAGTAAAAAACTTACCAACAGATTACGATGCAGATGCCATACATGCGATGCAAAAGCATGGAAAGTTGCGATGAAAAAGCGTGGCAATAGCGAAAAAATATTTTTGGAAGAGAAAAAACTCACAAAGATCTTACAACTCAGATGTTGTATGTGCAAAACAAAACCGTGGAAAAGTGTGTCGAACTTTTGTGGAAATAGCGACAAAAATCCTTGTCAGACTAAAACCTAATCATTATCTTGTGATGAACTTTCATCAATATTGCCACACCTCCTTTAGGTTTTTAAAAAAAAAATCTACATGAGAAGTTGCGTGTTGGGATTCATGAGATCTTCTAAAACAATGGATTCAACCATGGGAGTGGAAGGGGGACATAATTAAAATTAGGGTAATAGGGTTCTATGGAATTAAGTGGATCATCTCCCACCATGATTTTATAATTATTATGAAGTGGGGTGTATTGAAAGGAATTGCTTATATCCTCACCATCCTTGATGTGGGTACTACCGAAAGACAATACATAATACACATGATTGTGTACAATTGATTAATAAATGGGAGGAACAATACATGAGATAGAGTAGTGATAATATGGTGAATTGTGAGCTTTATATCCATGGTGAAAATATAGAAGGTTGTGCCTACATTGGGATCAATATCGTCACCTAGTTTGGAGCCAATTCTAGCACAAACATGAGAGATGCAAATCAGGGACCCATATATCAAGATTTATAGTGAACACCAAGGTTTGATGTACTATGAAAGAAAGGTTACTTTAAATATGTAATTAAGGTGATGTGGGAAAATATTCATGCTAGAAACATAGTTACTATGAATGCAAGAAATAGAAAACCTTCCATAATTTGGCCACTAAGCCAATGCATGATTCTACTAGTATATATAGTGGAAGATGAAGTCAAAGAATTTTTGAAAAAAAATCTATAGATAATAGACAATGATAAATCCACAACAAAGTTAAGGGAGGTCCTTGGGCCAATTTTAGAGTCACCAATAGAGGCACAATATAGGCCCTTAAACCATGTCCAGTGAACAAGGTATGGAAACTAATTTATCTTAAATGCATTGATTCAATGATATGAAGTGTGAGAAGTTATGCTCAACTTC
>ML800901.1:281255-297099 GCA_009831015.1 Picea engelmannii | reverse complement strand
ATGAACATATAAACATTGATAAACATCCAAATACAAGTCATGAATTTATACATCTAATTTTTCTTTGATTTATGTTTTTTTACATTCATAAAATTGACAATTGGGGTATCATAATCATCCAAGGACATTGTATTTCATGTGCCATGTCCTTTTATTGTTTGTGTTTCCATGCGATCATGTACCATACTTCTGGTAAGTCACTGAGAAGGGCGTCGAGGCATCTGTGCAGGGTCGTGAACTGCAACAACGAAAATGATCATATCGATATGTTGAAATATAATTGAAATAAATAATTCATTATTTTGATTAACATTACACTATTTCTCTTTACCTGTATGTGTAGTTGTGACAGTTGGTGCGTTAATTTCTTGTCAACTTGGTTCCTCTTGCAGTTCACCCTTCTGAGCTACATGATCTTCAATTTTGAGAAGACAATATATAAGTATAAGCCAGGAAATAAATATCTACAATCACAATAAATATTTCTAATTATGAAGCATACATACCAGAATGGGTACTCTTCTCCCCACTATAATTAGACATGTGCACCCTTGTATGACATGGTGTCTACTGAATATCGCTAGATTCACTGTTGCGGTAGCACTTTTTCTTGAAAACAAACATAAATACTTAGTTAAGAGTGATATAATAAAATAAGAATAGACTTTACAAGCATGCCACTGCAGTTTCCTTATTCGTTTTATTTACCTTCGTGGCTGGGGAGATTGGAGTCTTGCCCAAGATTTTCCTATATTCAATCACACTTTTAAAACCGTGCTTGTAAGCAAGCTTTAGGTCCTTCTCGGTTGCAGTAGTGCCAAACATATTTAACTACAATTCATAACAACATTAAAAATACCAATAACAAAAACATATATTTGTTCACTATTGTTAAATAAATATTAACCATAGTTAATCATTTAAATCTTATGATTCGGACTTTTAGTTTTCCATAGCCACCCTGGCCTAGTTTATGTTGCCCGTTCTTTTCCACTCTAACCTTGGTTTCTTTGGAGGTGTCTGGTAGCCTACATATGGAATGTTTGAAAAAAAATAGATATCAGAATTGTTACTTAAAACAAGAAAGAAAAACATAAATGATCATATTTCACTAATAATATGACATGTGTTGTACCTTGCTTGACCATCTCGTGGATGTATTCTTTGTTTTTTAAACAATTTCTCCTTTGCATCCTCTATCAAGGCCTTCCACTCTTTCTTTGGAACCATGGGAGGGTGCTCATGCTTGAGGTCTAATTTCAATTAATACCTATACTGGGCCCTGGTATATTTTAAATTCTCGTTGGCTAACTTTGTAACCACTTTCTTGTTGAAAGTGTTTCCGAACAATTTTACCATGTGTTCTATTAAATCATCTTTCATTTTGCTATCTTGGCCATTCCACCATGTGCGAATGATGGGGCCAAAAAAATCCAATGCTTTGTCATTTAAGTTTCTATAGAAAACATTGTTTCCTGCAGAAATGTGTTATCCATTAATTTATAATAATCTCAACAAATGTCCATTTCAATTTCATGAAAAAAATGAATCAATCAATTAACAATTACCTGCAATCTTTTGAATCTTGATCGAAACACATGCATCATCCACCAAAAAGGTGACATCTAGTGATATAGTGCTTTAATTCATCCTGCTCCATGCTGAATAATTTCCTCTCCATCTACAATGCGTTCCTCTATGGAGTCATGTGGAGTCTCAGGCTCTAACTCATCATTCTCTGGTGTGTTGTGACAGTCAAAATCATTGCGCTCATCAATGGATTTGAGGGGAACCTCAGGAGGCTAAAAAATCCTCACTTTCACTTTTCTATGTCGATATTTGTTTTGCATTGGAGCATCACTACTACCTATAGCAGTTGCAGGATCGATAGGTTCCCGGTGCACGGGGTTTAAAAACTCCTACAAACGGAAAATTTTACTTTATTAGATCATATAGAAAATATAAAACAAAAAAACAGATATGAAATTTTCATAGCTGATAAAAATATGTTAAGATGCCACTTACCCCAAAATTAGTTATTATATTTTGTAGATCTACAATTATTGCCCTGTCCTCCTGTGTCAGGGGTCTTTTGCTAACCAAACCTAGATATTTAGTGTCAACCTTCTTCAAGGCATTTTTTAGAGCTGTCATTGGGTCAGTAGAATAAAATATTTTGTCCTCGTCAATATCCTTAGTGGGAGCCTTCCCACATTGACCATGCCACAATACATTGATGAATAAAATTAATGAGATGAACTTTAGCATTTGAAAATTTAAGTTATTGTAGTCATAAGTTATTACTGTATTTAACATTTACCTGTTGAGGCACAACGGGTTCCTTTCCACGGTCACCCTGAATAGATGTAGCGGGTGATTTTCGGCCACGGTCACCCTAGATAGAAGTTGACACAATAAATCAATAAAAAAAAGTTATGAAATTCACCTGTAACATTTAAAAAATGAAATATTGGAGTAATATCAAAAAAAAAATAATGAAATTTCAGAAATTTAGTTGTTGTAGTCATAAGTTGTTACTGTATTTAACATTTACCTATTGAGGCACAATGGGTGCCTTTCCACGGTCACCCTAGACAGATGTAGCGAGTGATTTTTTTCCACGGTCACCCTGGACAGAAGTTGACACAATAAGTCAATCAACAAAAGTTATGAAATCCACCTGTAACATTAACAAAATGAAATATTACAGTAATATCAGAAAAAAAATAATGAAATTTCAAAAATTTAGTTGTTGTAGTCATAAGTTGTTACTGTATTTAACATTTACCTGCTGAGGCATAGTGGGTGTCTTTCCACAGTCACGCTGGACAGATGTAACCTGTGATATCTCACAGTCACCCTGGATAGATGTTGACATAATAAATTAATCAACAAGAGTTATGAAAGTAATTGTAACATTAAAAAATGAAATATTGCAGTAATATCATAAAATAAATAATGAAAAATGAAATATATGCAGTAAAAATATGAAATATTGCAGTGATAAATTATAACAATGATTGATCAAAGGTTGGGTTGAATGGTATGTAAGATATTTACCCCCATAGTCACACCCCCTCAATCTATTCGATTTAAGTTGTAATCGATCAACAACTCTTCACTTGGAACTATTGTTTTTGTTGCACATACAAATATACAATTTCCTTCACCTCCCTCAAATATGCAATTTAGTTTCTTAGTTGTTGCCACTGGTTGTGTACTATTTATAAATCCCGCAATGTTTCCAGTAGCTTTTGTCCTTCCATCAATATACATAGTTGCCCCTTTATTTTGATTGGTATCTACTAGTTGTATATAATTTGTGGCAACTCCATATCTCCGCATACTTTGCGTATATCAGACCAACATCAACCAGTGATTGTATTTGTATAATGGTCCGACATACTCCATCAATTTAGTTGCAGTTCCATAACCGACCTTTATGTCATCCATGGAAAATAACCACAATCCATGTAAGGACGAAGGAGCAATGCGATACATCCTCCCACTGATGAAAACATTTGTGTCCACTTCAGGTAGCTCCTTAGGTGCCCATCATTGCAATAGATGTCTATACCTCAAGGAAAACTCAATGTCACCTATGCTCTCAGCATCATAATTACATGACCCTCCGTTGGCAATAAAAAATTGCACGCATATACAAAATCTTTTCCTTACCTTTTCGGATATAGTTGATCTAGAACTGGTAGATCTAGTACAACATGTCTAACTTTCAACCTCTCTTAGTATATCTTGATCATCACTCGAGGAAGATAGATCCGAAAGATACCTATTTGGTGGTACCTACACTCGTTAAAACGAGAAGATAAGTTATCGTGCGAATATAATTTTGTGGTGCATAGTTGCATGTTGCACAAAATTGCATAAAGCTGCATAAGTTCCATAAAGTTGCATAAGTTGCATGTTGCATAAAGTTGCATAAGTTGTGTGTTGCATAAAGTTGCATAAGTTGCATTGTTTGTCATAAGTTCCTTGGTCATATGTTTGTCTATGGTAGATGCTTTGGCCAACACATTTAGGTCCCTCCCTTACCAGTTATGACCTCTCTTGGGCCTTGTGCACTAGTTGGGTCTTTTTTAGTACAACACGTCTCACTTTCAACCTCTCTTAGTATATCTTCATCATCACTCGAGGAAGATAGATCTGACAGATACTTATTTGGTGGTACCTACACTCGTTAAAACAAGAAGATAAGTTTGTGGTACCAACACAGTTGCATATAGTTTCATATAGTTGCATAAGTTGCATATAGTTGCATAAGTTGCATCGTTGCATAAAGTTGCATAAAGTTTCATATAGTTGCATATAGTTGCATAGTTGCATATAGTTGCATAAGTTGCATATCGTTGCAATATAGTTGCATAAAATTGCATATAGTTGCATATAGTTGCATTGTTGCATAAAGTTGCATATAATTGCATATTTGCATATAGTTGCATATAGTAAATTATAGTTTCATAAGTTGCATAAGTTTCATAAAGTTGCATGTTGCATAAAGTTGCATAAGTTGCATAAGTTGCATGTTGCATAAAGTTGTGTGTTGCATAAAGTTGCATTGTTTGTCATAAGTTCCTTGGTCATATGTTTTTCTATGGTAGATTCTTTGGCCAACACGTTTAGGTCCCTCCCTTACCAGTTATGACCTCTATTGGGCCTTATGCACTAGTTGGGTCTTTTTTGGTACAACATGTCTCACTTTCAACCTCTCTTAGTATATCTTGATCATCACTCGAGGAAGATAAATCGGACAAATACCTATTTGGTGTTACCTACACTCATTAAAACAAAAAGATAAGTTATCATGCAAATATAAGTTTGTGGTACCAGCACAGTTGCATATAGTTGCATATAGTTGCATAATTTGCATCGTTGCATAAGTTGCATATAGTTGCATATAGTTGCATATAGTTTCATAAGTTGCATATAGTTGCATATAGTTGCATAGTTTCATAAGTTGCATATAGTTTCAATATAGTTGCATAAAGTTGCATATAGTTGCATAAGTTGCATATAATTGCATAAGTTGCATTGTTTCATATAGTTGCATAGTTGCATATAGTTGCATATAGTTTCACATTTGCATATAGTTGCATATAGTTTCATAAGTTGCATATAGTTGCATATAGTTTCATAGCTGCATAAGTTGCATTGTTGCATAAAGTTGCATAGGTTGCATAAGGTGCATGTTTCATAAAGTTGCATAAGTTGCATGTTGCATAAAGTTGCATTGTTTGCCATAAGTTCCTTGGTCATATGTTTGTCTATGGTAGACGCTTTGGCCAACACATTTAGGTCCCTCCCTTACCACTTATGACCTCTCTTGGGCTGTATGCACTAGTTGGGGTCGTTTTTAGTTGAGGATCCTCCCTTGGGTCTCCAAACTTCCCTAATCCATTAGGGAACACTTTTCAATGCATAAAATAAAACCAATTGTTGCATAGTTGCATAAAGTTGCATAAGTTGCATAAAGTTGCGTAGTTGCATGTTGATTTATAAAGTTGGATAGTGATCCGGTGGTGTGTAGGAAGAGGCCTAGCACCTTCAAGTGATCATTATCCTCCAACTATCCAACTTTAAAGTTGCATAAATTGCATAAAATTGTGTAAGTTGCAAGTTGAGAAATCAAGGGATTCCACCAACACTCATTTAAATTTATTTTTAATCGCTTGCCAATACTTCTTTTAGTTTGTTGATATTGAGCTTGCACATGAGGTAGTTTATATCTATGAGGATTTAGGATCAATTTTTCAAGCCTGAATTTGATGTGTAAATATTTATGAAGGTATTGGATCCCTTAATGACTCCTTAGTATTGTTGACGAATTGAAGAAGTTTTGAAATCAACAAGCAACCATGCAGGAAACTCAATGTTGCATAGAATAAGAGTTTTTTTTTTTTTTTTTACGAGTAATGGAGAATTCACATTGTAGAATCTCTTTCAATATTTTTGTTGTTATCTCTATGAACCATTTTGTCAAGAAAACATCTAATTCGTTGACTTGAAGGACTTGTTGATTTACCAATCSATCATTTTTCCTCATGATAGATAAATCACTAAGTCAGGAGACCAAAAGTCCTTTAAAATTTAGTAATTGAACCTTCATCATTGAAGTAAGAAAAGAAAGGTGTCAATTTTTTTGTATATTTGGATAATTTAGCCAAGAAAAGGAAACTTTCTAGGTTGGGAGGCCAGTGAGTCTCCAAACCTAGTGACTAAACCTTCTTGAGCCTTAAGGTATACGATTTACCCCCAAAAATAAAAATCACTTATTGACCCTTGCACTCAACAAGTTTCCTCCTTGGGGTAAATCACTCACTTGTCCTTATTTGTCCTTATGACCTCTCTTGGGCCTTGTGCACTAGTTGGGGTCTTTTCTAGGTTGAGGAGCCTCCCTTGGGTCCCCAAAATTCCCTAATCCATTAGGTCACACTCTTCAATGCATAAAATAAAACCAATTGTTGCATAGTTGCATAAAGTTGCGTAAGTTGCATAAAGTTGCATAGTTGAATGTTGTTGCAAGTTGAGAAATCAAGGGATTCTACCAACACTCATTTAAATTTATTTTTAATCGCTTGCCAATACTTCTTTTAGTTTGTTGATATTGAGCTCGCACATGAGGTAGTTTATATCTATGAGGATTTAGGATCAATTTTTCAAGCCTGAATTTGATGTGTAAATATTTATGAAGGTATTGGATCCCTTAATGACTCCTTAGTATTGTTGACGAATTGAAGAAGTTTTGAAATCAACAAACAACCATGCAKGAAACTCAATGTTGCATAGAATAAGAGTTTATTTTTTTTTACGAGTAATGGAGAATTCACATTGTAGAATCTCTTTCAATATTTTTGTTGTTATCTCTATGAACCATTTTGTCAAGAAAACATCTAATTCGTTGACTTGAAGGACTTGTTGATTTACCAATCGATCATTTTTCCTCATGATAGATAAATCACTAAGTCAGGAGACCAAAAGTCCTTTAAAATTTAGTAATTGAACCTTCATCATTGAAGTAAGAAAAGGAAGGTGTCAATTGTTTTGTATATTTGGATAATTTAGCCAAGAAAAGGAAAATTTCTAGGTTGGGAGGCCAATGAGTGTAACAACCCTAGTTGAACAAATGTGAAGGATTATTAAGTAAAAATTAATTAGGGGATTAATCGTCTTAATATGGTATTAATTAAACAAGATAGGTATAATAAAACTAATTAAATAATTATTGATTAATTAATGGTTGCAATTTAATTAATTAATTGATTAATTAAACTACCTATTACATTTAAAAACATGAGTATTAAATTAATAAACTAATAATTTATATAATTAAATTGAAAGGTTACGTACACAACAAAGGATAACTTATTAATTGCAGGAGGATAAGATATTAAATAAAGGGGGATAAGGGGCATTAATGGGAAGGGATAAGAAGGTAATAAATGCGTTACGTAGGGAGTAAAAGAGGGGGAAGTCGGTGAAAGAGGGATAAGGAAGGGAAGGAGGTTGATGGGAGGTTATTCTACGGAAAGGTTGGGGGATGAATTTTGGGAGCTATGGATTTGTAGAGAGAGAAGTGAAATTTTGGGAGGGGGATTGTATCAGTGCACCGGGGTTGCTGGGGGTTTTGGGCACGGGGGCCAGGATATCCGTTGATATCCTGGAGCTAGGAAGTTACCTAGTTGGCAGGGAGGAACTAGGTTTTGGGTAGTGTTTTGCAGAAATGGTCAAGGAGGCAAGCGGTGGACAACGGACGACTATTAGCATCAGGTTCAGGTATTTCAAATTATGCATTGTTTTAATCTATTATGAAATTTTATTATTATTGAAAAATTTGTAGGCGAATGTGCTAAATTATAGAAATTTATTGAATTTTACTGTTATGTTGTAAATTAAATGGTTGTTTATTTAATTTGGCTCTTACATATGGTATCAGAGCCCTGGTTCAAAATATGGAACCAAGGGCCTACCTACCCAATCATAAATTTAAATAAACACTCCTACTTAGTTGTGGTAAAACCCTAAATAAATGCATTAGGTTAAATATGAATATGGGCCTATGGGCCATGTTCCCAACTCCAAGCTCTAGCTCTCATTCCCCTCCGCTTAACCTGCAAACAAAACAAAGAAATTTTAAAACAAATAAAAAAAAATACCATAAAACTAAAAATTTCAAGTTGGTCTATCTTGAAATATGTTCCGAATTCAAAACTTAATGAATCTACTTCACAATCTAACATGCCTTAAGTTAAACATCCTAAATTTAATGGACTTCCAAATAAATAGCCTACTTCCAAAGAAATATCCTAATTGTGACACACAGAACTTGTATAGATATTCGTATCCTCTCCAAGCAAAACAAAAATCTATCTATTAAAAAAAAAAAAAAAAAACTGACAAGAAGTTTCGTGAGCTTAAATTCTACGAAAGAAATGATGGGTTCTTGTTATAGTAATGAAGACGGTGATATGATTTATCATCTGCCAAATTAGCACAAACAAATACTGGGGTTGTAGGCAAATTTTGCATGATTTTGATGGAAAAATAACCTTTCGCAGTCTAGTTGAATGACAATGTTTTAACGGTTCAAGCACTCTTTGGATCTATAATAATGTTTTAGAAAGAAGTTTTAATAAAATTAAAATCAATATATATATATATATATATATATATATATATATATATAAATTAAAAACTGGCCTAATTTCGCTGGGTTTTGCTAATCAACGGAGGAGGTGGGACATATTGTTGATTTCCCAGAATGACATTTTACTTTCATGCCATGGCTGCCTTCTCGCCTGTAAGTTACCCTACCCTACCCTCTACTTCGCATCCTGGGAAAAATATTGATTTCAGAGGGAGATTTTGATGACTTGTTTGTGACATGTAGGACGTCCTTAATAGCTGCAAGAGAATTTCTAATGTTAATGAAAAACCGTATAAGGTTGGTAATCACAAGACAGTGTAGCATTAAAAGAAATATTGGGATATATACTGTAGAAAAAAACCTAAAACATTTCAAATGTGAACTGAATATTGTATTAATGAGCCACTGCTCGGTGCAGAATGTTTTCCAAGAGATTTCCAAAACAAACAACAAGGTTGAGGGAGGAGATCTAACTGTTTAGCAAAGGGTTCATAGAGAGCAATGAACAAATAACATGAACAGACTTACAGGTTTGAGCCCTGAGCTTTCTTCCAGAAGATGGAATCGCTCTTTGGAAAGTCTGAGCTTCATCTTGGTAGTGCCTTCTTCTACATCGCTGTGTTCCTTTGAAAAATCTCTCTCAAAATCCACCTCCTCGGTAGAAACTCTTTTTATGTTGACGTTTCATGACGTAACCGTTCTGTGGGTGGATGAGGATGGAATCCACGGTGCTGCTTGACGACGACAAATTAATGGCGTTGTAGTAACAAGACGGGGGCAATTTATTGAAATAGATTCACCATGAATGAATGGTCTTTGATTCTCCGGAAGAAACAACACTTGCCAGTGAAGATGGCTTCCATATTCATTGGACAATATGCGAAACCCTGTGTTTGAGTCAGATGGCGGGCTAGCTGTAATCACGTCTAAGGGGACTGAATCTCACTCTTATAACCATACGTTCTGAACCCCACGAAAATGAACTCGATGGTATAACAAAACCAAATCGCGCAAAAATATGATATAACAAACATATAACAAATAAGCGCCGATAATTGCAGTCCATGAGACCACATTTGATGTCTGTATCTCATCCAAAACTCGACGAGCCTCCTGTAATTTTCCACACCTGGCTCACGCCAAACACCGTTGTATCGCAGGCAATTCTAAATTTTAAGGTATTCGGACGAGAAGCGCTCTCGAGTGGATGTCTTGCATCTGGTCACCCCTTAAAGATTTTTTTTTTTTTTTCAGAAACATTGAATGATTTGGTGGCATTGAATAGCTATATGTTGTAGCTCCAGGGATCGAAGCCATGGCTGAAGAGGAAGGGTCAGAGATCAGTAGAGAAGAGATACGAAATGGAACAGGAGAATCCAAGGGAAAGTCCTGCAATGGTTGCTTGTATTATTCCTCTCAATTGAAGAGAAACCAACAGAATCCTCTCTGTATTGGATTCAACGGAGCTTTGCAACAAATACCAAATTATGTTGAACCAGAGTCAGATATAGAAGCTGCTTCAAAGGAGAGCCAGAGCGGGACTCCAGCACGCCAAGTAACCACAACTACAACGCGCCACGCCAAGTAACTACAACTACCAATAGTCGAGCGTCCACAGGAGGAAGCGAGGACAGGGCACGTGGGCCTCATGCACCCACAATGCCCAATTTTAGTTTTAAAATAAAAATAAAAATCATCATAGATATATTATTTTAAAAAAAAATAGGTTTCAAATTTGTTTTTTTTTTTTTATTAAATTAAGTTAAATAAATTAAATTAAATTAAGTTAAATAAATTAAATTAAATTAAGTTAAATTAATTAAATTAAATTAAGTTAAAATTAATTAAATAAAAATTTAATTAATTAAATTAAATTAAATTAATTGGGTATTTTGATTTTTTTTTTAAGTAAAACAAAAGAAAAATTTATGGAGTTCGCGGGGATTTGAACCCCGAACCTCCCCATCGGTCAATTTTTTGGCAAAGGCCATCTAGCCAGCGCACCACGCTGTATTACTTTTACAAATAATTTCACATATAAATACTTTAACTGTCATACCCAAGACCACCCACCAAGCGAAGCACCTTAAGAAGAACACTAATGCCGAAAAGTACATAGTGTTGGTGAATGCCGAAATGCGGCTGGAAGAAGGGGATAATTATTTAGATGCCGTGGTTTTATCTTATTTAATCATTAAACGTGGTAATTATATAACCTTACAACAATTTTTTTTTATGTGATTAGGTAAATGTTAAAAAGTAAACATGTTAACAGATGCCTTGATAAATGCAAGAAAGTTATGAACAATAAATATGACCCATTGATTTTGGAGGACGACTAAGAATATGCCAACATATTCAATGCATAGCCATCAGATAATGGTTTAAGGTTAAATAAGATTAAAAGATCATTAAATGTGCCCATTGTCAATAGGTGTACGCCTTACGGCATAAATTAATAAACACAAGGTCGAAAGTCACTTTAATTGAGTTGTAAGAGAAAAGTTAAAAAGGGCTTAGACTAGGACAAGCGGGAAGGAGGTGGCATATGCACTAGGAGAGTAAGCATAGGAAGTGAAGAGTAAGGCGCAAGGCTAGCATATCTATAGGGAAAGGGAACCAATAGTTATTTTCGTAGGGGTGAAGAAATCAAGCTTAGACGCTTAACCCTAACCCTAACCTAGCCAATCCCCTAATGGAGTAATGTCTGTTTACAAACAAGTAAAGAAAACTTATGCCTAACCCTGTTTCTAAGTTTAAGTAGCACCAATTTGAAACAACTTGGAACTCACCCTGACAACTTTGGTGGATTTAGGTCAAAGCATACAGGATGGTCAGGACTCGAGGAAGTCGAGGTAGGGGAGCGTCGTCGCAAGCACTGCCAACACCGCTAGCACCACCACCACCATCGCCTGAACTAGCCCTCATACTGCGCTCGTTGGAAGCCATCAACAAGACTCTAAAGGGGTGACAACCAAAAGGGACTGAAGTGGAACCCCCACCATCTAGAACGGGTAATCAAGAAGCGTTAAGGGATTCAGGGGGAGGACCTCCACCTGAAGACATCACACGAGAATTGCAGAAGATCAAACTTCCAGAGTTTGTCGGAGGTCGCGCCAGTGAACGCGCGAAAGCATGGTTGGAAGGCATGACAAGGTGTTTTGCCTTAAGGGACTATGCATCCAACTCAAAGGCAAAGATCGCCATTTTTTAGTTAAGAGACAGCGCTTTGAACTGGTGGGGAAACCTGGAAAGAAAACTACACCTTACCCCAGACACAATATCTTGGGAACTTTTCGAGGAAAGGTTCCGGAGGAAATATCTACCAACGCACTACGAGGAACAACAGGTAGGGGAATTTCATGCCTTAGTACAGGGAAACAGAACTGTAGAAGAATATGAAATCAGGTTTATGGAACTGGTCAAATATGTGTCGTATATGGATAATGACCAACGACAAGAAGAGCGATTCGTCTATGGATTGAAACCTAAGATAAGAGATATGGTGCGGATGTGGAAGCCATCCTCAGTAGCGGAGGCGGTGGAAATGTGTGTTACGTGGAAGAACACATGAACTTAGCCGGGGGTGCAAGATCGACATTTCCGCATCGCCCTGGATTCGTAGGAAAGGCCCCGAGGATATTTCCTAGGGGAGGGGGCTCAAGGCCACCGCCATATGGTAATAGAGTCGCGCTGAGGATAGTAGCTGCAGGGATTTCAATGGAAGTGAGTGCAACATCTCGTTCATCACCAACGATGTAGACAGGACCACGACCATCTCAGGGAACAACTAGTAGGGGCAGGGGTTCCAAGGGAAGGAACTCATTTTAGAGACAGACACATAAAAATGCACAGGTTCAATCTCGTGTTACCTGTTGGGGGTGCAGAGGACCCCATTACCAATGCGACTGCCCAAATTTACAATCAACATTCGTGCATAGAGAAGGAAAGGCACCGATGGGGAGAGCAAGTAGCAGCCACCAGATTTACGCAGCGGTTAATAACCGCCAGGCTGAACATCAATCCACGATGGTGGAGTCATCAGGTACGCTAAATCATATCAATGTTAAGATTTTTTTTGATTTTGGTGTGACAGATAGTTTCATTTCACCATCTGCATTAGAAAAGAGTGGGTTGGCAACCTACGAGCACGATGACTTTAAACAAGTCGAGATGGCTTCGGGGGAAAAACAAGCAGTAGGACCTAGTGTCGATAATTGTATAGTAGACTTGGGAGTGTGTACTACCAGGTTAAAGGTATACGTCACTGCTCTTGGGGCGTATGACCTAATCATTGGAATGGATTGGTTATCAGCTCATCAAGCTTTGGTAGATTGGTTCACAAAGAGGGTTCTTTGTGTCGATGATGAAGGAAGACCAGTAGAGATCCAGGGTGTACAAAGAAAAGTGTCATTACGATTTATATCAACTATGAAGGTTAAGCGATGCTTGAGACAAGGGTGTCGACTTTATGTAGTGGAAGTAGTGAATCAAAGGAAGGGACCCTCATTGGATTAGTACCTGGTATTGTTAGAATTTTAGGACGTTTTTCCGAACGAGTTACCAGGGCTACCTCCTGAGAGGGAGCTTGATTTTACTATTGAGCTAAAACCTGGTGTAGAACCAATCTCCAAGACTCTGTATCGGATGACAGCGCCAGAACTTTGTGAATTGCAAATGCAGTTGAAAGAGTTACTAGACTTAGGGCTAATAAGGCCCAGTGTCTCACCTTGGGGCGCACCGGTAATTTTTGTAAATAAGAAGGATGGATCCTTACGACTGTGTATAAACTACAGGGACTTGAACCGTGCTATAGTGAAAAATAGGTACCCGATGCCGCGAATAGATAACCTCTTCGATCATATGAAAGGAGAAACAGTATTCTCAAAGATCGATTTGCGATCAGGGTATCATCAGTTAAGGATTAAGGAAGGTGATATCCCAAAAACTGCCTTTCAAACTCGGTTTGGACATTACGAGTTTGTTGTAGTACCTTTCGGATTGACCAATGCACCAACAGTATTCATGAGCCTCATGAACGACGTATTCCAAAAGTACTTAGACCATTTTGTACAAGTCTTTTTAGATGACATCCTCATCTATTCCAAGAATGAAAGGGAACATGAGGAACACTTACGAATAGTGTTGTCCTACCTTAGAGAGAACAAATTGTATGGGAAGCTGTCGAAGTGTTCCTTCTTCTAGAAAGAGGTCCACTATTTAGGTCATATCATTTTCGGCGAAGGAATCTCTGTGGACCCAGAAAAGGTAAAGGCCATGATGGAATGGCCAGTGCCGAAAAATGCCCATGAGGTGAGGAGCTTCATGGGGCTAGTAGGTTATTACCGGAGATTTGTAGAAGGATTCTCAAAAATAGCAAAACCCATCACCACTTTGCAACACAAGGGGGTCAGGTATGAATGGACAGAAGAGTGTGATAGAGAATTCATTGAGCTTAAGGGGTTACTAACCAGTGCGCCAATTCTACGAGTGTCGGATATGGGAAAGGACTTCACGGTCTGCACGGATGCCTTGAAGCAAGGGTTGGGGGCCGTGCTAATGTAGGATGGAGGAGTGATATCTTATGCATCAAGGAAGTTGAAGAAGAACGAAGAGTTATACACGACTCATGATTTAGAGTTGGCAGCTGTAATGCTAGCTTTGAAACTTTGGAGGCACTATCTTGTTGGGCGAAAATTTGAGCTCAAAACGGACCATCAAATTTTAAAACATCTCTTCACTCAAAGAGATCTGAATGCTAGGCAAAGGCGATGGAGTGAGTTTATGAGTGAGTACAATTTTGGTATTTCGTACATCAGGGGAAAGGAAAATGTGGTCGCAGATGCCTTGAGTAGGAGACCACATATCTTCTCCTTGGTAACCTTAAAGGTCAATCTGAGGGAACATGTGTTGACACAACTCCTAGGAGACAATTGGTATTTAAAGGTTACTTCAAACCTCCAGAGCGGGAGGCAGTTAGACCTAAAGTTTGAAGGATATAATCTAGAAATAGACGGATTGTTAAGATATCGAGGAAGGATGTACATCCCTGAGAATGGGGATATTCGAAGCATCATACTGAAGGAAGCCCATAAATCACTTTATTGTGTGCATCTAGGAGTGAAGAAGATGTACGCAGATATGAAGAAGCTCTTCTTTTGGGTAGGCATGAAGCGTGATGTAGTCCATTTCATCACCAAATTCCTGGAGTGTCAACAAGTGAAAGCCGACCACCATCACCCAGCAGGCCTCCTACAACCACATGATGTCCCTATGTCCAAGTGGGAAGTCATCTCTATGGATTTTTTTGTGGGGTTGCCGCTCACATTCCATAGACACAATTCCATTCTTGTGATAGTGGATAAGTTAACCAAGAGCGCTCATTTTATTCCGGTTAGAGACACTTACGATGTCACTGATGTGGCACGTGTGTTTGTAAGCGATGTTATCCGTTTTCACAGGATACCTAAGAAGATCATTTCAGATAGGGACTCCAGATTCACTTCTAGGTTTTGGACAAGTTTAGAGTCAGCATTGGGGACTTAGTTGAACTTAAGCACAACTTATCATCCTGAAATAGATGGGCAGACTGAGAGAGTAAATCAAGTCATGGAAGACATGCTTAGGATGTATGTAATGGATAATCAAACCCAGTGGGAAAAGTACCTACCTTTAGTAGAGTTTGCCTACAATAACAGTTATCATAGTTCCATCGGAATGCCACCCTACGAAGCTTTGTACGGGAGGCCATGCAGAATTCCATTGAGTTGGGATAGACTAGAATATTGAGTAATAGTTGGGCCAGAATTGATTCAAGAAATGGAGGAACAAATGATTCAGATTAGGCAGAGACTAAAGGAAGCACGGGATAGGCAGAAAAGCTATGCAGATGCACACAGGACCGACCGAAGTTATGAAGTGGGAGACCAGGTTTTCATTCGTATCAGGCCTAATAAGAGTACCATACAGTTCGGGAAAGGGACAAATTTGTCACCTCGGTTTATAGGACCATTCAGGATCCAAGAGAAAATTGGACCCTTTGCCTATCGTCTCGTACTGCCACCCCACTTGCATAAAACTCATAATGTATTTCATGTATCTATTTTACGTCATTATGTTGCTGATGAATCACATAAACTAAATTGGAAGGAATTGCAGGTATCGGATGTGGGAACCCTCATG
>ML800901.1:260840-279466 GCA_009831015.1 Picea engelmannii | reverse complement strand
ATGTGAAGGATTATTAAGTAAAAATTAATTAGGGGATTAATCGTCTTAATATGGTATTAATTAAACAGGATAGGTATAATAAAACTAATTAAATAATTATTGATTAATTAATGGTTGCAATTTAATTAATTAATTGATTAATTGTAACGACCCTAATTGGATACATGCTTAAAGATTATAAAGTAAAATTAATTAAAAGAAATTAACTATGGTTAACTATGTAATAATTCAAACTACAGATCACATTTAATGACCTGTGAAATAAAATTAAAAGATCAATGAAAAATAATATAAATATGGTGGCGTATGCAGAGAGAGATAGCCATGGATCCCGAGAAGATAAAACATTAACTCATGACGAAGGACAGAGGACGGAGGGTGGTTGAAGGAGTAACTGCAGGAGTTTGTGAAGGAGGAATAAGGGGGAAAAGGAGGTTTACGTGAAGGGGATGATCAGTCGACGGAGGAGGGATCTTGAGGACTGTTGGTTTTTCTATGAGTAGAGTTTTTGTTTGTGACATTTTGATCAGTTGAGGCACTGAGTTACTGGAGGTTTTGGGCATGGAGGGCCAGGATATCCGTAGATATCCTGGAGCTAGGTAGTTTTCCTAGTTGGCAGGGAGGACAATAGTTTTGGGCAGTTATTTTCCTATTTGTGGCAGGATTGATATGAGGAGAAGGTAGCAGGAAGGCAACAACAAGACACAGAGACAACAAAAATTAGCATCAGAACCAGGTACTTTGTTAAGTTATGTATTTATTTCTTTCTGTCATGAATTCAGTATTTATTGATAAATCTAAGTTACTGAAGTTGTTGTTATGAGAATCACTATTATGCTAAGAAGTTATTGTTTCATTCTACAAAATAAAATGTTTATGAATCTTAATGAGGTTTAGAATTATATGGTTGTTACATATGGTATCAGAGCGTCTTAATTCGAAATCTGGGCCTAAGGGCCAAAACCACGAGTGTTAACTCCAACCACGCTTCAACTACAAACAAAAACGTTCAGTCCGACCCAGTACGACTCATACAGTATCCGAAAATATACTCAGGTAGTACCCCTAAGTTATACAAGCAATTGATCTCATAGAGATATCACAAGTAACCACTGTAGGAAATACCCTTTAACTGGATCATGTATGGTCGCTACAGTTTTAGTTTGAATATTCAAAGGAATGCCTTTAAATTAGGGGCAGAAAACCAGATAGTTGGAAGGATCACTTCCCACAAAATGGATAACCTTAAAGCAGCCAGAATAAATCTATTAAGCATGAAAAACAGAGATGATAACTTAATTTTATTTTGAGCAATACTTGTCAATGAAGTTTCGGGTAGAATAGACACCTGAAATCGACGAAAATGTCAAAGGGAAGATTCTATTGAAGGCTTGAAGTTGGAAAATTTAATGACTGCACGAGTTATACTATATAAAATGCAAAAAGGACATTTGCAAGACCCTGAAAAGGCCTACTTCATCTCGAACTTACCTAAAGGAGGAACTGCGAATGCGCAGCAGGAAAAAGGAAAAATTTTGAAGACTAGCATTGCGCAGGAAGTGTGAAAACTACTTGCCTGTATTAGCCTCGGGAAAATTTTAAATAATGAAGAATCACTGGAACAATAGGCCAATATAGATTTTAACCTTCCCAAGAAAGAAACTTTAACACCACGTAATGTTCCATGCAGCTAATCATTATCCCAAAGGAGAACCGTCTATTACACGGGAGAACGGATATGCACCGTCAGATCTCGGGCGAAATCCCATCAGCCGTTAGATCTAGAAAAGTTGCATGGGGTTTAAGCCCTAGCGTGCATAGGAGGAGTCCCAGAAGAGTCATCGGGAAATATGAGTCATCGAGGTTTTGTTAAGTTTGAGAATCGAGGCCTTATGGTTCTCGAAATCCCGAGAACGGATCCTAGCCGTTGATCTCGGCAGGACACGTGTCAGCGTTCTGGGGAGGCGTCGGGATTTTACCATCGGAGATTTTAGGAGTGTAGAACCGTTGCTTAAGGAAATCACGATTTGCAATTTTCTGATAGGATCAGAGCCATCCAAACAGTGGTGACGCATGTCGAAAGATCTTGAAGAGTCGCGAATCGGGGTTTCCGGAGACGTGAGACTTGTGTAGGTTGAAATCGCGATACGCAATTTCTCGATCGGATTTGGACCATCCATTGTGCGAGGCCACGTGTCAGGAGATCCCGCAGAGTCAGAGATTGGGGATATTGAAAGTCCCGTGCACATGACAACGGGAATCGTGATATCGCGAAACGCGATTTCCCGACGGGCACAAGGACAGAGCGGGGACCACTAGGGTTAGAGTGGTGGATAGGTGTCGCGCCACACCAAAATCGCATATCGGGCTTCGGGAAAACACAAGTCCCGTAACTCATAGGTTTTGGATTCACGAACTTGCGAACTTCAATACACCGAGGAAGGACAGGTGTCAAAGGTCAACTCTCGCGGGGGTCAACGCCAAGTACCATCGGGGATCGGGAGTCGGGGATCTGTGAAGAACGAGGATAATGACAACGCAAGTGCCGATTTCCCGACGGGAAAATTCACGATAAAAGAAAGGAACATCGACGAGATCTGAGCCGTTCATTTCGAGGACGCATGGAAATCATCTAGTGCCATCGGTGAAAGCTCCACAAGAGGGCTTCATTGGGCATCGGGATATCGGGAGTCCCGAAAACATAGCAACAGGAATTGTGAAATCGTGAAACGCGATTTCCCGATAAGCCAAAGGACAATGGGGCCCACGGAATAGTCAACGGTGGATAGGTGGCATCGGGTATCGGGATATCGCGAGTTTCGTGGACAAGGTGTCCACGCACTACGAAATAGAGAACCCCGAAAGCCGACGCAGTTAACTTAACTCTTAACCCTTGATTAAAAGAATTAATTAATGATGGCTTAATTGAGACCTAAATATATCGCAAAATCAGAGATCGGGGTTTCGGGATTCAGTATGCGCCAAATATTTGTTAGGGGAAACCCCAAATCCCGACAGGAATTAGGACTATGGTCACATGGACCTCGGTGTAGCTGAAAGGGCTAAGATGCAAGGAAGAGGCGCATCGGGTATCGGGATATCAGGAATTCCGCAGGCACAGGATTCATGCAAATCGATAGCGTGATATCCGAAATCTCGATAAGGAATAGGGCTACGGTCATAAGGCAAGGTCATGTGGATCACGAGCATAGCTTAGGGGCTAAAGTGCTAGGAACATATCGGAGATCGGGAATCCGTGGAAGCAAAAGCTCTCGGCATCGGGCATAAGGAAACCCCGAAACCCAAAATTTAAGTGGGGAATTTTACAATTAGGAGCCAAGGGTCATGAGAAATACAGAAGACAAGGTATATGCATCTAACTACATGCATATGCACAGACGAATAAAATTATAAATATAAATGAATTAAATTAAAATAAGAATACCAAAATTCGTACAGAACAGGAATTACAAGCAAATCATTTTGTTCAAAAGAGGAACTTACCATTTAATACCACCGCGTAAGGAAGGTTTATGCAATTTCTTGATACGAATAACCCTGCGTTCTTCATGAAGGTACTGAAACTGTGCACAACATGCGGATTGAATCGTACCTCTTACTACAGCTGAGGGCGAGCTCCGCAAAATGTACAGATAGGGGACTGGTTCCCAACAATTCAAGGAGACTGGACTCCAGGTCCTGGATCTTATCAGGGGCCATATCAGTATACTTTGTTTCTGCAAAAAAAATTGGAGCATATACAACATTAACCAGCGCTAGTGAAGTTCTCAGAACGACGGTGAGAATGTGCGCCATGGCAAGGTAGATTCTGGAAACCTCTGAGTAGAACAGAGGCAAGTCTGTGGCGGACAAGGACGGATGCGTGGAAAGTCCCAGCGGATGAGAATGTGAGACAGAGGAAGGACGTGTAGAGAGTCGAAAGGATGACAGGTGGAGAATGATGAGGTTAGATACGAGGGAGCTTGAGGAACCCAAACGAGCATGTGGAACCCATGCGTGCCCGAATTCTGTGTGCACGTTTAAACTAATTTTTTTTTTATTATAAATTATTAAGAATAATATAAAATAAATTAAATAATTTTATATATAAATAAGGTCAAGTTAGTATAAATTAATGAAAGGTTAATTGGGTTGAGAATTACTTAAATTAATTAAGTATTTATTTAAGTATAAGGTTAATCTACCTTAAAGTTCGATGTTAACCAAGCTTAGACGCTTAATCCTAACCCAAACCTAGCCAATTCCCCTAATGGAGTAATGTCTATTTACAGACAAGTAAAGAAAACTTACGCCCAACCCTGTTTCTAAGTTTAAGTAGCACCAATTTGAAACATCCTGGAACTCACCCTGATAACTTTGGGGTGATGCAGGTTAAGTTAAACAAGATGGTTGGGACTGGAAGGGGTCGAGGAAGGGGAACGTCGTCACGGGCACCACCGACGCCACCCACACCATCAACACCACCGACACCACCACCACCACCACCACCACCATCGCCCGAACTAGCCCTCATACTGCGCTCGTTGGAGGCCATTAATGAGACTTTAAAGGGGCGCCAACCAGCAGGGACTGAAGTGGAACCCCCACCATCTGGAACGGGTAATCCAGAAGCATCAAGGAACTCAAGGGGAGAATTTCCACCTGAAGATATCAAGCAAGAGTTGCAGAAGATCAAACTTCCGGAGTTTTCCAGAGGTCGTGCCAGTGAACGCGCGGAAGCATGGTTGGAAGGCATGACAAGGTGTTTTGCCTTAAGAGACTATGCATCCAATTCAAAGGAAAAGATAGCAATTTTCCAATTAAGAGATAGCGCCTTGAATTGGTGGGGCAACTTGGAAAGACAACTACACCTTACACTAGACACAGTATCTTGGGAACTTTTCAAGGAGAGGTTTCGAAGGAAATATCTACCAGCATACTATGAGGAACAACAAGTAGGGGCATTTCATGCCTTAGTCCAAGGAAACAGAACTGTAGAAGAATATGAGATCAGATTTATGGAACTGGTCAAGTATGTTTCGTATATGGACAGTGACCAACAACAGGCGGAGCGCTTCGTTTATGGATTGAACCCGAAGATAAGAGCTATGGTGTGGATGTGGAAACCATCCTTAGTGGCGGAGACGGTAGAAAATGCGCGTTATGCGGAAGAACACATAAACTTAACAGGGGGTACAAGGTCGGCATTTCCACATCACCCTGGATTCGTAGGAAAGACCCCGAGGACATTTACTAGGGGAGGGGGCTCTAGGCCACCACCTTATGGTAACAGAGTCGTGCCAAGGACAGTAGCTGCCGAGATTTCAATGGCAACTAGTGCAGCATCTCGTTCATCGCCAACGGTGCAAACAGAACCACGACCATCCCGAGGAGCAGCTAGTAGAGGCAGGGGTTCCAGGGGAAGGAACTCATTTAGGAATCAATCACCTAACAGTGCACCGGTTCAATCTCGTATTGCCTGTTGGAGATACGAAGGACCCCATTACGAACGAGATTGTCCAGAGTTACAATCAGGGTTTGTGCACAAAGAAGGAAAGGCACCAATGGGGAGGTCAGGTAGAAACCACCAGATTTATACAGCGGTTAATAACCGCCAGGCTGAACATCAATCCACCGTAGTGGAGTCATCAGGTACGCTAAATCGTATTAATGTTAAGATTTTGTTTGATTCTGGTGTGACATATAGTTTCATTTCACCATCTGCATTAGAAAAGAGTGGGTTGGCAGCCTATGAGCACGATGACTTTAAACAAGTCGAGATGGCTTCAGGGGAAAAACAAGTTGTAGGACCTAGCGTCGATAATTGTATAGTAGACCTAGGAGTGTGCACTATCAGGTTGAAGGTATACGTCACTGCTCTTGGGGCATATGACCTAATCATTGGAATGGATTGGTTAGCAGCTCATCGAGCTTTGATAGATTGCTTCGCAAAGAAGGTGCTTTGTGTCAATGATGAAGGAAAACCGACAGACATTCAAGGTGTACAGAGAAAAGTGTCATTACACTTTATATCAACTATGAAAGTCAAGCGATGATTGAGACAAGGGTTTCGACTTTATGTAGTGGAGGCAGCGAAAGAAAGGAAGGGACCCTCATTGGATCAGTACCCGGTTTTGTCGGAATTTCAGGATGTTTTTCCGAACGAGTTACCAAGGTTACCTCCGGAGAGGGAGCTTGATTTTACTATTGAGATAAAACCTGGTGCAAAACCAATATCCAAGACTCCGTATCGAATGACAGTGCCGGAACTTTGTGAATTGCAAATGCAGTTGAAGGAGTTACTAGACTTAGGGCTAGTAAGGCCCAGTGTCTCACCTTGGGGCGCACCGGTAATTTTTGTAAAGAAGAATGATGGATCCTTACGACTGTGTATAGACTACAGGGACTTGAACTGTGGTACAGTGAAGAATAGGTACCCAATTCCATGAATAGATGACCTCTTCGATCAGATGAAAGGAGCAACGGTATTCTCAAAGATCGATTTGCGATCTGGGTATCATCAGTTAAGGATTAAGGAAGGTGATATCCCAAAAACTGCCTTTCGAACTTGGTTTGGACATTACGAGTTTGTTGTAGTACCTTTTGGATTGACCAATGCGCCATCAGTGTTCATGAGCCTCATGAACGGCGTATTCCGGAAGTACTTAGATCGATTTGTACAATTTTTTCTGGATGACATTCTCATCTATTCTAGGAATGAAAGAGAACATGAGGAGCACTTACAAATAGTGTTGTCTTGCCTTAGAAAGAACAAATTGTATGGAACGTTGTCGAAGTTTTCCTTCTTCCAGAAAGAGATCCACTATTTAGGCCATATCATTTTAGGCGAAGGAATCTCGGTGGACCCAGAGAAGGTAAAGGCCATTCTAGAATGGCCAATGCCGAAAAATGCACATGAGGTGAGAAGCTTCATGGGGCTAGCGGGTTATTACCAGAGATTTGTGGAAGGATTCTCAAAAATAGTGAAACCCATCACCACTTTGCAATGCAAGGGGGTCAAGTATGAATGGACAGAAGAGTGTAATAGTGCATTCATTGAGCTTAAGAGGTTACTAACTAGTGCACCAATTCTACGAGTGCTAGATATGGAAAAGGACTTCATGGTCTGCACGGATGCCTTGAAAAAAGGGTTGGGGGCCATGCTAATGCAGGATGGAGGAGTGATAGCTTATGCATCAAGGAAGTTGAAGAAGCACGAAGAGTTATACACGACTCATGATTTAGAGTTGGCAGTTGTAATGCTAGCTTTGAAACTTTGGAGGCATTATCTTGTGGGGTGAAATTTTGAGCTCAAAACATACCATCAAAGCTTAAAACACCTCTTCACTTAAAGATATCTGAATGCCAGGCAAAGGAGACAGTGAGTTTATGAGTGAGTATGATTTTGGTATTTCATATATAAAGGGAAAGGAAAATGTGGTCGCAGATGCCTTGAGTAGGAGACCACGTATCTTCTCTTTGGTAACCTTAAAGGTCAGTCTGAGGGAACAAGTGTTGAAACAACTACTAGGAGACAGTTGGTATTTAAAGGTTACTTCCAACCTCTAGAACGGGAGACAGTTAGAACCAAAGTATGAAGGATATAATCTAGAAACAGACGGATTGTTAAGATATCAAGGAAGGATGTATATCCCGGAGAATGGGGATATCGCCCCCTCACATCACTCTAAATTTCCCCATAGTACCTAACCTGAAATTATAAAGAACATGTATCATATACTATATTATACAAAATAAAAACATATAAAGATCATATGAAATATATATACACATACCTCTTCTTTTCAACAATTAAATATCAGTCATCTTCTTCTTCATCCATCTCAACATATGTATCAGGATTTGGTTCATAATCAATATTGGTGAAAGGCTCATTCATATAAAAGACATCATCAACATCATTTTCGCTAATATAGTTATCGATATCGTCAATGAGATCGTTGTCTCCTACATTTGGATGATCAACTTCTTCAACTTCTTTGTCTAACACATCGACTACATGAGTTGCCTTCTCCTGATCTGCATAATCATGATCTGCTTCCTTGTTATTATCTTCATCCTCAACTACATGATTATACTTGATTGGTCTTCCTCTTGGATCATATCTAACAACATATGACCAACCTGCTTTACTAGGTACCTCTGAGTAAAATACTTGCTCACATTGACTTGGAAGAACATAAGGCTCTGTACCTAGTTCAAATTCCCTTGTATTAACCATGGTAAATCCATTATCATGCTCAATAACAGTTCTTTCAGGATCACGTCCATGCATCCGTAGCTTGCACCATTTAACCTCAAATAAAATTGTTTTAAAGGAATTAAATTCACACTCAATTATATCCTCCAAATGCCCATAGTACCTATTCTCAGTTTCTTCTAGATTTCTGTCACTTCTAGAGGAAATGTTGGTGACCCTAAACACTGCAGCTATCCCACAATCTGAGGTTTTCATCTTATCATCCAACATTTTGATATGAAATTTATGACCATTACACCACATAGCCTTGTGATGTTTCAACTACAACATGTACAACAAGTAAAAAATACATTGCCAATTAATAAACCTCATATAGGACTTAGTAAATATATATTTCAAAAATTAAACAAACCAAATACATTAAAAAATTGGGAAATAACTAGGAAAATGTGGGTAAAACAATTACTTGCATGTTTATCTTTTAAACCAAAGGCTAAATCAACTTCCCTTGATGTAAGATCAGGAAATCGGTCTCGATGACGATGCGTTGTTTTAATCATCTTACTCACCCCTTCCCATGATAACCGACCGAAGTATTCTTCAGTATGTTCTATCCAATGCTCCATCCAATCAAGGTTGTTTGCAATGTATAAATGTAAAGAATCCTACTCTCCAACAACTATATGATAAAATAACAATTTAATATCATTAATTAGCTATTGTTAATAAAGGAATAATTTAGTATAGTTCAATATGCAAGAACAAAAAATGTAAAAAATCAGTATGATAAAATAAAATTGGAAAAATAAATGTCTAATATATTAAATCTACGTCAACATCTAATAATTACCTTTCACAGTCCTCATTTTACTTTTCCCCAATAGGACCCCCCCTTCAAATTTGTTGATGGAGTCGAGATGCCAAATGCGAGGCACATACATATTTTCTACTAATTTAGGTAGATATTGACTAATATACACCATGCATTGATATACCATATATCCCTCAACCATAGAAACCTTCGGACATGCTCTTTGTCTAAAAAAATCCTTCAGTGACTTCAAATGCCTCTCCACCATCCACATCGACCTTGTGTGTACTGGTCCACATAATTCAATCTCCTCAACTTGGTGTACGAGGTAGTGTTCTTGTGCATTGAAAAATGTTGGAGGTAGATATTGTTGCATTTGACACATTAGTCAAGGAATTTCTCTCTTCCAATACCTTATATCTTCTTTATGGATTGTTTTTATGATAGCCACCTACAAATGTCGATGCAATAAAATAATATCAAGGCATGCATCAATTTGCAGATAAAACATAATATGTCAATAAGTTCCACTACAAATCACATAAGAAGTACATTTTCCTTTTAAAACAATAGTTACCTCATGTATTTTCCAAGTACATAAATAATTTGTTTTATGTTGTTTTCAAAGTCGTCTGGGAGAGATAAAGGTAGAACATACTGTAACAAAACAAAAAAAAAATATTATTTGTTTCCAAAAAATGCGTACCAATAAAGAAATATATTATAACTTGCTAATTACCTTAATGAATGTATGTCATTCATGAATTTTAAACCCACCAAAATCACTTTTTTTTTGTTAAGATATTTTGTATGTTCGATGAAAACCCCATCGGAAACCTAATTTTTCGAATGACCTCTTTTACAATATTGTTGTGTTGCTCCATCAATAACCAAGGAAGACTAGTATTATGTTCACGACCATTGCCATTAGAATTAATAATAACACTTTGCAATGCGTGATTAGCTTCCTAGATGTTACAAAAAATCTTTCCAATTCTCTCTTTGTCAGTCCTTCCATCTAATATTTGTCATAACAATTTTGTTATGTTCTTCCCAATATGCATTGTATCAAACAGATGAACTATTTGTAGGTGCTCGTAGTATGGAAATCTACTGAATTGCATCAGATAACTTTTCATTCCTCGTGGAAGCCCATTCATGCCTTGATGACATTCATGAAACATCAACAAATTGAAATTAACACTAATTAATCAAACAAAATGAAATTAATACTAATTAAATTAACCAAAGATTTATATAATATGTCATACATAAATAATTTGCATACCTTGATGATTTCTAATATATTACAACTTTCATAGGCGAGGTGTCATTCTTCGTGGCTTTTTTCCATTTTCTTCTTTACCATTGACTTTTGCTTTGTCTATAGTTCGATAACTATGGTTTTTAGGCAGAAAGTGCCTATACTCATCAATTACTTCCTTTCCTAAACTCCTTGAATGAAGAGATTTTACCCTCGGACCACAAATTGGGCATGCAAATTTACCCTTTGTTTGAAGACCTACAAGATATATGAATTAATGTAGCGTCAAATTAGAGTTACAATTTAAAATAATGCATGATATTTTCAATAAATAGATATAATATTAAATCACAAAATAAAGTAACAATATACCACAAAAATGTGTTAACCTGGGAGCATCATGAATTGTCCATGATAGTATTCCATCGAATTGAAATCATTTTTTCCCTATTTGTCTAGAGATGTCATACATAGTGACGCCATACCATAACTTCAACAACTCATCGATAAGAGGCTCAATATATACGTTCATATCTTTAAGCTAGTTTCTACTAATTGGTTCAACATTCTGCATGATTAATTATACTTAACTAGATGTCATTATATATAAAATAAATAATTACCATGCACGAAACAAAGAAATGAAATATTTTTTCATACTTTAAAGAAAATAAAGATAATTAAATACCTGGAACAATCATTGCCAACATTGTGTGCTCTCTCTTGATCGACATCCAAGGAGGAAGGTTATTGTTTATAAAAAAAACATGCCACACTGAGTATGTAGAACAAAGCTCTCCAAATGGACTGACACCATCGGCTGCCAACGAAAGTCTAACATTACGAGGTTCTTCTTTAAAAATTGGCCACTTTTCTTCGATGTACTTCAATGAAGAACCATCTGCAGGCATTCAAAGAACATCGTCTTGACTTCTGTTCTTTGCATGGAAAACCATAAATTGTGCTATACTTTGGCACCTGAACAACCGTTGGAAATGTGGAATTATCGGAATATAAAGAAGAAATTTGCGAGGCACCTTATTTGACGCTTTATCGGTTCGATATCTACTTATTTGACATTGTGGGAATTCATTTTCTAATGCATACTATCCATAGTATATGATATGATCATTAGGACATGCATCAATAGCCTATTAGTTTGTTCTAATTTCTTTCATAATCACGGATATTTCTCGATATGTGTGTGGCAAAATATTTGACGTCGATAATAGTAATTCACCTAACAATCTAAAAAATTCAAAAAAATAAGTCATTGTAAACAATATTAATCATCAATATCGCATCCATACTAATTTACAAATTAGAAAACAATAGCAATATAGTAAAAAATTGAACCTTTTAAGTATTTGTGAACATGCAGGCATAAATAATTAACAAATTAAGTACCCTAGTATATGTGTGAGGCATGTGTTTGATAAACCATTCAAAACCTTCAAGTTCACCAACAACAATATAGCAGATAAAATATTTGTTGTTGATCCTTCATAAAGAGGTTGGCGTGACTTCTCGAGTAGAGGATCAACATCATGACTATCATCCTGGTTTTCCTAATCCATTGGAGAAAATGTGTCTTGGATCAATCTATGTATCTCATTTTCTTGATTTAAATCACTAACATTATCCCCATCTATATCATCATTAATAACGTTATCAACAGCTTCAATATTATGATCTTGAAGTTCATCACCCTGTAAAGGAGTATTTCTACTAGTACTTGGAAAATAATTCTCTGGAGGTCGACATTTTGGCAGCATCATCTATATATTTAAAAACAATGTAGAAAAGTTGGTGTGTATAGAAAATATAAAAATCCCGATAAGAAATATTACTACTATTCATGACATGATTATTATTATAGAGAATACATTAAATATTGAATCCTCTTACCAAGGGAAGATATTCATAACACCCTTCAGCGTGCCCCTTACCCCTACAATGTCTTTCATTTGTTGTTATTAAAAGTCTTTTTCTTTGAAAGCCCCTGCAATCATAACAAGGGAAATAACATTTTTGTTCATAGTGAAAAATCCTTGTCCTGACAAGTAATTGTCTTACTTACACCATACCAAACAATAAGTTGTCATTTTTTTATATTTCATCTACTCCTTCATGATATTTTAGCTACTCCTTTCGATTATGATATGTTTATTTACAGTGACCTACAATCCTCGCAATTATTTCTTCTAAGACATTTTGACATGCGTTTTTTTTATTATCGATTAAATATTAAGATCGATATGCTTCAATTTGTACTTTAGAGTGGTGTGTACTGAATCACCATGGAAAATAATTACACACCATTTAACGAAAGTGGTCAAAATTTCTCAAACTTGAATCACTTGACACCATACACTAGCCTCTAAGTTGTTTTGTAGACAAAATGTCAATCTTTGAAATTCACCACTAAAACAATAATTCCAACCACTTATCATCCACAATTGATTTGGGTTGGTTTAAATTATGACGTGATGATTTGCAGCTACATAGAATGGTCACAATTTTATGCTACTTACTGTGGTCATGGTTTTATTTTCTAAGACACTTTGGCATGTTCTAATTTTTCATTGTCTGACTAGTAGATTTCATCATGTTATCGTAGATTTTGTCATGAATTTTTTATATTTTAGCTACTCCTTATTAATAGTGTATAAGCAAGTTACATCAACTACAAACTAGAGTTAATCACTACATCTAGAATTGTGTGTGATTATAAAAAAATTGAGAGAAACAACATCACATATAAGAATACAATGTTATATGACTAACCTAACCTAATACTAGACTAAAAATATGACATTAATATATATAGGCACAACATCATAGAAACACAAAAGTTAGAGAGCTAACAAGGTCTCTAAGGGATAGAATTAGACTTAAGAGGATTTTTTTTCCATGACTTTATATTTCAAACATTAGTCCAACCGGTAAAGTTGTTATGAGATGGTAGTTTTGTAATAAGGATTAAATTTATATAAGGAATTGTAGGCTCAAATTAATCTAGATTGATAATGAAATCCATTTTTAATGTTTGAATTGACTTATTGATGGAGTGATTTTCCCTCTTCTTAAAGTACTTCTTCGGAAAATATTTTTCTTGACATTTCACATGAATTTTCATAGAATATACTAACTAGATCCAAAAACCAATGACATGAAATATGGTACTACACATATAATATATTATCAACGAAAAAACAAGCTACATGAAATTTCGACATTTGAACAAAAAATTACAAGTTAAATGAGTACATCAATAAAAAAACATACTAACCTTGCAAGTTCAAAATCCGAGCTATGTAGATTGAGAATTGGATTTGTTCAACTGGTGGGTGACGAAAAAAATAAACAGCTCAAACAAAAGCCATGAACAATGTTGCAAATATATCAATTGTGTCGCAAAGTCTCTTAAAGTCGGGTATATATAGATCAACTAGTCAACTAGCCGTTAGCAGATGCTTTTTGAGATAGGAAATTTTTTTGTGGCAATATCGACAAAAATCCCACCCAAGTTAAAAAAACCTATTCGTGGCAATATTGACGAAAATCCCTCCCTATTTAAAAAAAAAACATGAAAATAATGGAAACGCGGAAACGTTTTGTGGAATAATCCGCCCATATGTAGTTACTAGTAATGAAGGACAATAAAAATGAAAAGATGAAGATAAACAATTCTCCCAAAAATTCAACAAAAAGAGGGTTTCATGTCATCCCAACAGGCACTCAACAAGCACTACAGAGACCTAAGAAGGTTCATCAAGCTTGAAATCCCACCCACCAAACACCAGACCAAGTAAAAAGGCAAGGAAAAAAGGTGTATGCGACTGTTTGGGAAAACAATGCATATATACGAAGCTTGTAGTGAGACAGGCCACGTATGTATGCGTCTGTCAAGAAAAAAAGAGGGTATATGCTTTGAAACAAGGCCAGGCAAGGGAGAAAGTTTGAAAACTTAGACCCAGAGTGAACAGGAGGTGTCAAGCAATGACACGACAAGAACCACAATAGAAACAAGAGCAATCTAAGGAGAAAAGTACTTCAAACCCTAAGAAAGAAGATTCTCCCCAGTCGAGTCACCATTTATGTTACAAGGAAAATATCTCTATGGCTAGGGTGAACCACAAAAGACAGGTATGACTGCAGAAATCAACTCAATTCCAACATATGCTATATAAACCAATGTGCAGGCAAGGTAAAAAAGAGGCCTACCTCGTCCAAACGTTTGATGATGTCCACCATTGAGCACTTTGACCCAAAGCTTTATACCTGCAACAAGTTCTCAACAAACAAGCAGAGAAAGCATATAGTGATAATATAAAAGGCTAGCACATTAGATAGCATAATCCATTAATATACAAAACAAGCATGCCCATGGATCATAATACATATATTTGCAAGATATCAATTGGACGGGAAAGGAGTATTTCTATTACTAAATTATCAGCAGAAGTGAAAACATTACAGACTTTTGTATTGGCACGGTTCAGAACCAAGAAACTGAGTTCCTTCCAACTGGGCCTCCACCAATTCAATCCTCCACCAAATACAAGCTCATATAAGGGAGACAAAGAGGTTCTCCATCAATAAGGGAAGAGCTTGGGGGTTGAACATTGTGTTCAGACTTAAAGGACAAAGGGATGCAGACTCAATAATGAAGTAATAATTTATCCATAGTAACTTTGCTCTCAAAGTTGAATTCTCTCTCCTTTTCCATGGCTTGGAATTGGCTTCTTTATAGCCTTCAAAATGCAACTAAAGGGTCGATTTGAAATGTTTCCATTATATGGAAGGCCAAGGATCAGAGATCTCCTCTCGTGACATGGAAACCCGACATTAAATTTTGATTTTCTGGCACAAATCCCGATGTTCGCATGTTGTAATGGAGCAGCTAGCGTATACGCATGTTGTATAGTTTGTAAGGTGCATACAAGTGGGAAAATATTTATTTTTGTCTCTGGATTCATCAATCAAGGAAAGTAAGTCTACATAGGGAAATGGAGTAAGGCCCTCTCTGCAAGATTGCATAGGGTGAGAAAAATCATTCTCTAACAGTTGGGACAATTGAACAGATAGAGTGGTACTTGGGACAAAATTGCTCAAGGATATGAAAGACCAAATGGTTAGAATTAAGTAGAATTTAAAGGCAGCTCAAGATAGATAGAAAATTTATGCAAATAAGAACTGGAAAGATAAATAATTTAAACTGGGGGAGCATGTGATTTTAAAAGTGAATCCCAAGATGAGTTCTTTGAAGTTGGTTAGTTGTACAAAGCTAGCAGCCAGATTCTATGGTCCATTTGAGATATTGGAAAGAATAGGGCCAGCTACATACATTCTTTCATTTCCTGCTTCCATGAATGTGCATAATGTGTTTCATGTCTCTTTACTAAAAAACTATGTACATGATCCTAACCATGTTATTGATTGGCATCTGATTCAACTAGAGACAGAGGAAAATTTCCAGGTCCAACCAATGTGAATATTGGATAGAAAAGTCAAAATTCTCTGGAATCTAGTTATAGAGCTAGTAAAAGTCCAATGGAGATTCTACGGTCCTGAAGATGCTACTCGGGAGCATGAATATTCCGTGCGTTCAGGGTACCTACAACATTTTGAATAAATTTTGAATTTTTTTTTTATGTTTTGTATATGCACCGAGGACAATGCCAAAATAAGGGGGAGGGGATGTAACACCCTCAGTTTTGAGCCATGTATTAAATAATGTATTTTGTTAATCCATGAAATACCATAGTGCCCAAACAATTGAAAGAGGATAGTTTTCCTAGGAAATGTAATGTTTTGATCATTATTAATAATAAATACATTGTTAGCTGCTAGATGGACAAGGACAAGAGTTATAGGGGGCTATGATTCCACAAGAGAGGGGGCTTGAGGAGATAAGTATTTATTTTATATTTTATTTACCCATTATTTTTAATGGATAATAATAGTTACATGAGTTTGTTGGGGGGAAGGCCAAGTGGTTCCTTAATTCCAATATTTACATAAACCGATCTTTGGTATTTGGTGGGGGTTGCTTCTTATTCACTCATTCACTCATTGCTCATTGTTCACACCTTTCATTATTTTCTCTCTCCATTCACTCTTTCATCCACTCATATTTCCTCATTCACGTTTGGCTTGGGAAGGGAAAATGAATTGTTGAAGAGGAGCCATGGTTTTTTTGGTTGTAAATATTGCTGGTGTATTCTAGCCATGAATTAAGGCCAGCATGTCATAGATTCTTTGGCTTGTCTTCATTTTTTCTCACAGTTATGAATCTTGAGAGTCCCAGCATGGATATTATTGACCATATGCATTGGAGCCCTAGAAGGATATGGATAATATGAGGGATTGTGTGGGAAAGAAGGGGATCCATTCTCTTGTGTTGTGCGGGATGGGTAGAAGAGAGTTGGTGTACTTGAATTTTTGTGGGTGATGAGAAGCATGTGAGAGCTTGAGTGATTATTGGTTTGGGAATCTGAGTGACACTATGGAACCATCCTTGTGGATTCATATTCATGGCTCAGGGGTGACATTGTTGTTTAGACTTAGAAAAACAGTGTCTACGGTTGGGTGGAACGTCCTTGGTCTATAGCCAGTTGGTGATTCGTTTCATTAAATATAAATTCTCTCTGTTATGGTTCTATTTAATTGTGTATTTATTTATCTATGAATTTTGTATCCATAGTATCCATGCATGTTGTTCATTGATGTGCATGGAATATGTCTCATTTATCTATGTTGTAGCATGTATCTTGATATATACATGTGAATCCGTCACACATCTTTATTAATTAAAAGGTAGATCAGAAATCGAAAGAAGTCCAGAAGTGGGCTTGAAGTGGCATGCCTGATCTGTGGGTGTTTGGTTATGTTACAGTCACTCGGGAATCCTCCCTTCTATTGGACTTGTCCTTCACTAAAATGAGGGGGATATCTATTAAGGTGACAGTGATAGGTGTCACCAGTTGTGTCTCACATTTGTTTCTTGGGTTGGTCTTTTCCCAAACTACAAATTGTGCAATAACATGCTTGATAGTATATAACTATAAGCCCATGTATGGAAATTAAAATATATCATCAAATATAATTTATTATACAATAACATAATAAGTTAAACTATCCTAGTAACCTAAGGATGTAAAAAATGCACTCGTTATTCAAGCAAGATGTAGGGAAAACATAATTGATCAATTTTAGAAAATAACGGTATAATTTATTGAAGGTACACATCAAATGAATTCAAATTAGAGGTAATGTGTATATACCTTAAATATAGTATCCAATTACACCTAGAAGGATAGTTGACCTATTATTAGAATGACAAGATGGAAATATAATTACAGAAAGACAAGGATTTTAAGAAAGGAAGTTTTTTAAAGAATTGATTGTTGGACAATTGGTTTTTATTGATGTCAAGCCTTGGAGCATTCAAGATACCCTAGAGTTATGATCAAGATTTATGGTAAGTTAGTTCTCATTGATGTAAACAAGACTCATTTATTTCAACAGATGTGATGGGTTCATTTGATGAAGTCTTAATGAAGTCTACATGAATGCTCAAAGGTGTGGTTATGGAACCAAAAGTTGATCAAGGAATAAGGACATCAAGGATAGTGTAAATGAAAGGGTAAAGTGGTTGTAACAAGAAATTTCAAGAAGTCCCAATATTAAGGAGACAAGTTACTTGGAAAAAGTATAAATACACCTCAATGAGTCTCTCATAAGTACACACATTCTATTGAATATATCTAAGTGAGAAAGTGATATTTTGGCAAGTTTGTGATAGTGAAATATGAGGCAGTGAAAGAGTGAGAAGTGAAGGAGCTTTTGGATTGGAAAGGAGAGCGTTAATTTCTGAGGAAACCCTAATCTAGTTGATACCTGTGGCTTAGATAGCTAGTGTCCCATGAGGCATCCCTGCGAGTTGTCTAGGGCTCGTCACACGAGGTCCCACTAGAAAACAGACTTAGTCCCTTGATTACAAGACAAAAGAGGGAAAAGATTATAGTGTCAGGTTACTGAGGACTGAGATAAATATACAAGTCTTTAAATCAGGATGAGAGGCATCAGGTCAGTTACAAATGTAAAGGTATAGTATTCTATGTGTTATGAGATTGCATCTTGGTGGTATTGTGGAACATGCTTGAGGCTTTTCCTTATGAGTTTTTGTATTTTCCTTGAGGCCCATCTTGGACGTATGGTACATGATGGTTGAGGTATATTTTTTGAAGTACATTGTTGGTGCATATCTTGGATATATTTATGCATGGTTTGGCACATGGTTGAGGCACATATCTTGATGATGA